>VWYH01003731.1:0-30345 GCA_013399365.1 Pampusana beccarii | reverse complement strand
AGGTCCCTTCCAATCCCTGACATGCTGTGATTCTGTGATCCCTTAACATGTCCCACACCCCTCAGTGCCACCCCCACTCAGCCTGGAAGGTTCTCTAGGGCTGACTGGTCTGATGGGTTCTGTGCCTGGGCAGGAGGGCTGGGGCTGCCTCAGGACAGCCCTGGGAGGGGTGACCCTGCTCCGAGTCCTTAACTTGGGTTCCTGCTGCGATTCCTCCCCATGCTCCTCTGGGCTTGTGGGGATGGCTGATGGCTCCTGGGACACACTGGGGAGCAGCTGGGGCAGGACATTATCTGGGCTCCCCCACCTGCCACTCTCTGTGCTCCTGCAAAGGTGTGCAGACCAGCTTTGATGACATAACCTAACCATTTACCCACAGCATCTCCTTTTTCTTTTTTTAATAGAGTCTGTCCTTCCGAGCAGCATCCTGCAGAGCCCTGACCTCAGGCACAATGGGCACAGCAGAAACCGCAGGGACCCTGCCTCCAATCTGTCCCGAAGGTATTCCAAAGAGAATGATACTTTGGTTCTCTCAAAAAAAACTGCAGGGAGATTCCTTCGACAGTTTTAAATGCTACGGGAGACAGGAAAGCTTAGCTGTCCTCTGCTTTCAACAAAGTTTCTGGATGCCAGCTATTTTTTGTACAGCGAATTGTAGGCAGAACAGCAGCATGTTCTGTTCTCCTTGTGATGTACCTCACACCAAGGGCACAGTGATGTGACACACTCGGGGAACGAGAGAAGAGCACAGAGTGATGCCACCCGGAATGCACCGCTGACCGATCTGTCGGAGTTTATTTTGGAGACTGAGAAAGAATATCGCTTTGGAGAGCTATAACCAGAAAACTCAGGGCCTCTCTCCCAAAGCCTCAGTACCCAGGTGGTCACTATATATTAAATTTCCTCCAGGATTTCACCTTATGCAATTCATGACAACTTTCACACACAAAACCAACATGTATGCAAGAAAACTCAAGAGCATGATAAGCTCTCTGCTGCAACAGCTGCACTCACGGGCTTCTGAGTATATGAGTGCTAGAAGAATAAGCTAATCGAAATGCATGACACCTTAGCATATCTTATGAGCAAAAACATAAAGGTGAAGAAAGACCATATATCAGGCTACAGAAGCAGCTTATTAACTCATGAAATAACTAGAAAACCCACAAAACAATATACAAAAGTGTGTGACTAGCAAACTGTAGTTTTCTTTAAACGGGAAGAACAGAAAGAAAAAATATAGCCCAGGAAGCAAGAGAGCGGCACAGCAGATCTGCTCTTTAACAGAAGGCAGGTAAGAAATAGAATTGATGGAGAAGGGCACTAGAGGTCAGTGTGCTTCTACTCTGGGACCACATTAGAAAACACAAGTGCACACGATTCAAAACTTAAGAGCTTAGGGAAATTCGTCTTCTTTGTATACAAGACACTGGTCCTCAACCACTTGGCTTGCTAGCACAACATGTTATCTGGAGAAAGATTTTCTTAACCACTGGGGAATTCATTGTGAGACAACAGGAAGATTACTTTTGTTTTCCCTAAAATAACACCATTAAAGAAAATGTTCTGACCTAAACAATCCGAACAACTATAGCATGTGATTTTTCTGAATGTTTCAAATTGCTCACAGTTGAAATCATCTTGATGGGTGTTCTGCAAGCTAATGCAGCAACTTAACGCTCTGGCATTTTCTTCAACTCTTAAAGAGGAATCTTATGCAACATGAAATAAGGTATTTACAGCTCTGACATGCTTGCCAAGATTATCTCCTTCCAAGCGAGACATTACATAAGAGAACGTACTTAATGCATAAAGGGCAACTGCTCACTCTTATTATTGCTTTCAAGCAGCTACAGTATCTCCGGATGAGACACTAAAAATCCTGAGAAAAGACATCAAAGAACAAATCCAACCAGCACCTGATAATCAGGAAATACAGCCATTGATAGGGAAGTTTATTGCAACGTACTTACACCTTAGCAGAACAAAGCATTTGCTCTTTATACTTTGCTATCAGGTTCACCTGGCAAGATCTACAGATGTTAACTCAATAGATACCTGGAGGTGTGTACGTTTCTACTGAAGAGTGCACAAGAACAGACCGTCTTTTGGAAGGCATGGGCATTTTCCTCTCTTTGTATTTTGCGAGTGCTGCTTGTACTGCTTCGGTGTGGACATCTACATAGAAAACAAACAAAAAAAGGTGAAGAGATTAGGTTTGGTCATCATTTCTTTCTGCAAGCATAAAAAGCATCAATGACATGGTTCACAGCTCAGATCAAAGGGCTGAACAGCACATGATGGACCTTACGGCTTTAGCCCTGTTCAGCCCAACCGCTCGGCTTGCAGGTTCTCAGCGTCAGAGGACACAGCAGAAAATTCCAAAGCCAAACCACACTAATGTGTTTTTCAATTCTGAAGCTGTGACAACTCTTTTCAATTGTTTCTCCCTCGGTGGTGTTCAGTAGGACCGAATAAACCCCGCCTGACTCCCACTCAAATTCAGCTCAGAAGCAACGGCTTCAAAAGTGAAGGGAGGATACAAGCAAGGTCAAGTCGACATATTTTCCATGTGAAATCAGCTTGAAAAGGCTTTGCAAGTATCACTGAGGAAGAACATCCAGAAAATCAATACTGAAGTTACAGAATACCCAGCACATGCGTTCTGAGCTATGATTTATTTTTATTTTGGGGGGAAATTTCAACACAGATACTGTGAATCTGCAACAGCATTGGAGTCCATCCTTCAAAATCTGCAATGGGAAAAGAAGTGAAAAATGTATACTTGAAGTTCTCACAAAACAATGCAAACAAAAACAGAAAGAAGAGGCTAAATGTATATGAAGAATTAGGAAAGAGGCACAAACTGTTTTCACTTCCCTGAAAGCAAAAATTAACCTAACATACTCATTGGGTGTATTTTAACTTCTTATTTTTAAGCCAAAACTGAGATAAAAGAAGAATTTAGTGCTCAGTCAAGACCACACTGAAGATAAAATTTAATGTATTCAAGTCATTCTAAATCGCCTTCAGCAGATTCTTCTCTTTGACATATATATTTCAGTGGTGTCAAAAGCTAAAACTTATGTAGAAAGTAAATTAATGAGAAGTGAACAGATGTCAAGAAGAAATAAGGCAGACCAAAAATACACTTTAACTTATGACCTAAGATTCAAACTCAACAAGGACCACATGTATATACTTACACATACCTAAAAAAGGGCCCAAAAAAGCAAGTAATGTGACGGTGCATTTGTCTTACCACATTTCTTTTGCGTGGAAGCTTCTATACAAGAATTAAAGAATGAAACTGCTCAATTTGACAAAAAGATGTATTCTTTCATTAAGCATCAATCTAAGGCTGAAAATACATAATAGGTTCATCGACTCGTAGGTATGAAACTCAGACATGTGACATACGAACATTTATACAATTACATATTTTTTTAAAAAAGCAATTTCTCTGCTCCATGCCTGTAGGGATTCATCTTAATGACGACTACAACTAAAGCTGCATATTTTACAGTAATTTTTTTAAAATTATTTTTTTTAATTTTTTTTTTAAAAAAAGGTACCATTTCTGGTACTAGTCCCAAACCTGCTTTGGTCATGCTCAGCACAAGGTTCTTCCTAATTAATCTTAAATGTGCTGATCAATCCCATTTAACTTTGACAAAGTAGAGACAGCTCAGAGGAAAGCTAATCAGTACATATCTTAAAAACCAGAACAGATTTTTGAGCATCCCAGAGTACGAAAGGCTGTGAAACAGCCAAGTACAGCAGATCAATGTGAACCTGTGGGAAGTCTTGGCACAAAACACCTTCCCAAGGCAGCTGCATCCCAAGGCACTGGATGAACACCTTATACTTGGGGGACAATTATTCAATTCTCCATTTCAAAAAAAAACAGATTACAAACGCTGCCCTGCTACACAGCGCGATTTACTGCGACACACGAGGTCGAAGAGACGCTGTGAGAGAAGCAAATTAAACCCTAGGACTGGAAGAGCATCGCGCCTTTAAGAGAAATGCCAGAAAAAAATAATCCGCTCTTAATAAAAAAAAAATAATCAGGAAGCTGCTTTTTTTAGTCACAGGTCCAAATGAGAAACAAACGGTTTCCTTCAGCCTGGCCAAATGGATCAAGAAAATCAAAATAAGCCCCATGCATGTAGTCCCAGACGCCACCTAGTTCTTTGCAGCAATCATGTCGCAGCTCTCCCCAGATAATCTGTTCAGTGCTGTATTTAAAATACATGTATATATCTATATATATGCAAATATACACCACCACCTGTGTGTTCTTACAAGACTAAGGAATTTACTGGGTAGATGGTTGTCTCAAATAAGAACTTCTTATGCAGCTAGCCCGTGAGAGCTTCAAGGACAACGCTGTTATGAAGAGAAAAAAAATATTTTAAGAAGTACCACTTCTTAAACCTCTATCTTTTAAGATAAGTTTTTTCATACTGTGCACCTTGTTAGATTTTTGTTGCAGTCCTTCACACCAAGGAGTTGTTAATAGATGTTTCGTGTATTAAAAATTCACTGCTCTCTGTGTCTCCCTTCCGTACTGCTTTTTCTCAAGTCTTGGTTTCTCCTTATCCGGAGTTTTGGACTTTCTTCCTCCCCTTGTAAACGTCCACAGTTGAAGTTTATTCTCATGGATACCCAAAACTAAACCTCATAATTTCACAAAACCCTGGAAAGTTTAAGCAGAACTCAACACATTTCTTGTTTTGTTGGATTACAGAAGCCCTAGGGACATTACTGCTATCCATAGACTTGAAAATATTACTTAAATTAAAGGTTATTTTTGCAGCCTCAAAAGTTAGGGGCAAAATGTCATATCAGAACTTCAGTCAAAAACCAAGCTGCGTTTTGTTTTTTTTTCTTAAAAGATGGCCCCTATTAGATGCATTCACTTCAACCATGCATATAGCTATATATAATTTAGAAGATATTTTTATGTTACGTAAACAACTGGTAGGAAGAAGGGGAACATAACAAATGGTTTTTCTCCAGAAAAGGTCTTCCGAAAGAGAAAACACACAATATTTACAGTCTGTATATAAATTAAGTCATCAAATAACATCGCAGATAAAAAAAACCCAAAGCATTCTTAGCTAGTTGTGTATTTAGGGAATGGAAAGGACTCGCTAGAGGGAAGGGTATGTTGAGGCATTTTATTATAACAAAGCGCAGTGGGACAGGTCATAACACCACACAGGTTTGTGATAGCGAGCATGGGAACTACTTTTTATTCCATTTCCAGAGGGCAAAACCAGCACCACCTCCTCCTCCAGTTCTCCTATTCCCAATCCCAAAACCTGCAAAATACTGGATTAAATGGTGAAAAAGCAACCAGAAGACAGTCAGGATATTTTTTAAATTCTGTTGCATGTTTTGTTTTTATAGTGCTGATTTAACTCATCAGTTCCTCCTATACTCATTAAGATCTATTTCCAGCTTGAAATTTTTCTTTTAATATCTTGTCCTTGGATAACAACTGAGTGGGACCATCTTCTCAGCCAAATAAATCAAGTAATCAGTCTTAATTCCCTGGAACGCTTTGATCCTATTGCACATTTACTTTAAGAGCTTTTCTACATTATGTACACGATGAAACAGAATTCCCTAAAAAATTGAAAGGAATTAAATAGTTTTAAATAACCAGAACATTTAGGGTACAAAAATTCATACATTACTATAAATTAATTTTATTTGGATATTGGGGTTGCAAGAAGAAGCTCTCTACCATCATCTATAATTAAATTATTAAAAATTCACTGTGAAACTGATTTAACACGTAGAAACTGTGGACCTCACTTTTCTTCAGTGGATTGAATAGTCATTAAAATGAAATCAAATGTAATCTGTATCGTGTCGTATTTCCGCGAGCAGGAAACACAAATGCTCACCAGTGAGCACTGAAAGAGAGGAAGAGCAAGCCCAGCATCTTATTAACATGAAGATTACACATATCCAAGTGAGAAAAATGTCCATATGCTGCCACGCAAAAGCAGAAGTCTTGAAAAAAATAGTTCTATGTGTCTGAACTTTATTAAAGCTGCAAGAAACCATCAACAATTTATTATTGGTGCACAACGTTTTCTCTTCCTCTGTTGTAGTAACCATATAAGCTTCTCTTGCATTTTATGTACCTATTCTCATTTTCTTTCCATCTACGTGTCCTTAAAAAAAACATGGGGGAGGAAAACTAAGAAATAGTTTGCGGACTATAAATCACCTAAACTCTTACACCCTGAACCCTCCAGCTATTACAAGAGCATTTTTCTTCCCTGGTTGTAGCCTCTGCTTGTTTCTCAGCCTCTGATTCTTGGTCCTCCCTTAGGCACAGGAGGAAGAATTTCCACAGTTGTTTGAAGAAGAAATGGTATTTACAAGTTGACCAGTTTCCCTTCTGCTCCCAGATCTCCAAATATGAGCAGCTAAAGCAAACAGCACTGGTGTCCCAGTTAATCGCATCCCTGTGACAAGTAAAAAATCTTTTAGTAATATTTACTGCTTGAAGACAAAAATCTGCAGGTGATAAAAGTTCTAGTTAATTTAAACGGACAACAGCTCTGGCAAACTATTAAAATATGTGCTTAGAGCTAGTAAATGGCAGATAATTTGCATTAAAAGGCAAAATTGTTTCGCTTGCTTATTTTAAGTAATTTATGTTGATGGGTCTAAAATAACTGTAATTGCTCGAGAAAGAGATCCTGTTCTGTGAAAAGTTGCATTCCAGCCTCATCAACTGCTCTTGAAAAGGACACAGCAGAACTGACGAGATGTGAAGAAAGGAAAAGGAAAAAAAAAAAAGAAAGAAACACTGGAAAGAAATCAGAAAAGAAGAAACAACACACCCTCTACTACCCTCCAAAGCCTAAAGAATAAACAAGTCAAGCAACTGATAGAAGGAGTGATAGTATCCAGAATTACAGCCAAAGCTGTTTATCCTTCACAACAGGTAACGTGGGTCAACATAGAGGGAAATCTAAAGAGGTAACAATATTTTGAGCTGGTGGTGGTGGACACTTGTTCTTCAGGCACAAAATGCTCGTGATATAGCTGGAATTTCTCAGATAAATCGGGGCTGCTTCGTGAAGCAAAACTGTGACAACTTTCTATGTTGAAGTACTGGGAGGAACACAGTGAAGCTACTTCGCAGTAACTGGTGTTTTCTGAGATGGCTTGTCAACATTTCTGTTCACATTCAATGTATACATAAATCTCATAGCATGAAAAAGAGCATCAACACTGACGGGAAGCATTTTCGGACTCGAATCTACTGGATGATTCACCAGCTGTTAGAATCAGAGTAGTAATACATTCGAAGAGTAAAGCCACATGCAGCAAACACCTTGGATTTTTCTAGCTCTACACTGAGATCAAGAGGAGAACCACTAATGCAATAAATCTGAAGAATTTTCTTCTAAAAATTAGAGAGCAAAAAATAGAGGAGATATTGGTATCTGAAAGCTATATCTACATTTTGTTGCATAGACATGAGTTTAACCTAAATCAAGTCAAGCAAAAGCATCGCTATTTGGTTTTGAATAGCTAAGCCTTGTCACATATCACTAATGGGAAAAATAAATCCAATTACACGTGTTACAATTAAGAACTTTTTCCCCAAGAGTTTAAATTTCGAAGTGAAGAACTTATAATGAAATGCAAGTTAGTGGAGCAGGGATGGGAAAGCATAGAAGGACATGACAGCCCACGTGAAGCATTACCGTGGATTTTGGCACTGGCCAAGGATAAGTACAAGAAATAACCCGAAGACCCTAGAATCAGGCTTCATTTTGAATAACTGGCACTGGTAGAATTGCCTGAACACCTAAGGACAGTCAGAAATATTCATATGGAGATGCACAAATATTGGGTGAGCTCTACACTGATGAAACTCTGAGCAGCACTGCAGAATCACTGAAAGTCAATCTTAAGAATTTTAAAATCAACAAGGCCATAGAAATATTAACTCCAGAAAAAGAGGAGGCACTGATAGACTAACATTCAAAAGCCACATCTCTTCATAAGCAAGTGTGCTGGCTGAACTGGTTAATATCCACCCAATTTTACACGTCTTGCACTGTAAGACTAATGAGCCCTATGCTGAAATTCCCCCAAACAATACTGGTAATATAGCAGGGTTGTTTACTTGTTCCTTATTTTGTTTGTTTGCTTTTTTAAGAATCCTCAGAGCAAATTAAATAGACATGTTGAGGCTCTGAGACAGGAAAATTGTCCGTGTATACAGCATATTGCCTTAGACCCTCCCAGCTCTCCCAGGTGACGTTTCCCATGTATTCCTCATTGTAGTTGTGCTCTTTCTGCAGATTTTATTTCTGTTGATTTAACAACATCAAATGCTACTTTAAATGAATTAATTTCCACCAGATTCATGACTCTGCTTGTAATTTATTTCGAGCCTGCTTGGTCACAAACTAACTTGGAAATCACGGCTGTAATTCAACCACTGAATCTGGTTTGGTTTGGTTTTTTTCAGTATATATTCAACAGTAGAATTATATGGACAATACATTTGATATGCAAAAGTAAATTTAAATGACCATGTCGTTTAGTTAATTTTGATACTATATAACCTTCCCTGACATTCAGAAGTTTCTCCTTTGTGTATCTGGGTATATGAGTCTTTCCCAGGAGTCCACATGTACCCTCAGAATATCTCAGGAGCCTCATTCATCCTTCAGTTATTCCTAAGGAAGCCAGAGCGGCACATCAGCTCCACTTCTGGAGCAAGGTTTTAAATGTCAGCAATGCACATACGATGCAATAACCACCACGTCCAAGCAGCTGCAAAGCAAGATGACGCAAGACCAACAACATATGAAGGATGCACGGTGCAAGTCATCACTTGCACTTCTCATCCCCAAACCCAAGACATAAAATCACCCTGGAAAACAAACATACAAATTTCCAGTTAAAAGCCCAAATTATTTAGGAGGGAAAAGCTTCCGAACACCTGCCTTTTCTCACTATTGTGACAAAGAATTTCACAGGGAAGCAGTGCACTTCAACCACCTGAAAAGTAACAATGGAAACAGGATGCGATGAGGATATTGATATTTTCACAGAAGTTTCCAAAACAGGTTTGTCACAGTGGTGTCCATTTAAAATTAAGTAGAATGTCCATTGTGACATTTCCCTTTTTTGTGCACTTGCTTTAAACCAGGAAATATTTGAAAGTGAGCTACAATAAATATGATAATCCTATAACCTTCCTTTAACAAAATAGCTCAGCAAACCAAACCAAACAAACAAAAAAACCAACAATACCACAAGCCCACACACTGTAGTCTTCTAAATGTTTAAATAACTGCTCTAGAGACCGGAAAACCAATCAGCAAACAAGATAAAATTGTTCAGCATGGTGTAAAATTCACAATAAGGAAAACATCAGAAGGCAGGTCTACAATTTCTTTCCCTCCTAGCGTTTCCTCCATTCTGGATTTGAACAAAACCACTCCTGTACGGAAACACAAAAAGCTACTTGAAAAACGTTCAGTAGGTCTTATCTTCTTTCAGAGCACTTTTAACTTTCTCTTTAGGTGTAAGTACCGCTTTACTGGAACACTTTTCTTCTTAAGACACCTGATATTTAGCCACGTTAATTTTCCTTACCAGATCGGAAGCGCTCGTCCCTCGAGTTGGTAGAACGGGATTTCTGCTGTTTAGATACAGCAGCGGTAGGTTGCGAAGAGCCTGAGACTCTGTTCTCTGTCTGCAGGGATGGATCCACACCTGAAATACAGTTTTATTTCAGGACAAATTCAAGTTTGCAAATAAAACATCTGCTTCCCAATGTCTACATTCTTTTACCATCCTTGGCACCTACTTACCAGTTCAACTGGAGCCCTAAGTGTGTACCTTTAAAAAAAAAAAATCTCATCTTCCAACTGCATTTTAAATTAAACTAAAACCTAGCTTGATCTCATAAGCATTTCACACAGAAGAAACACTTCCGAATTACAGAAAAATGCCTTTGCTTCTTGCAGGAGTTCACAATCATTGGTAAATAAGTGTTCTGTATGCCAGATCCATGCGGTTGGCACACGAAGGACATTACTGCCAGACATCAAGACTTAGACATTGGGCTTGGAGATCCTGAAGAGACAAGATGATCCTGTTCCACCTTTTAAATAAAACTTGAACTATCCTGTCAAATCTCTTTCGAGTCTAAACACAAGACAGCTAGTCTGAGCAAAATTTAGGAATGCGCATATCTGTTTAATCTGTTCCCATTTAACAGAGCTATACTCAGAAGATTCGCATTTTGCAAAAACTCTGCAATTCTCTAATAAAAACTTTGTAGGTATTAAGGGCAGAATTACTCTGGCAGCCTCGGCTGTCTAAAAACCACTGCTCTAATCTAGATTGGCTGGGTATTTTAAATACTCTTTAAAGAATTACAGATCTTCCCATCCCCATAAAGGGTAACAAAAATAAGAGGATCTGAACCATTCTCCAGTTGTTCCCTCTGCACTTACGCAGAACAGGGCTCTGGGCAGATAATGTGGAGCAGGCGCCCACCTTTAGGCTGGCTAATGTTCAGGAAAATGAACCCCAGCTTCATTCTCTAGCACAGGAGAAATAAGAAATCAAAGGGGTGGACAGTAACTATTACATATTCCCTATCGCTCTCCGAGCCCCCAGATGAGGAGAGTCCCTGCTGGCTCTTGATCCATCTGCAAGGGTTACACAAATTTGAACTAGGAACTTACACTCGCAATTTTATTTTCTCATCTGTTATACATCTACACTTAAGGTACAAAACGAGGACACACGTCACGTACAGCCAGGGGAACACAGGAGAGCAGCATTCCCTTAAGTCTGAACCGGTTTAAGACCAGTGTATGATCGATCACCTTCAGAACTGCAAGCCCACTACATACTGAGTACAACAGATGTAAAATTACAATGCAGTTCGAAAGGGTTTTTGCATGAACCTATTATAAATTTACGATCTTACGTGGATATCTGGCTTGGTGGTGCCTAATAGTAAACTTCCCTTGCCCATATAAGACCTGCTGCACCAAGTTTGCTATGTTTTTAGCTCTCGTACCATATAGGGCCAAGTATCTTTCATTTTACTCCTTCCTTCTCTTGAAGAGCTGCTGCTTCCCTGTGTGACCTCAAGTCTTGCTAGAACTCAAAAGAATATTTTCAAAATGCAGATATTTACAGAAAGCAGCTATCACTGAAGACATCACTCAAGAGGACTCTATGCCAGTTCCTTTGCAAGTAAAGCTCTGTCTTTAACAAGTAAGAAAATATTCATCTTGCTCTCATGGGCTTTCTGTTCTCTCCCTATCCTCCCAAGTATGTACCAAGAAAGAAGCTGGTAATTAATTATTAATAAATCTAGAAATTATAAGAGATTTTTATTAAGACTTTTCAGTAAGACATGGTCTTCACATTTGAAGTGTAAGTTTTCAAACAGCCATTGGATTAAATACACCAGTCCTACCTCAACTGATCAAAATGAACTTTCAAATACGTTTTTTAAATAGAACATCCTCAGGAAAAGTGTTTTATCTTCTTCCTGACTGGACCAGTTGCTATACATCAGCTTTCTTAGGTATCTGATAGCATCGCAAGGTGAATGTGCTCCATAATCCCCTTCCCATCCCCATTGGCAGCTGACGTTAACTCCTCTGGATTGAAAAGCCAATCTTGAGTTAGCCAGGGAGGGCGTGTGGGGAAAAATAATATGAGCCTAAGTAAATAGAAAAGGAATGTTTACTAAATCACACAGATCTACATTTTCAGAAATTAATCCAACTCCAGAGATGTTCTGCTGTCTCTCACAATTTGCTGTGCAGAAAGAACAAGCACATTCTCACCTAATGGAGTTTTCCTACTGTCCAAAAGCAAAGGTTTTGAAGTAGACAACAGGCTAAGTAACATCAAATGCATTTCCTGGTGGGGAAATGAGACGGGCCAGTAAAGAAACCATAGTGTCCTCAGCAGAGAGCAGTCGAATGTGGAGCTGAATAAGCACATGATGTTTCACTGCTACCCAATATAAAGAGGTAACCCTCCCTGAAACACTTAGCAGAATTCAGTTTTAAAAGAAAAACAAACTTAGTCCACCAACAGAATTGATTCAACATATCTGATACTTGAAAGAGCGGTGAAAACATTTGAGAACTGTATTTTACATTTCATGTGAACAGAAGCTTCACATAACCACACGTCAAGAGTCCAGCAAGATTTGTTAATCTGGAAACAGTAAACAACTTCGTATTTCCTTAAAAAGATTGAGGCAAGACATCTCCTCAAAGCCTGAGCCAAAAAAAAGCAGATGCAAACGCATAACGTGATAACCAAGGTGGTGAAAAAGAGCAGGATAAGCAGCTAAACTGGGAGTCTCCCTAGAATAGTTTACCGGCTTCAGAAATTTTCAGAAATTCTTTGCTTTTTCAGAGACGAAGGTTTCACATCGTAGTGCAAAAATGCCAAGGATAAGTCTGAAAAACATCACTTTATAGTAAAAATAGTAAGATATTGCATCTGACTCTTAGGCTACACAATCACGTGCCAGAAAAATCCCGTTCCACAAGCTTGGTGAACTTGTTAATTTATCCTGGTTCTATGCAAATCACTGCCTTCGCCTTCAGCAAAAGCAGCTGGATATTTCGGCTAACTGCCCCCATTCAAACTGAGGAACTTTACAAAAATAACGTATTAAGTAGTATACACCAAAGACACTTGATGCACTATCACTGCGTTTTGTCCATTTTTAACCTACCCAAAGCTAACCAGGATTAAAAAGTCATCCTAAAGAGACTGCTTGTTCCAATTAACTAAACGATTTGCTCCTACAGGATGAAATTAACGTTAACATTTCCACTATAACGGTATTACCCATCCACTAACACTGGAGATTCAAGGCTAACACTAACACTTCCAGCAATTTTGATTTATACAAGCAAAACTTATTTTGCTATAAGAGCACTGAAGAGTTGCCGGTACAATGAAGACTCTTTGCTCCTGGCTAAATGCATCCGGCATCAGATAGGCAGAGATAAAAATTCCAAAAACATACTTTGCAAAAGCACAAATATTATAGCTAGAGGACTTCCCTGGGCAACCCCCACGCAGAGCAGTGGCCCTGTTGCCTCTTTCATCTCATCTGTACAAAATGTGATGTCTCAACATCAAACTCAATAGATTTTGAAGACTTTCACCAACGTCTCAGGCAAACCATAACTTGAAACAGCTATTGGACATTCAAATCTAATTACCTTCGCAAAGAGACTGATCTTGAAATTCCTCTCTCAAAAATAGAAATTCAGACAGAGTAATTTCAGTTCTAAACTAGGTTAATATATACGAGGTAAGCTGTACCAGTTTACTAGCTAAACCTTTAGAAAACATTCTCTTCCAAGTTGTAAACTGAGAAGTAAAAATAAAGGAGTTAAAATGGCATGGCAACTATTCCCTCCATCTCACTTTTACTTGCATTGCTACACAGCTACGTGTCAATGCCTCCAAACATCCACAGTTTGCACATGATGCTGAAGCACATTAAAGAACTGCGGAGGAGAGGGAAAGAGGGACGCCAAAGAGGAAACTTCAGGCTCTTTGAATGCTATTAAACCTTCCTGCAGCTGTTGACTTGGGCCTAGAAATAAGAAAGGAACAAAAGACGACAACCAGATTCAAAGCACTAAAAAGAAAGGGGAAAAAGGGGCATGACAAAGCAGAAAGTAACACAAGTGTGGGAAAGCCCAGGCCTGGCTCTAGGCCGAGCTCTGGGTCCATGCAGCCCCGCTCTGGTGTCTCCAAGGAGCATGGCCGGCCATCCCCTGGCTCTTCAGCCCGTCTCCTCCAACCCGCCTCTGTGTGCCAGCCCCTCGCCGTGGGCTCAAGCCCTACAGACCTCCTGGCTGTGTTTCTCTGTTGTGGGCTGTTTACCACCCACACTCGCACAGGGTCCCCACCAAAACGAGGGAAGCCTTTACCAAGGACTGCTTGGTTCCCCCTGCCTCTGCCCGCCCTAAGGGAGAGGGAGCTTCAGGAGTTTCCTCGTTAGAGCAATTTATTAATCTCTGTGTGAGCAGCGGCAGGGCCGGGTGGGCTGGAAACGGCCTCTCCTGCCCTGTTAGTGCCTCTCCATTCAGCATGGCAGAAGAGGTCCATCCTTGTGTAGCACCCATGAGGTATCTGCATGTAACCCCTTGATGTCTCCATCCCCAGGACACCTCGTACTCCTCAGAGTCTTCTCAAGCAACACTGAGTAGCTGTGCTAATGCTGAAGTACAGCTCCACAGTAACAGTCCTAGTAATTCCAGCTTTCTTTAAATTCAATTTTAGGTAGTTATTCCCCACTAAACTGTAAAGGAAAAAAACCCAGACTCCCCAAACTCTTGTCACATCAATGACCCAAGATTCTCAAGTTTTACACGAAACACATATCACAGAATCATTTCAGTTGGAAGAGACCCTCAGGATCATCGAGTCCAACCATAACCTAACCCAACTCCAGCACTAAACCATGTCCCTGAGAACCTTGTCTAAACGCCTTTTAAAGACCTCGAGGGACGGTGACACCACTGCTTCCCTGGGCAGCCTGTTCCTACGTATGCTGAGTTCCAGACCTTTTCATAGAAAACTTAAGGCAGGAGCCTAAATGGAAATTATTCCTCAGGAGACTGAAATCTGAGGACTGAGGCCCTCCCTGTACTTTTTGGTCTGAGAAGCCTCTCGTCAGTTATTAAGCATCCCGTCCTTACTCAGGTCACAGTTCAATTTTATCATTCTTTGCTGTCATGCCACATCACAGGACATATTACCTGATGCACACATTTTTGTCTTCATTATCTGAAACGATCTAAGGGTTCACACCTTCCAGATCAGCGAAACCGAACAAAGCTCTACCCAATGTAATTTATAGACCAGAATAAGATACTAGAAAATCATGAGTTAAAAACAAACAAACAAAAACAGGCATCATATACACGTATTATGCTTGACAACCTTCCACTGTTGTATAACATCTTCCTCTACTCAAGAAAGTAAACTTCAGCTCCTAAATCTCCACTTGGATAAATAACCCAATTTTAAGGGTGCTACTACTTTCCATTAAAGGAAGCATACAACAGCAGCAAAAACCACAAAAGCATAGAAGACACTTGTTAAAAATTCAGTGAATCCAAATACCAGCCAGGAAACTAAACTGTCTCGATGAAAATACCAACGGCGAGAGACATGCTTGTTTAGACATTATGACATGACTTATAAACAGAACACCAAGGTGTTACTAGCTAGAACGTTTATTTCTCAATATAATACTCCATTCTAAGCAGCAGTCCAGGGGATTGCTTCACGAGCAGCCCAGTTCTCCTAACATAAGCTGATCCTGCCCATCAGTCACAGCCCAAATTAATATAAATTACCCATGTGCCCCACAGGACGGGCCTAATCAAAGCAGGCGGTCAAAGCAGCAGAAGCCAGACATGAAAAGCCCTCGTGGCAGAACCAGCAGCACCAAGTCAGCCCCTGCACCTCGGGAGACCCTGTTAAAACAGCCCTTGCTTGGCTATTGACTTTCAAGGTGATGTTGGCCGCATCACTTACGTAAATTTGGTTATATTAGCTGAGCTGGCAGAGGCAACGTCCATTTAAGCACACTAATTAGAAAAGAAGCAGCAAGTTACCAAGGATGATGGATATAAGCGCATTTTGGGTGCCTCACGCGAACAGAGATTTTACATTGTTAGTTCCAGAAAAATACAAGGCAGCGTCTAGCAGAAAAAGACATGCTGTGAAACAGCAGCAACACTTCATTAGCACAGAGGAGCACGAAGGGCCGTCACCTACAAAACAAATCCAGGGAGCCCAAAACCTAAGGATCCTGCAGCCAAGTTCACTTTATTTCTAGGAAATACACAATTTCTAGGTAAAACTCTGATATCACAGAACTGTAGCTTTTAATTTTATCATCATTTTAAAAAACTATTTACTTCAATGTTTCCTATAGAATTAAATCCTCGGCGTTTAGTACGCTACTTGATCATTTGTTCCTGACTTTATCAGAAGGTTTACACCAAGATGTACACTTTGTGCAGCTTCTAAGCTCCCCGCCAAATATTCTATTGTATAAAGATCCATACAGAATAAACCATCCTTAAAATTATATGATTATTAGGCTGTAACTATCTAGGAAGCCTTTACCACTACTTAGGTGGTACCTACCAACTGATTACCAAATGAACCATGGGAAAAGATGAATGGCTTAGACCTGACTACTTAAGTGCACATTACTTGAGAACCACCTGCCTGAGGACTGATTTATTTGAATTATATATATACACACACACACACATATATATAAAATTCACAGAGTGAAATCACCAACATTTTGTTTCTTCTCCTGGCAGCAAGCTCAAAAATATTTGTTTTACCTAGATAGATATAATTAGACTGGTGTGCAATGACTCTTACTTTTAATGAAAAACTAATTTTTCACAAAAAACCTCAACAAAAACCATAGTTAGTCTAATAGCATCATCTCCATAGGCAAACTCTTAAAAGAATGTACTACAAAATTTGGTCATAATACTGAATACTGCAATACTGAAAAATGACTCAATTAAAAAGGCACATGAACAACAATCTATTGATATTTTCAGAAACTGTGAACAGTCAAGCTACAGCTTTTTCAACTAGCCCAAGTGATCACATTATATTTTCATATATTTCATTTAAATCAATTACACTAAGATCCAACTAAATTAGTCTATTAAAATTTGGACATACTTTGTTCACAGCTTTTATAGTCATCATATAACGTAAGAGTTTAACTCAATAGCATCGAGAAAGAGGTAAGCGCACTTTTTGTCCTGTAAATTATAAATATAAGAAATTATAAAAGCTATTGTAGACTGCAAGACACAGGAGTAAATCGCACATTCCTTAGAAAAGGAACTACAGAACAAAGCACTATAGGGTATGTAAAACTCATCCCATTCTAATTGAATGCGAGGCTGAAGTACCCACAAAGAAGTTAAACCAAAAATCACAGCTATATAGAATCACAGAACAGCCCAGCTTGGAAGGGACCTTGAAAGATCATCTGGACCAATCTTGCAGATGGAGAAGGGCATGTATCCTTGTTAGCAGCAGAAATATTTTTCAGAGACTGGAGAAAATTCACATGACTGCAGAAGCTTAAATCCAGTTTCCTACACTAGCTGGGCAAAGCTTTAATCTCACTTGAACATGTCTTTCTATCCAGCCTGGCTAACTGCATGTACACTCATCATTCATCAAGTAATCAAAAGGATTACAGTGGAAGAAATACCCTCTTTTATTTTCAGGACTTCACATGGCCACTAGACAAATCCATCAGTCATATTAGGCTGCATTGCTAAGTTATCTTAAAAGTACTACTTGATTGTTTCATGCTTTAACTGGGCTCCAGAATTACCAGTAGGGTTTTTTCAAGTAAGCTACATAAAATAAAACAATGTAAACATAAGAAAAATGGAAGTATGGGACATACCAGCCTCAACCAAAACTAGGTGGTTTCATCATCACTTTCCTTAAAAATGAAAGTTTGAAAATGATAACATTTTAATTATGCTGGAGAAGCAGCACTACGGAAAAAAGGAAAGAACAAATAGAAATAATTTTAATTATGGTGGAATCGCTCTGACAACAGAGGAAAAACGAAGTTACTCAGCAAGGTGTTTCTCTAGCACTAAGTCTAGTGAAATCATTTACATGATTGTCCTGTAAAGCAGCACAGGAACACTGAATGCAGTCACAACCTAATTTACACAAGAGGCAATTTGAAAATAAGCTCTAACACCATTCAAACATCAGTAAGAAATCAGGACACTAAGAAAACAACGGTCATGAGGCAAGCGGGTTGATGCAGCCATGGCACAGGGGCCTAAGGCCCTAAGGCCCTCAGGCCTCAGATCCACTCCACCAAAACAGACAGAAACCTCAGGGAGCCAAACCTCACTCATGCACCCAAGTAACTGGCCACTGAAAAGAAAAAAAGCTCCAACGAGATCATTCAGGGGCATCACAGAGAAACCTGCTCCTGTATTAGCAACCCTCATGGAGGAAAAAAGTTCCCATGCAAGACGGCAGCAACCTAATGAGGAGAAATTATTCCATGAATCAATTGTCTAGATTTCTGATGGTATCAGAGGGTTCGGAGTAAAGGTGACAAGTTTTCACAACACATCTGAACATGGTCTTCAGAAATACTGGAGATGAAACAGCAATATGAGTTCATGTAGCCACCAGTAAGGTAGGAAAGAGGATTTAGAATTCCAACTGCTGCTCATGCATCTGAGTAAGCTGTGGAACAAAAAAAATGTTTCAATTTAATTGAAACTGGTAAACTTTTGGAACAATAAGCAAGGGCACAGTAGGCAAACAGAGCATCTACAAGTGTAAGGAAGCAAAATTAACACTCGTGGCAGACACCATCCCCTGGCTTCATATTTCACATATTAGGTGACAACTTTGTCTTCTGTTTTAGAGGTATCACTTTTTAATGTCTCCTCCCCTTCCATCTAAGCGAAATATGATTTTTCTTTACAAGGCAGTTGTCTTTTCCCTCTAGCAAGGCTCTCCATTCACTCTATTATTTTTTTCCCTAAAAGTCTTCTTTGGGCATCTTTTGCTGAAGCTTTATCAAAACCAGTGCTCCCATACTACTGCCTAGGAGGTGATGGCAAAGAGGAGCTTGTACTACAGGTAAGAGCCAGATGCACCCACACAGGACTGCTTCCCATTCCAGTCTTGCATCTCCACTTCTCCAGAGGGAATTTCAGCAGAAATACATTAACATCGGAAGGATAAAGCAGCATTTTCACATGTGCAGTGCAGAAGTCCCTCAGCTAACACCCAACACTGATCTTCCACTCAGCACAACACATCCAAGGGAAGGGAACTGGGATTTTATGGTCGCTTTCCTCGCCCACACAGTGCCCAAGGAATTGGTCAGGATATACTTACGAACACCCGGCTTAAGCAAAGGGGAAAACTCTAAATGAGCTCAAAAAGCTGTCCGGTGCTCCTATCTGCAGGTTTGTTTACGATAAGCCCTTTGTCAAACCTCTCAGCTGTTGAACTACCTAATTCATATTTGCCATTACCACACCCTGATACAAATATTTTGAGGAGTTTTGCAATGTGATTCTTTGGGGCAGCCATCCAGCTTACATAACCCTGTTTGGATTGAAGAACAAACTCTTCCCCTGACCTGCTTGCACACCAACCCCCATTTCTTTCGACCGTGCCTTGAAGCTGAAGTCAGTTCAAGAAAAATGATACGAGAAAAACGAGTAACACCTTACACGTTTTTTAATGTTTTGGGGGGTTAATGACCCAAACAAAGGAAAGTCATAAGTGATCAAACTGGAACAGAGGAAACTGCAAACCAAATAATATCAAAATTTATGCAGAAATACAGTACATTTTATTAGAACCAGTAATAGTTGGGCCAAAGTAGATGAGAATAGAACCCCTTGATTTCAGATACAATTAATCGTGCAGTTCCTGTGCATATGTAGGTACTTAAATGTCTCACAAGCAATACCACCACTAATGATACCCACGGTGCTGCAAAATGTCAAACTACCTTTATAAAGCCCTCACAAAGATGTAGAAAATATCAGCTCTTGGGAACATCCAAATGAGTAAAGGACACTGACTGACTTGCATTTGTTTTAGACCTCAAAGAGCTCTTTAAAGATCTGTGAATGAAGACGTTGAAATTACTTGTCTTCATTTAAAAAAAAAATGAAGAACCATATGTTTTAATTAAAAAATATGATCAGCTTGTTTCCTCTAAGACTATTTCATCTTAATTATTCTCCAACTTAAATATAAGACAGCACTATTAATAATTGAAAGATGGCTCTGTATGTGTCAATTTGTCTCAGATTAAAGCAGTAAATTGACTTAACTGATACCACTAAACTTCATGATACTCAGAGGTTTTGCTCTGTTAAAAAGAAGCTACACGCTCAGGTTACTTGATAGTTATAAAAAGCAACATTTAGCACCACTTTTAACTCAATGAAATAATCTGTGATTTGCTGCCACACAGGGGTTTTTTTGTGTGGTGGGTTCTGTTTGTTTGTTTTGCATTTTTTAAATCCTCAATATTAGGAACAATATGATGTTAATGACAATTCGGGGATTTTTGTCCTCACCAGTTACATCATTACTCTATTAAAAATGTACACCAGAGACTGTAAGTCTCTAAATTTAATCCACTCCAGGAAAACTCCAAGACAGCAAGCTGATGTCAGCTGTCAAGAAAAGAACTGCAAAGTTTCACTCTGTAACAGCTTTTACAGCTTTTTCTTTTGTGTGTGTATATTTTTGCTTGTTTGTTTTCCTTGAAAGGAATAGAAAGAGCTTGACCTAAACACCTTGGGTTTTGTAAGTCGTATTTTAGGGTATGCATTCAGGTAAACTTTCTCAAAACTACCATTAATCTGGATTTGTACTTACAGCTGACAAACACACCATGTTCTGCAAATAACAGTTCTCAGAGGAAAATGAAGAATGTGTGTTTTTTCAAGCTTGTGAAGCAGAAGCACATCTGCTTTAGTATTTACATACTTCTCCTTTTTATTTCTTTATATTCGTTATATTGTCACCAACAGAAAAGCAGCAGTGGCAGCCGCACTGTGGTTAACGTACCACTTGTATTCTCTTTCACAATAAATACATAAAAGCAAAAATCGTGCAAATTTATTTCATGAAGATGGACATTTGGAACTTTTACGTGAAACCTGGTGGCTGAAGAGACGACCAGAGGCAGCAGGGCTCAAACAGTAAGTTTTAATCTGGCACTGATTGTTTCTTCTTGTACTAAATTTGTTTCTAACATCTATCAAAACAGAGATGACATAAGAAAGCAAACAGGAACAGACCATTACGTGTTGTGGTTAATTACAATCATGTAGCTGATGGCAGAACAAGTCTCTGTCGCTGGACGATTCAGTGCAGATCCACTACTGACTGCACAAGTACGGCCTCAAGTTCGATAAATTACCTTCGAAGCAACAGAGGCCTCTTCCATCATCTCAGGATTAGATGGAAACCAACCTATGGATTTTTCGTGTTTGATTTTATCTCATTTCTTCTGCTTTGCCTTGGAAGTGTTCTTGAATCTTTAAGATCATCAGGTCCTAGCTGGATCTTCTAACAAACAATTTCTTATTTAAGTACTTACGTGCACTTAAGTACTTTTACAAACCACTGATGTTGCCCAACACAACCTCTGAAAATTTCTCTTCCCAGCGGAGCTCTCCCAGGTTGGTTCTAGCTACCACACCATGATCTGTCTTGGACTTTCCCAATAATCTTGGAATTTAATTCCAAGAATCTTGGAATTTATCCTTCTTCTTCTCACAAAACACAGGGAAAGGAAAGCTTACAGGCATCTTTTGCTCTCCAGAAATACAGGGCATTCAAGGCACTGGTCTGATCCCGCTGGCATTTGACAACTGATCTGCAATGGGACAGCTGGCCTCGAATGCTAGCATTGAGTTTTCTCAACAGAAAGTATATTTAGACCAACAGAAAGCATATTTAGACCAGATAAACTAAAAAAAAATATATAGCACTGTATAGCTGTTATTATTATTGTTATATTTAAAATATATAGTACAAATATTATATATTAAAACCACTTCAGCTGTTTTATTTACATTATATCTATAATATATATAAATAAAGTCTAAATAAAACAGCTACACTGGCCAAGCTTTTAAAACCACCAAAAAAATAATATCTGCTTTTTAAAGAAACAGCTGGTAGGTGAGCAGGAAATTACCACAGTAGTGAAGGATGGTTGCAGGGTAATTCCTGTTTAACAAAGGGGAATGCAGGTGACCTTACAGTGACTGACCGGTTGCTGTCAGAACCTCTGAGGTTCATATTTCATCTTCCCCTTTGGTTAAAATAGCTTTGAAATGATTTAAAGTGTCTGAAGTATCAGCAAAATTCAGGTACTGGCGTGGCCATCACTAAAAAGAAGTCTACAGTTACCAACGTGTCACATTGGAGTGCAGAGAAGAAATTTTACTTATTTCACCTTCAACAATCAGCTCATGACGTTCCACCTCCTGACACGAATTTTTTAATGTTCCTGTGACAAATGTAACTTCACAGGTAGAAGTTACCTGCTCTCCCAAGCACAACACCGAGATAGTTCAGAATGAGGCTTTTGGAGCTGCCATCACCCCTGGTACCGCTTCTCATTCTGAGATATATTCCACATGGGGAATATGAAGTGATTCTAGAAAGAAACAGTTCCTTTAACCATCAAAAATTCACTGAAATTCAACAGAAAACTCATCACTTCTTACTTTTGCACAGGCATTTGGTTGGAACAGAGAAAGATAACACATTTTAATTAGTATTTCCCCATAGCTACACAGTTTTATGGTTCTTAAGTGAAATTTAACATTTCTGCTAACTCTTCATAACTGCAGATTTAGAGTTTTCGAATGCAAACCAGAGCCTACAGTAGCACAATTCCTGAATACTAACATGTTCTACTTAATTTTACTGTTAATTGAAAATACGCTTTGCAGCCACTTTTGGCTTTTTCTATTCACCAAGCCCTCTGCGGGGTTATTTAACACCGTATATATAGATTTGGTTCCCCACAGATTCAGCTACACCGTGCAGCAGAATCTGAATCCAATTCATTTTACATGGCATTCAAAGAGCAGGAGTTCTCACATGGGTGGATCTTACTTGGCAGCTGATGAGGTAAAACATGAAAAGTTAAACTTCCAGAGCTTGAATCTTACCAGTATATGAATATGCTTTAAGATACAAAGATCACACAACTTGATTCATAACTATTTGTTAAAAGAAGATCCCATCAACTACCCACATAAATCTGAACACTACGGTATTTCATATTTCATAAACTTAGAGTAATCAAAACCTTTCCTTTCTAATAATGTTCCTATTACTCCTTTTTCTACTTCTTTGCCTCTTATCAGGAATGCTATTTCTTACTCAGTACTTTCACTGCCCACCCTATACTTTGTTAAAAACCTTATAAATCAGCAGGATTGTACTATCAGCTTAAGTTTCGTAACAAAACAAGTAGAGGTAGGGATTGATGCACTGTGAGGAAACATCAGGTTTTGTGAAATAAGTACTGAAGAACATGAGATAAAAAAGTTAATTGGTCAGCAGTCTTTACCTCATAAACCAACAAAGACGGCAATACATATACTTGGAAAAGAAATGATCAAATCAACTGTAGAAAGACATAAGTTACTGGTCCTGGGGGTGGTAAAATCACAGACTAAGAACTCTTCAAATCTAAAATGCTGACATGCACCAGTCTGCAAAAACTTGATGGATAATGGGAAACTTAACAAATCCTACCAGGAATGCTACTGAGCAAAGAACATTACAAAAAATCCTGCAATCAAATCGTTAATGATAAAAAATTACTGCAGGCCCAAAGCCCCTGGGACTCCCACACATTAATGTGAGCCACGCTGAAGCTGTGTCAATTAACAGAATTGCAAGCTAGAACTGGGTTAATGGAACAAACGTCAGGAAACTGAAATAAGTAGTCAGCTTAGGGTTTTAAGCAAACCCTGTCTTTTTGATGGAGCATCAGTGTTTGTGCTCAGGCAGGCAGCCTGCTCACTCTCTTTTTAGCATATTAAAGCTAGATTCCTGTTATCTCCATGCAAAGCCAGGCTAAGTGGTAGACAAATCAGGTAAGCCGGTATTTCTTACAAAACACAGTATCAATCAAGGAGGACAAACCATAGGATCAGCTAATTTCTGACCCCTCCTTAGGATGATTAGGGAAAACCTGGCCAAAGAAGAAATTTTGCAGCAGCTGGAAATCTAAAGGGAGCTGGGATTATTAGCTGAGCCTAATACCAGATCACAGACAAAGCAGGAGACTGCTGAGCTGCGCTGCCATCTCCTTAGGCCACGCTTTCTTAGTTACTGCCCAGGATGTCAAAGTGTTAACCTGGATTATATGAAGTCACTTCTCCCAGATGAAACACTCCTGAACACATCAAGTTCGAAAGGGAAGCTTCAGCGAAAACAATTTGTATTTTTCCGACTCTTTTTCTTTACTTGTAAAGCTGCCTAGCAAGTCTGTAGTTTCATACACAGCAAGTTCCTGAACGAGCAGGTTACCTAAATAGGACATTACAAAACACCTCTGGAAATTATACAGGTATCACAGCAGGTTTCTAGAGCAGACACCTGAATTTAATCGGCCTAACACCCCTGGAAACCCTGAACAGGAGTTGCTTCTAAGACCCCAAGAGTTAGAATAGGACATGAGGCCAGCAGCATTCATGCAGAAGAGGGGAACAAAGGTGCTTTACACTGCATTTAACACTTAAAGCGCTGAAGGCAGTGTGCTGATCTTCCCCAAGCTACACTTGAGCTCAGCCCTTGAACGGTTTATGCAAACAGCCTTTCAGTTTAAGAGTTAAGAGGGGAAAAAAAAGTTTAAAAATCACTACCGGTAGAGAGGAGAGAAGGCAGAGTAAATCAACAGCTTAAATCCTAAGACATGACTTTTCTAATAAACAGAGTTCATCGACAGAACATTTCTCCTGATTGTTAATCCTCAGTCAAAACCCATACTTGGCTCGGTCTCAAAATCTCTAATTAAGCTGAGTTGGAAGACAGGGTGTTTTGAGCAGAAAAGCGAGGCAGTTCCTTAAAGAAAAATGGTGTAAGGAGGAAATGGTGTGGCAGGTGAAGCGAGAGCTTGCTGCTGCCTGCAGTACTTACCAGAAACATCCAAACTGCTTCTATACAAGGAATGAACCATTTTACAGAGATGAGTTAGGTCCTGCATGGTCTAGAGTATTATAAATTTACTAAGGGAAAAGCTACAGCCGTTCTTAACAACAACAAACCATGAAACAACAAACCTGTGCTAAGAAACCTCATGATGAACCAGATCACGTTCCAACTGTTCAACACCAAATACACACCACAGAAGTTTTTCTAAAACACCACAACTCAGCAGTCAGCAGAACTCAGGAGAACAAAACTACTGTCTGTCCTGCTCCAAAGAGCCACAGGGGTCACCGATCACAATTTCAAAAGTAAAAGGAACTATCATCTGGTTCAACAATTTGCACAAAAACGGCTGCAGATGTCCATTTCTCCATCAAATCAGTAACTCCTGTAGATATCAGAAACAAGACAGGACCAAAAATCACAGCATTGATTACTCTGTTCTCTGATCCAAAAGCGTAATACTAACCTTGTAAAAGAATACCTGTTTTTCTCTGATCTATCTACAGTGTCTCATTATCAGTTTCACTCATCTCGGTTCTCTCCTCATTTTCCCCTTATCTTAACCAGTATCTCTCAAGCTGTGGAAGAACCAGCCTTGGGTTACTATACAAGACCATAGCTCAATGGCAACACAACAGCTTTAACCCAAAGTGATTTAAGTGTCCTAGTGTAAAAATAAATATAAAAAGTTAAGCATATAGCTTTTGGCCATAGAAGTCTGATAACAACCTGCTTAAGAAGTAATAGGTTATAATAAGAAGTCAGTATTTTAAAGAAACTGGCAGGGTGATGCGGGGGGGGGCAGAGGGCATGTGCAAAAAAGCACAATGAAGAATGAGAACGACAACGAGCGAGTGTTTGCATTTAATGAAACTGGACAACATGCCTTCAGGAATAACTTTTCTCATTTTAAAAATTATCTTAAAGTCTTGGACATAGACTGAAGTTTGCCGACAAAAATGTTACCATTTAACATTCTGCATTAAATGTTTAATAAATAAATAAATAAATAAATAAATAAATAAATATACTTTTCTCTTGTTCTGCATTTCTGTATAATAGCCATTTTCCGCTACCAGTTAGATGCCATGTCAAGCAAACATCAACTCATCTGTTCCATTTAGTGAGAAATTTCCATTACATATTTTCACAGATTTAACACCGAAGTTCAAACTTCTATGCAGTCTCTTACCTTGAATTAGTGGTATGTACCGTGCTAACAGCTTCGCTCTTTTCTTTTCATATCCTTTCTGAGTGATGTCTCCTAAAAAAACCAAAGAAATAAAGTCATATTAGTTTGAACAGCTTCTTCTTCCCATTTTCCTGACACCTACGATTAAACTCACTAACGCTGAATGAGCTACATTAGCAACAAAGACCTGGGCATGCCAGAGAAATTCATGGCCACGTACATACCACCCATGCAGTGCTATGTGTGCACATATGAAAATGAGTGTCTTGGAGGTAGACAAGAGAGAAATGGTGGTTTTGTCTGCAGCACTGGTAAAACAAGATGTGTATTTTTACGCAGACTATTATAGAATAAAAGGAAAACTTCTGTAGAAACCCCAAATAAGTTTCTGAGACATTTCGCAATCTGTACTTACACAATTCTCCCAACAAAACAAGGTGGCTTCATGCAAAACCAGCAGCAGGCTTAGCATAACAATACAAAGCCCCAAACCCCACCGAAATTTTACAAGCTTTGTTTGTTTTCTAGATCTTTACATAGACACGAACACAGTGATCCCAAATAACTCAAAACCTCTCCTACCTCCCGAAATCCACACTTGCTTAAAGACAGACAAGATACGATGCAGTTCCACTAACAAAGTGGGATTTGATCCCTCTGTACCTGCCAAACGCACCACAACAGCACGAAACAGAACCGAGATTGAAGATATTAAAAATATCCAGTGAACTCGAGTAGAAGGTGAATTTTAGAAATGTAGGCAGATAATTATCTTGAATTTAATTAGGACACCAAAGTAGAATTTTACATTGAGATCTTTGCTTCAAGCACATTCTGGCAGCAGCTTACTGGTGAAAGAGCGTATCAAAGCAAACTATGGAGGGGGGGTGGAAAAAAGGGGGCACGAATTACATATATATGGATTAAGTAAAACAGCCTTCCTCTGGCCATTTGCTTTCTGCCAAACCTGAAACTTTTTCTCAATCCTGTTCACACAAGGAACTAAATCACTTCATTCTACCATCCCCACCGCAATCAAGTGAATATGCATCACTTAAAGTTACTGACAGTCTGCCAAAACAAGCAATGAGAGCTTGAAGATACCATTCAAAACAGATAAGAAAATAAAAAAGTAAATCCTGGAGTGTTTCAACCATTGCAGGTATTTAAAACTACAACCAAACAGAATCTGTCAGTTTTTATTCATAAACCTGCATATGGATTTCATATCCACAAGACTGAAATGCTTTAGTTATCACTTTTCTCAAGCAGAATTATTTTAGTAGAAGATATAGAGATATTTTTAAAATATATATATACACACTTGCTATATAATTATATCAAAGCAAGAATGAAATCAAAACAAAACCCACACACGCCCAAGCGGATTCGTGTGCCTGGCAAGAGCTGATCAAAATGACAAATTACACTCTTTAAGTCATTTCTATGAAGAAAGAAAAAGGCTACCAAAAAAGATGCAGCATTTTCAGCTGGGGGGGAGGCGGTAGAGGGGGGAACCCAAAAAGAAAATAGACAAGAAGCACCATCAGGAAGAACAGTTTATCTTAAAACATAAGTACTTTGGAAGACAAAAGCAATCCCAGCAAATTGTTTAAGTGACAAAAGCTGTAGGTAACATGAATTTGCGATACCGTAACTTCAACGAGGACAGTAATTCTCACAGCTCCATAAATGATTCCAGTAAAACCTCAAACCAAGTCCCTGTGCAGATCAGCCACCTCGCCAGGTATCACCCAGTTGAAGAGATGTGCCATAGAAGCAGCAGATCAAAAGGCAGGCTTGAGAAGAAAGTCTCATTTAAACCCAAACCTTGGCATCTCACTGCATTTGGAAATCCTTTGATTTTGCTGGAAGGCTGACTTGAAGTATTTTCTGCGAATCGGGTTACGAGAGAAGTCCAAAGTCAAAAGCATCTCTGCCGACTTGTGCAGCCCCACGGGCAGGTCGGACTCTGCTACCCAGCAAAGCCGCTCTTTGTTCCTTTCTCTAAAGCTGGGGGGTGGATTCGCCCCGAGATCTGCTCCCCACCCCCTCACCCTCACTGGGATTAACCCATCATTTGGGGTTCTTTGTCATCCCTCACCTCTGCCAAAAAGAGCCGCTTGGCCACATCTGGTACGGCGGGGCCACAGCTGCTGTCATTTAGCCTCACTTTCTGCCTAGTTATTGGATTACACAAACGCAATATGAGGTTCCTCAGCCTCAGCAAACCAGCTGGGAAGGCTGGATAAAGCTGGACACTGGGGCAAGCTGTTAGTTCTCTGCCTGGAATATCTGACATGGTGGGAAATATGTCAGAGACTCCAAGAAAATTCATCTAGCCAGAGATGAAAGCGTTGGCATTTCTTACTGTGAGCTATAAAAACTATTTTCTTAATTACTGCACAAAGAATCTGTCGCGCAGTTACCCCAAATCTACCCAGGCATGGTTTTTATTTCACAGTGTTATCAGTATAGCTAGCAGAATCCTAATGCCAAATTAACTAAATAAATATTACCTGCATGTTGTTGGGTTTTCATTAATTATTTTCCATTGGCTATCCACCTGCTGGGTTCAAAAATTTCAACTAGCTTATTTTCCATCCTGAAAAGCAGGCGGTGAACACTGAGCGTGTGCTTCAATGCTCTTCAAAAACGCAAGAATAGGAAACAAGCACATGCTTTCCTGCCTGGGCACAGCTGCCATGCCCCATCGCACCACAAAACCCTCACACTGCAAAGTCCTGACTTTGTAATCTCAAGTATTTTATGGCAGCTCTACCCATTAGATAATAATGCTGAGAAGTGCTTTTTTAATCTAGGAATTGGGCATACGCGAGCTACGCAGTTCTTAAATAAATAGAGTGTGCTTAACAGAACAGTTTCCTTGATCACCCGAGGAGACGCCAAGGGCACAAAATAAATAATAAGATGTATTAGATCTGCAAGATGAAGCCTTTACGGATTCCAGTGTTTGGGCACTGGCGAGCACAGCCACAACCCCAGGTCTATCAACTACTGACAAATCACTGCACTAACCTGTGCCAGTTCCTTCAGCGTAAAGTGAAAGCCAAGGGTGTAAACACTGACTCCTGCCTGAAGAGGCGGCTCCTGGATGGTCTCAAAGGGCAGGCAAGTTGCCAGCCGAAACATAACTCAAAAGTCAGCTGGGGAAAAATTTAAAGTAAATCTCCAGTGTTTCTGGGGACAGGTTGCCACTGTATTTAAAGGGCTGCTGGAGTTTGAAGGATCAATTCAGACTAACTTCAAAGTCAGAAACAACAGCGAAAAGCAAAACAAAATCATCACTCTGACATCTGTGATTTTGGTACGCCGCGAAAGCAAAAATAATCAAGGCATTTCTAAGAACGATGATAAGAGTCAACAATAAGGAAGGCCAGTGACAATTGCTGTAACAGCTGTGGAACTGAAAGATAGTGCTGAGAACACTGAACCACGCAGCCAGCAGAAACGACTCAGCTTCCACATCATCTGTCCTTCAGAGTAAATAATGTGCCAACCAGCCCTGAGGACACTGCTGGTAACAGAAGCAGGTAGGAAAAGAAAAGAGACCTCACAGCCACAAAGGCTGGTGACAACAGAACCATCAATGGACGGTCCATCTCCCCCGTGAATGGGGCGAAGCTCTGGAATTACAGCTATTTGAGCATGAAGACCACAGGGACCATGAGCTTCTGAGACACCCGTGTATGTGGACTGGAAGTTTAAGAATTCTTGACACAGCCTTGGAGAACACCAATGAGAAATCACACCCAGCATCAACAGGGGCAAGTTCCTTGAAACCAACACAGGCAAGTAGCACCTAGTAATTGGTGCATTTAACCTCAAATAAGGATGATGAAACCATCTGAACAACAATCCCCACTGCAAAATCTCAAGGATGCTGTTCCCTCCATCATAGCTCCGAGAACTGCGGTAAACAGAAAATAAAATTAAAAACAAAAAAACCAAACCAAACAACAAACACCTTCCTAGGAACACAACATTTATCTTTTCAGCAAGATGCAACTTGTACTCACTAACAGGGCCTGGAGGAGGAGGAGGAGGAAGAAGAGGAGCTGAACTCCCTTGGCGGGCAGGGCCATCCATCACAGGGCAGGGCTTTACCAAACAGCTTTTCCCTGCTAACACGTGATGCCAAAACAAAGACCGAGTCATGAAGAAGCCTGCCAAGGCCGCTGCTTAATTGAAATTAAAGCCTCAAAATCAAATACTATGAGGGTGTTTCCAAAACCTAGCGTTTTCTTTCAAAGAAGGTGAAACCAGAACAATTGCAACCCTTGATCAGAGTTCACAAA
>VWYH01003730.1:0-36318 GCA_013399365.1 Pampusana beccarii | reverse complement strand
AACCATTCTGTGATTCTGTAGCAGTTTGTATAAATCAACTCTTTGTAGGACAGGGCAAACATACAAGTTGTAATTTATTTCCTCTATTCAGACAGTAATGAGAAAAGTTTTGGTTTTTTTGTTCACCCTCATATGACTTTTCCTGTATGTTAGAAGCAGTAAAACCTATTATAAATATGTTAGAAATAGCTGGTGTTCGGCATAAAGCACTGTGAAGTTCTTGAACATAATTAAACTCAGCTCTTTCATTGCAGTGGTTCTCTTGGAGATCTATCAAATCAAGCTATGTTTACAGCAGATTTCAGCCATTACAAAGGGGGTGCCTAATTTTATATATATATATATAAGCTGATTAGTATTGATTTAATATGATTTGGCTTCCTGTTTTTGTTGTTGTTGTTATTGTTGTTTTTAATTTGTTTGGGGATTTTTGTAGGTTTTTTTTTCCCCTTCAGAATTGCAGGTACTCTGAGAAGGTTGCCAGGTAAGCATAGATAGCTTCAGCATTAATAATGTACAGCTTAATGAGTCTGACAAAACAATGTGATTTGGTTCAGATGAAACGTATCCTACCTAACACCAGTCTTTCTGCTCTATGAACTTTAAAAATGAATTTTTCCAGCCTATAGTGATATGTTACCTGATTAGTGAGTTTGAGTATTGTACTGTAGTTTTTAAGTCTTTCTTAACATAAGTGTGATGTTGTCTTTGAGGTGAGATGTGTGGGTTGGAGGTTTATGGCCTAAATGATTAGATTTATTTCTAATTGTAAAATAACATATGGAATTCTATTTCAGAAAAGGCTGAATTAGGGGATATGCATGTAAACAGGCTTTTAGAAGTTGGAAGAATAAAAATGAAATAAAAGAGAATAAAAAAGTTATTTTTTACTTTAATCAGAGCTGGTCAAAATTTTTCTGTGATGGGAAAAATACTGTTTCAAGATTAGCTGCAGTATTCTGTAGTCTCCTAACAAGCCGGTCTGACTTTCTTTGTGTTCACCTCTCAGCTGTCATATAGGCTGTCAATCACCTGTCTGGCAGATGGACAGAGATTTAAAAAGAGAAAGAAAGAGAGAAAGAGAGAAAGAGAGAAAGAGAGAAAGAAAGAAAGAGAGAGAGAAAGAAAGAAAGAAGGAGAAAGAAAGAGAGAAAGAGAGAAAGAGAGAAAGAGAGAAAGAGAGAAAGAGAGAAAGAAAGAGAAAGAAAGAAAGAAAGAAGGAAAGAAAGAAAGAAAATTGTTATTTTTGGTTGGTCAAATATAATTTTAAAAGTTTTCAGTGAAATTTTTATTTTTCCTGAATTCATATTACAGCTCAGAATAAGTTAAAAAAAGGTTTGAAAACATCAGCCTGCTTCCCTTATGAAGGTAAAATTTTTATTTCCTTTAATTTTCACTAAAAATATGATAAGAAATTTTACTAATGACTGGAGATAGTGTTTCAGCTCTTCATGGGTAACAGCTTTATGCCTAAAGATGCTCACATCTGCAAAAGATTTTAATTTTTTTTTGTTGTTCTTTGGTTGCTTGGTTTTTTTTAGACAGAAGATGTACATATCTCTGCAAGTGTTCTCAGTGGGTTTTAAAATTTTTTGTCTCTTTTCCTCAAACAGTAATGTTTCAAGTTTAAAATGACAGAACTATGATCTGCACTAAAGAACCTCACTTTTTTGTTATTATTTATAGACAGAAAAGCTACTGATTTCTCTTATATTAAACATTTGATTGAAGACGCTTACTATTTCCTTACATTAAGATGAGCTATTATTAAATGTAATGGTACTAAAATCAATGTTTAGACCATTTTCAGTGTAACTTTGTAGTGGAAAATGTTGAACATCGTTCTGCCCATTGTGTGTGGCAGTGACAGTTACAAAGTATCACAACTGTAATTCATTTTTATTACGCTTAACAGCATTGTAATAGGACCCGATGTCAGTACTATTACTGCTGCTGCTACTAATTCATCAGGCTGCTTTGTTGAATTATTTTTAATCTGATTGCGGAAGCATGTAAAATATGTTAAATATTTGAGAAAGCCCCTTAAAATATGTAGTATTTTATATTTTAATCACAGGGGAAGGATGGATAAGGAAAAGTATGAAATTTCCCTTGCTTTACTGTAGGAGCAGGTGGAAAGCTGAAGCAATTCTCTGCTGTTGAGTTCTACACATGCATGCAACGATAAATTATATAAAAATTGTGCAGCTGTCAAAACATTCCCTTATATTTTTATGTTGTGGTTTCAGAGTTTCACTACTCTTCCCTTTATAATTTCACTCTCTTGAAGAAAAAGAATACTTTTCTGATGTTCAAAGTGGACTTATTTCACCCAAAAGATCAAAGTCCCAAATGCTACTTTTGTTGTTGAACCACACTGTGAAATCACAGCAGATTTCTTCTTTAAGCAGATATAAAACTCCCCAGTCTTCTAGATCCTTATGTAAAAAAATGTGACTTGCCAATCCTAAAACAAGCTCCGAGCTTTCCTGTGATCCAACTCTAAATAATAATTAAAAACATCAAATTTCATCAAAATTATGAAGTCAGAAAATTATTTGTCTGGTTAGGTAGGCAACTTCAATAACTATGTTAAATTTGTCAAAATAGTAACCTTTATGTTTCAAAACAAAGAAAATATATGCCTTTTGCCTATAACACGGGTGTCAAACTCATTTTCACCAGAAGTCACACCATCCTCATGGTTGCCTTCAAAGGGCCAAATAGAATTTTATGGCTGTAGTTACATTTATACAATCCTAAAATTACGTTTGGCCCATTGAAGGCAACCAGTCAAAATGCGTTTGACAACTCTGGCCTATAAAAAGCAGCTTGTGTTGTTAGTTATTAGTATGGGTGTTGTTTGTTTGTTTGTTTTTACTTCCACTAGTGTTATACTGTATTTTTATACAGAATATTTACTTGAACTGAAAACCTGAAATCACATTTGTTTCGCAAAATGTGATCTTCCATAAATGACTTTCTGATTCATAAGACTTATTTGGTTTCTGATGGGACAAAGATAAGTTTTCCATGCTTCTACTTGACTCAGTTTGCTGTTCTTAATGTTTACTTAAATTTTAGTTTTAACCTGGAAAAATCAAAATTAGTTCCTAAAGTGCTACTAGCATGGTTTAAGCTTTAAGGCCAAACTTTCAACAAATTGCCAGTGTACATCAGTATAGATTACTGTGCACATCTCCATCATATTTCCATGTATCAGCCCATATTGTTAATTAGGGACAACATAAAGTTTGCATCAGTACCTCCCCCAAGTAGTTTTAAATGACAGAAGCCTCAGACAGAATGCACATCTGACCTTCTGATACTAGAAATGGGACAAGTAGTGTTGAAAAACATACCAGTTGCTGTTGATTTTGTGGTTTCTAGCTCCCTGCAAAGTGTAATTATAAGATATGTAGAACATGGAGAAATATATATGTAATTTAAAAGTTTTTAGAGCTACCCACTTAGCTTTGGATTATATCATTCAGTGCACTGGTTAGGAAGAGAGAGAAAGGTAACTTGTGGGTTGAAGATTTTCATAAAGAAGGTTCAAAATTGTTCTAGTTACGCCAAGAACAATTCCCAGAAGTCATTAATCTGGCTCTGAAATCCGTTTTATCACTCTGTCTCTTCCCTGACCAAATCAAAAATTGCCCTAGGAACAGCACAGTGCCTTTGTGATCAATGTGCACTAATCAAGCTCTATTATCTACTGCAAACAGAGGGATAGCCATAACTCTATACCTTCCCTATCTCTTTCTCTATGATTTCTTCCTGGAGGAAAGAAGTCAACAATGCTTGTTGATATGTTGCTCACAGAGACATATTTCTACATGTCCTTGAGAAAGGGATACATCTGATATTTTGTCTGTATTTACAGATAATATCTTGCTGCTGGTCTGGAGAGAAGATAAAGAGCCTACAAGTACTCAGAGTCACTTCAGTTCTAGATGATATAAGGGTGCTCCTCTACTTTAAGTGAACAGACCTGAAGTCAGAAGGATGGGAGGATTTGTCATGGAAACCAATAAATGAGTATCTAATTAATACCGTAACTTTGTCTATAATCTTCAATGACTCATTGTTATTCCTAAATTGTTTCCAGTGATGTCACCAAAGGTCATCAGTCTGTTTTAAAGACAACCCTTAGTGAATACCACAGGGTTTTTTGAGTTTTTGTTTGTTTGGTTTAAGCTAATAAGGGTTATTATACTATTAAGAGTTCTTCGGATGTAAGAAGTCAGTACACATGTGTTAAGATAGAGACAAAGAAATACCCTTAAGAAGGAAAACTAAGTAAGAAACTGAAAAGAGAGTTTAGTCACGTCAGCTACTCTGGAATAGCGTTGAAAGACAATATATTTGAAACAATTACATTAGACATGAGGTCATTTGTCACAAGATTTTTTTTTTTAAAGAGAATTTGTTAACAATATTTTGACTACGATGTCTACTTAAGGAGCATTTTGTAGAAGGAGGATGTTAAGGAATAGATAAGGAGTATTCTTTTTTGAATATTCCTAAAAGCATCTTTTTTGTTACAATGTTGTAACACTATTTTAATTTTTTAGGTCACTGTTAACTAAATTATTTTATTAATAATCTTTAGGTGAATATATCCCTTTTTAACAATAATGTAATATTTTAATTTCTAAAGTAATTATGAAAACTAGATCTTCTTATAAAGTTTTTTTAAAAGCTTAAAAATACCTGGAGAAATTAAAAAAAAAAAAAAAGGAAAAAAAGGTTTGCTTATATATGCTACTCAATGTAATTCTGAATATGGACATTATCTTCCATTTTGTCTCATATTCCCAGAAGCAGCTATTACAGTCTTTGTTTAAATTGCCAAACATGAGATATTTAGCAGCGCGTCCAGATAATGAACTTGGAAACTCAAATGGATACAGAAGCAGACAGCTGTAAGCTTAAGTATAATGTAGCTACATGTAAGCTTATGATTTTCTTTTGAAACACTCGATTTGAAAATTAGCCTCCCTGACAATGTAATGTGAACAGAATAACCTCCAGTGAAAATCAAACTGACAGAAACCCCAGGATGTGGAGAAATTAGTAGAGACAGAGTAAACAGAGTGCTGCTGAGAAAACCTTTAACCTTCACTTTTCAAAAATGTATTTTTCACTCTTCTAAGCAGGAGTTAATGGAGACTTAATAGAGTTTTTGACTCCAGCCTAAATTGTTTCAGTATGGCTAATACACAGAATTTATTTCAGGTGAAATGCAACGTAGTTTTTACTGAAGTGTTCTGGATTAGGATTGACTATAATGAGATCTTTCTGTAATATGATATTTTATGAGTTTACACTTTTTGTACAAGCAAATCTACATATTGTAGAACATATAATTCATGTAAGAACTGTTGTTATCCAAAACGATATTTCTATACTGAAGTAACAAAGCACTGAACATTTTTCTTCATTATCATAACCATCATATATATTTGTCTTAAAATTTTGCCTTTCTAGCTTCGATGTGTACTGCCTTGCATATCTTGACCTACACGAAATATCTGAGACTAATACAAAAAGAATACTGAAAGAGAGTAATTACAAAACAATACAGCATTTGTTGACAAGGTGTGGCTATGTGTTATGCAAGAAAATAAGACTGACTCTGCAATGATGTTGCTGTAAAGTTTGAGCTATATTGGGAAGAGGGCTGAAAACCTTATTTAAATTCCAAACCTCAAACACTGGTATTATACTACTAAAACCCATCAGCTTACATCTTACGATGTTAAAGCATTTACTGATAAATTAAAAGTTATATATATGAACATCTGTGTTCTACATTAACATATGTACATTTTTATAATGAGTCCAAAGGAATCTGATCAGTTCTGGCAAACGCTTCTAAAATGACCACGTCCTTCATCACAGAGTACAAAATCTGCGTGCATTAAAAAAATCTTTCAGGCTGAATGAGTGCATTGAGCCACACACTTCTTAAAAGACAAATAATACCCCACCAACAGATTGAGGGAAAGTGTTAGGATGATGGGGATCATACTTGGAGTTTTTTCCTTCATTCATAACTCTACATAACAGTGAAGTTATGAGAAAGATCAAGGTAAGTTTCTCTGCAGGACAGAACACTACCTATAGGCAATATCCATAAAAGATACTCTATAAAACATAACTAAAGTACTCTCTAACCTACAATAAGTCATAAAATGGGTGCTAGTACAAATGCTTCTGAAATTATGAATTGTCTGGAATGCAGCTACTGCAGGAATTCCAACATGTGTAGGAAAAACATCATTTCCAAGTGTGAAATAACATCATTACCACAAAAACCAATATTATCTACCCCAGCTTACAGATAAACCAATAAGGACATGGAAAGTTTCTTCCAATATTATGATCAGCACATAAATAAATTTAATGAATAAAGAAAAGCTTGGTTGCTATTTACTATGTTTTCTTTAAATATTCCATAATGCATCTACAGCAAAAGTAACCCTAGCTCATAGTATTACCAAGAAAAATAGCCATACTCAACAAAGATGGGTTAAAATTTACTGAAAAGCTATAACTGAACCAATATTTAATTTGCTGAATTTTCCACTGATACTAGTTTGATGTTGTTTGATTTTTCCATAGCAGAAAGACCGAGTACCTTCATCAAATGGCTCTGACTTACTCAATGTAACTGATACTAATGACATTGTTTCTGTAACTTGACACAGCACATTTTTTTTCAATAATAACTTGGAAGATGGACAGCTTCTATTATCCCAAGTTTTATTGAATTATAGTTTACTGTGTAGCTGGTCTAGTTGAAGGGGACAGAATTTGTCATGCATCGAAGTACTATTCCTTACTAGCAAGAGTCGTCTTACCTTGAAAAAGTTTTTCTCTCTAGAGTAGCGTATTTATATACGCATTGTGTTAATATTAAATATTACAGTGTTTTATTGGATTGTAAAAGAGGTTTCTTTCACGGTCTTCCTACAGAATGGTATGAGATGACAATATATAGACTATGAAAAGACAGGCTTGTCTCTTCTGTCCTGAAGGGTTTATTGTGTTAAGTTAACAAGACAAAGGAGGAGTTCAGTAATGCTGAGTTTGGAAGTGTATAGTTAAGAACAGGACTCTATACAGGTTATTTAAATCCATAATTTCAAACTTTATTTAATTAATCTTACCTAATTTAGCAAGTTATGTTAAACAGTAGAAAACTAAATGATTACACAGTGAGGAAAATGATCTTATTGTCTATCATTGATAACGTGACTATGCAGATACTACTTTCTAGATAAAGCAAAAAGAATCTTGATTAAAAAAAATCTGTATAAAGGGGTTAATGCACTGTTTGTCTTTCTTGTCAAGGTAATTTGAAAGCTTTTTTGTTGAGAGTGTGTAGAACATAGGTTGTAACCTCTCTTCAATATTGAGTCAAGGACCTGTGGAAATAATTTCTCCCACTTGGGCTGTAGAATGATTAGACATCTACTACATGAAGAGCTCTCCCACTAAAGGAATGCTTTTTCAGATCTATGGGAAAAAGCCGTGCACAATATCTTCCTCTTTTTAGGCACACTAAGCATTCACAGAAAGTACTTTTTCCCTTTCAGGACTTCTCTGTCTACCTATCAGTCAAGATCCCCTGGAATATGTATTAGAAGTATCTTATGATAATAAATAAATAATAACAGAAATGGTACGAAAGAGTTGTCTATTGTGAGAAAGAAAAAAAAAAATAAAGAAAAAAAGATAACTCAAAGCTAGACAAAATCCATGTTTGTGTGATCACAGACTGAAACTAAGTTTTACCTCTGATCTAGTTAAAGGAGAAATTAGCACACACTAGAAATTAAGATTGCATATTGTTGAAGAATTCATTTTTTACAAGTAACATGTTTAATTAGTAATATAATGTTTGCTCTCTTGAAAGGCTAGTGGTATTAATTTTAATGCAATATATAACCTGGATTTGTAGCCTTAATTGCTCTTATACTTTATAGCAAATCTGACTCCCTTCAGAAATCAAAATATTACTGATAGACTGCCAAATATTTCTCCAGTCTTTCAGCATTGCTGAGATTTCATGGCAAAGCTGTAATTTTCAAACACTGAAAAAAAATAATGTAGAACTTTTATAAAAAAGCTGCTGTTCTTTACAAAACATTCCATCAAGTGTCATGAAAGTGGACTTCCAAACTTCTGAATTTTATTAAGATGTGTTGTTGATACACAGATAAGTGCCAGGTGCTGCACTTGGGTCAAAACAACCCCATGCAATGCTACAGGTTCAGGGAAGAGTGGCTGAAACACCGCCCAGGAGAAAAAGAAGTGGTGGTATTGGTCAACAGCCAGCTGAACATGAGCCAGCAGTGTAACAAGTGATACAATGAGAAGACATGGCCTCAAGTTGCACCAGGGAAGGTTTAGACTGGATATTGGGAGAAATTTCTTCACTGGAAGGATTATCAAGCATTGGAACAGGCAACCCAGGGAAGTGGTTGCATCATCATCCCCAGAGATGTTTAAAAGGCGTGTAGATTAGGTTCTTAGAGATGTGGTTTAGTGGTGGGCTTGGCAGCGTTAGGTTAATGGTTGGACTCCATAATCTTACGGGTCTTTCCAAACTAAATGTTTCTGTGACTTTATATGAAGCATGTTTATTCAAAATGGGTTTTCTTAGTTTTTCAGGAAATTAAATTTCAAACAGATTCTAGGGACTTCCAAATTCCATTTGTGATATGCTGAAATCAGAACATAGTTCTTGTCATTGTAGGCTTTCTCCTGAATGTAAATATATCCACTTGACTGATATTTCTAGGAAGAAAAATAATTCAACCTGCTGAGTCCGTATCTGTTAAAATACTGAATAGGGCTTTGTAGTTTTTATTCCTATTGTTTAACTGCTCTTGTTTCAATATTAACTGAATCTCAGACATGTTTCAGAATTAATAGTCCACATGCATATCTTCTATGAGTGAAAAGGACAATAACCAATTTTGAAAATATTACCAAACATGAAACTGCATCATAACTCATTTAAGTAATTTCTGAAACTGGTTAAAGTTTGTTTGACAGTGTTGGAATGCAGTTCACCTTCATTTTTCCTAAAATACACATAATGTTTTTGTGTATTCTTTGGAAATTTATTTTCTCATAGTGTTTGTTTCTGTTCTGTTCTAAAATATGTGTTTTTCATCAAAATTTATTTACAGAGTAAGAGGGTAACAAAACTGATGGTAGCATAGTAGTTTTTTTAATTAACTATGAAGATACTTTGTGTGCAATGGGTATCTACCATAAAATATTTTTAAATTGCTCAGGAGGAAGGCATGGGTATGCAGATCTTTTGTTCTAGAATTAAAGCAATTTTGTTCTGGATTCAGCCTCTGTGATTGATACCTTCAGTGAACAATAAAAAAACCCTGTTAGTATTGATAGATACTGTTTGCACCTTTCTTTGTGAGTTTATTTCTTACAATTTTAGTTTCTATTTTGCACAACATCCTTTGGGCTTACATTACATGAACTGATTAAGTACTGTTTCAGCAAGGTTTGAAAGTCCATTTGAATGCTAGTAGTCCTTAAATTTCATTGAATATCACTTCTAGATACTTTTAAGGCATTTTCTACTTTGTATGGAACTTACAATATTTCGTACTGAACACCTTTGCTGTTAGAGTTTATCTCATCTTACTCTTTCTGTATTGAATAATACTACAATCCGTAAACTTTTTTTTAGATTGGATCAGTTTCGCCCCTTCTGAGACACATCACTTTCTCAGAGCATTATCTCTTTCTTCTATACCTATCCTGAAATTCTATGTTTAAACTGAAAAACAACATCCAACATGAGGAGGTACCTAGTAACTTGTACAAGCTTAATGTCGTTGGAATATTTTAGTTATTGAGCTCAGACTGTCCCCAGACTTATATTGGAGCAGCTTAATATTAACTTATCTTCACTCAGAGAATTACTGAGTGAAGATAATTTAATTATTAATTTCAGCATCCCAGTTCTCAAGCATTTTTTAATCCATACCAGTGCTGGCACTTCCTTTAATGATATCACCCAAGTGTGTCATTGCAAATCTAAATCTAAGTTAATTGTGTCCTATGTTTCTCCTCTACAGTCATTCTTTTACAATATATTTAGCAATAATTTGACTATGTATTTTTCTTGCACTTCAAGATTGCAGTGCTTCATTATAACAGAATACATATCAAGGTGCTTTGTTTTGTTTATTTGGTTGCTTTTTCATTGTTTCCCACTTTTTCTGTGAGAAAACTCAGCAGTCACCTAATTTTTACAGAGTCAGTTAAGCAGGCAGATAGAATTTGGGTCAGATGTTTAAGAGCTTCTGTGTGTATGCATGTTTGTCACAGTGTATGTTTCCTTAGCAATCTAGAATATTTGTGCAATCATTCAGTACCTGTGCAAAAGGGGAATATTAGTTGTGTAACACATGGCTCTTGACACTGCATACTGTGTTTGATCCTACATCTCTGCCACAAAGCTGTACAGAAAGTGTACTTGTGTTCCCATATAAATATGTTTCCCAGATATTTGGGGTCAGCAGGAAACCCAAAATGAAAATTGTAGATTCACAAAATCTAGAAAGTTGTGATTATGACAAAGTCCAAATTAAAAAAATGTTGGGTGTTTCTTGAAATAAACATGAGAGTCTTTCCATGCTGAAATACGATATTTTACATTTGTAAAAGTTTTACCAATCAATTTGCAGAGCAAAAGAGTCACTTTTTCTGTTTAGAAATCATCCTAAAAATGTCTTAGCTAAAAACACTTAAATTCTCTTCCTGCAGAGAAAAATGATAAAGAGGTCTTATATTTCCTATGTCATTGGTATGACTTGTCTGTATAAAACTGGGGTAAGAGCTGAATTCAAGAAGCATTTCTTTCTTCAGACTCAGCCAGTTTAGACAGCCTTTCTCAGAAAATTAATGTCTGTGTCTCTTATTTATTTTTTGCAAAGCTTACAGTATGCATAATATATATGTGTAATAGTGTCATCAGCCAATTTAACAAGCTTTAATAGGAAAGATGGGCTTTCTTGGATAAGCCTCAAAGCTATTCTGATATTACGCAATATTACTTTCAACAGCCAAGATACAATTGTTTATGCAATACCACTTGCAACAGTCAAGACACTGTAACTTTTAAATGCTAGGTGTGATACAGCTGTTCAGTCTGCCAACCGCTCAGCTTGCTCACACTCAAGAGGTTGTTGTTCTGATGTCAGAAGAAAAATCTACATTACATTTTGCTTGGATTATCAAACTGAATAATACAAACGTAAGTTGAGATAAACTGTGAAACTCCTATATTTACCTGTTGTTTGCTATCCTCTGTTGTGTACCAAAAAGATAAGCGATAGTATTCTACTTCTTTGTCCATGAGAAAAGAGACCTATGTCATGGAGCTCAGAACTTTTTCCTACAGCCTGGGAGCACATGTTTCCATCCACAAAAAAAAAAAAAAAAGATGTGGACATTTTCTCTAGCTTTCTCAGCTTGTGCCGAGCTCTCTATGCACAGTGACCTAAGTCATCACAGTACCCAGCTGAGGCTCCAAGGCTGGTGTCATTGATCAAACTTCGGGTTTTGGTCTATTGGTCTATTTGGTCTATTCTTCACCAGGTCTACTGACATCCAATGGGCTGCACCTCTCTCAGAAGAGGAAAAGGGTTCTTCCTCAGGAGCTAGTAGGGGTGATAGATAGAGCTTTAAACTTGATTGGAAGGCAGAAGGGAGCCATACCAGGCTGGTCAATGATGAGAAATGGGATGGCATGCCAAATTACAAGATGCTGCCAGCTAGTAAGATTCTTCAGATGGNTAAGAAATGGGTCCTATGGCATAGATAGAAGAGCTTTTACGAACAGCCCCGGAAAACATAGTACCATACACAAAAAAAAAAAAAAAAGATGTGGACATTTTCTCTAGCTTTCTCAGCTTGTGCCGAGCTCTCTATGCACAGTGACCTAAGTCATCACAGTACCCAGCTGAGGCTCCAAGGCTGGTGTCATTGATCAAACTTCGGGTTTTGGTCTATTGGTCTATTTGGTCTATTCTTCACCAGGTCTACTGACATCCAATGGGCTGCACCTCTCTCAGAAGAGGAAAAGGGTTCTTCCTCAGGAGCTAGTAGGGGTGATAGATAGAGCTTTAAACTTGATTGGAAGGCAGAAGGGAGCCATACCAGGCTGGTCAATGATGAGAAATGGGATGGCATGCCAAATTACAAGATGCTGCCAGCTAGTAAGATTCTTCAGATGGCACCACAAAGTGATAAGCACAACAAACCACACTTGAAGTGCTTCTACACTAATGTGCATAGCATGAGGAAAAAGCAAGATGAGCTAGAAGCCTTGGCCCAGTCCACTCATTGACATTAGTGAAACCTGGTGGGATGAGTCCTATGACTGGTGTGCCATGATGGATGTTTACAGGCTCTTCAGAGGGGATAGGCATGGTAGAAGAGGCAGGGGGTTGGCACTGTATGTAGTGGAGGGACTGGAATGCATGGAGCTGGCAGTTGGTCATGGCAAAGTTGAGAGCCTCTGAGTAAGGATTAAGGGACAGAAAAATAAAGTGAATGTCATCATGGGAGCCTAGTACAGACCACTACGCCAGTATGATGGCATTGATGAGTGTCAAGGTTTAAGGCAAGGCGGCAATAAACTGTGGCAGACACTCCCTGTTACCCTCTTACCTCCCACCACCCCTTTCCTTTATTCTTTAAGGAACTAAGGGAAGCCTCTAAGTCATCTGCCCTTGTCCTTATGGGGCACTTCAACTTGCCAGATGTCAACTGGGAATATCATACAGTTGGTACAAAAGAAGATTATTAAACCATCTGGATTATAACTTTTTGGTATACGTACTAAGGGAACCAACCAGGAAAGGTGCTGCTCACAAACAGTGAGGATCTTGTGGGTGAAGTGGAAATTGGTGGCTGCCTTGGCCACAGTGACCACAAAGCTGTCAGCTTTAAAATCTGTGCTAACAGCAGGAAGACTGCCAGCAAGACCTCAACTCTGGCTATGAGGAGAGCAGACTTCACACTGCAGAGAACTACTAGTTTTCCCCTGGGAAAAAGCTTTTGAAGGTGCTGGGGTCCATCAATGCTGGTCACTTTTTAAGTAGCACCTCCTAAACACGTAGGAGAAGAAATTCAAAAATGTCAAAAGCCAAGCAGGTGAGGCAAAAACCTGTCTTGGCTGAGCAGGGACCTTCTTCTTGAACTACGACCAAAAAAAAAAAAGCATCATGGGAGGACTACAGAGATGCTGCTTGCCACTGCAGGGAGGAAATTCATGCAGCCAAAGCTCAGTTAGAGTTGAAGCTGGCCACTACTGTGAGGCACAATATAAAGAGCTTTTAAAAATATTTTATTGGAAAGAGGCAAGCCAGAAATAACATTGGCCCGTTAATTGATGAGCATGGTCACTTCATAAACAGGGATGAAGACAAAGCAGAGACATTTGATGTTTTCTTTGCCTTGGTCTTCAACACCAAAGACAAGCTCTGGGGCCCTGATAGCCCTGCACTATCGTCCTGGACAAAATGTTCAGCATACAGCTAGATAAACATGTAATGCATTGGGTGAATGACTGGCTGATGGGTCAGGCTCAGAGAGTTGTAGTAAATGGGGTTATGTCAGGCTGTCAATGAGTCACTAGTGGGGTTCCTCAGGGATCCATCTTAGAGGCAGTACTCTTCAGTGTGTTCACAAACGAATTACACACAGGACTCGACGGAATGCTAAGTTCAACAATGACATGAAACTAAGAGGAGCTGTTGACACTCTCAAAGGCAGAGAGGCACTACAGGGGGATCTAAACAAATCAGGGAACTGGACAATCACAAACTGCATGAAGTTTAACAAAGGCAAGTGCTGGATTTTGCACCTGGGACAAGGCAACCCTGGCTGTATATACAGACTGGGAAAAGAGAAGCTGGAAAGCAGTTCTCCAGAGAGGAATCTGGGGTTTCTGGTCCACAGCAAGCTGAACAAGAGCCAACAGTGTGCTCTGGCAGCCAAGAGGGCCACCTGTGTCCCGGGGTTGCATCAAGCACAGCACTGCCAGCGGGTAAGTAAGGTGATTTTCCCGCTCTGCACTGAGGCAGCCTCACCTGGATTATTGTGTGTACTTCTGGGTGCCACAGTATAAAGAGGATATAAAGCTACTGAAGACAGTCCAGAACAGCACCACAAAGTCAGTGAAGAGTTTAGAGGGGAAGCCATATGAGGAGTGGCTAAAATCACTCAGTTGGTTCAGCCTGGAGAAGAGGAGACTGAGGGGAGATCTCATCATGGCCTACAGCTTCCTCACAAGAGGAGGAGGAAGGGTGGGCACTGGTGTCTTCTCTCTGGCAGACAATGGTAGGACCCAAGGGAATGGTAGGAAGATGTACCAGGGGAGGTTTAGGTTAGACATTAGGAAAAGGTTCTTCACCCAGAGGGTGGTGGAGTACTGGAACAGCCTCCTCAGGGAGTCAGTCACAGCCCCAAGCCTGTCAGTATTCAAAAAGTGATTGGACAATGCCTTCAGACAAATGGTGTGAACTGGCAGGTTGTCATATGCAGGGACAGGAGTTGCACTCAATGATCTTTGTGGGTCCCTTCCAACTCAGGACATTCTATGATTCTATGATCCAGAACTTACCTGAAAACACAGAGAATGATATGATTTTCAGATCTCTGAAATCTGTTATTGTACAAAATCATTCAAGATCGAATTTGAGGATGAAATTTTTGTTAGGAGCTTGAAATTTAAGGCAAAGCCTATTTCTCATCTTACCCTGTGTTGAGTTCTATCACATTCAATATTCCTTTGCTGTCTGTGCTTTCCACAGTTCTTGTTTGGATTATGAGTCGTGTTGTTCAGATTTGACTTTGAAATTTTCACTTCCGCTGTGAGGAAAAATTGATCTACCCAAACATCATTTTTTTTAAATGAACCAAATCTAATCATTAAGTATATTTTTTTTTGTTACAATTTTACAATATTAATTGGAAACTGTTGGTTATAAAAGTTATGGAGAGATTATTTTGAAAAACCTTGAAAAGTGTAACAAGCTTTAAGGTTTTATAGGAGTTTGAAGTTAAGTTTTGCCAATGAAATTTCTGCATAAATTATTCATAGAAGACCATAATGCATGAATAATTCAAACAGCATCTTTAATTAGATGCTAAAAAAGTCTCTATAGCAGCCTATCATCGCTTTCATGATCTAGAAGCAGATCAAGTTTGAAAAACAAAGAACTTCTGCTCAAAGTCAAATTAGCAGGTAATTATTAAGCCGCTCATTGCAACTGAACTGCTGTCAATATTGTTTATATCCACAAACATAGAATGCATTATGATACTTATAAGATGCTAATAAAATAGAGTCTAAACAATGAGATTTTAAATGAAAATACAGTGCCATTTATAAGCTGTTATTAGCGTCAGAAAAAATGAGCCATGAATAATAAGCTTTTGAGGCCTAACACTAAAGAATAATGGAACACCGCATATTAGAATACAATAGCAATTGCTTGTTTCTATTAATAAACATAAGAGAAAGAATCTACTTTTCTCAGTTCTTGGTCCTCACCTCAGTTATTAGAACTAATTTAATATCACTATTAAATCTTTCATAAAATAGTGGGAATGGAAGAGTGTTTTTAAGATGTTCTGCAAAATCACCGTGCTCATGGAACAGTCTGCCAAACATGGTAGATACTCACTTGAATCTTTCCTGTTCTTTCTAATACTGAGTGTTGTACCCTTTTTAAAAGAGCATGTCCGAGACTGTAATAATTATACTTCAAAGTTTCACTTAACAACAAGGCTATTTCCTTGTAGGTAAACTCAAACATATTATCTCTTGTTAGTGTGTAAAAACAAACAAACAAACAAACAAACCAAAACAAACCAAAACAAACCAACAAAACAAAACAAAAACCACACAGCACAATATTTATCTTCTCTATGCATTGGGTGAACGATTGGCTGATGGGTGGTTTGGGGATTTTTTTGTTCGCTTATTTTAGGAGGATGCTATTTTATTTGTTATTTGTTAATAAAGACTGTGATGTCCCAGCTTTTTTTTATTTTAAACTGAAATTTATAAGTTTTGTTTTCTTGTCCCGCAGTCATCTTACTTCCCTTATCAGTGTGAGTCCTGCAGTTGTGTGATGGAAAGGATGAATGCCCACTGTGGCTGCAGTTTAGTTGATTAGTCTTGACAAAATGCAAGCATCTGTGATGAACTTAGGTTCCTTCCCATTTTCTGGTTTATTCTGAAGGAATACATGATCTTATCTAGTTTCATTTTCTATTTAATGCATGCTCCAGATATTGCCTGGTTAACATTGAGGTCTTGAACCTCCTTACTTTCCAGACAGAGACGTTTTAGCATGTGCAGTTTGTTTTACGAAATATTCCAGCAGTTCTATAGAACATAGTGCAATCGTATGTCAATAATTTCATAAAAATTAGTGCAGAACATTTCTCAATATCTTCCTCCTCTATGAAGAAGAAATCTTATTTGGCTTACAGGTCACAGTCTGTGCTGTCATCTAATCACTGGGTGTTGGATTTTTTTTTCTTTCTTTATGACCCTTAGAAAGTTATGTACTTTATTTCAAAAGTGAAATTAAACCTAATGATAGTACTACTAATTAATACTAATGCTCATAAAATCATGGGATGAAGACTGAAGAAAGTTAAAAAAAAACCCCACAAGGTAATAAAATTAGTGATTATTAAAAATTAGCTGGTGATATTATTATTTAATGGTCTAAACTGTTGATAATGAGATTCCTAAATAGCATTTTATAGGTACAAGTGGACATTCAGCAAAGCGAAGTTTAATTGCAAGGCTTAAATCATACGCAGACTTGGTGTTTGGTTCTGAGCCTAAAGATTCCTGTGGCTACTACAGAGCTGAGAATCTTACTTGTAAAGAGTAGTGGGTGGGAAGAAAAGAGAGAATAAAAATAGGTATTTGAGAAACTTACTGGACTTTTTTGTTCTGTTTTGTTCTAGGAAATGAAAACAAATACTAAAACTCTACAGAAAATCAGTAACTTCTGTCAATCAGCTTATTTTCACAGATGGTTCAGGGAAAACAGAAACACCAACTCTTGTCTTAGCTCTCACTCAAGTGCTGTTCAGGAATCTTGATTTCATAACTGTCGTTAGCAAATAACTCTTTGTTTTGAATCAAAACTTTCAGCATGGTTAACTACAATACAGCATCGGTGCCATTCATAGATTGGTTCTCTTTCTCAACCACTGAATCAGAGCGAATTTGGTAATAATTTTTGATATTAGTACATGTTTTTTTCTTTTACTGCTGCTTTCTTTACTTCAGCAGGAAGAAACAAATAAATTATAAATTATTAAAGGAAAAATAAATACTTATGTTAGTATGAATTTTCAGAAAATGATGAGCACGTAGTTTCTTAAATTGAAACTTAAAAATATATATGCCACAGAATCTACAGCTCTTTGTCTTTAGATCATATTCATTGTGTGCCTTACAGAAGTACAGTTTAACATTGGTACTTTTTCCAGGTCTGCTGAACAGTTTTATTCCAAGACAAGATCCAACTATTTTCTGTCTTTTCCAGCCTCTCAGTTAAAAAAGATTATAAAGCTCTACGTAATCATCAAGAGAAGTAACACCTCAAGTATTTGACTCTCCATTTCATGGGAAAAATCTCTGATTTCAAAACAGCTATTGAAGTGTTCACAGTAAATGTGTCTCTGTACAGAACATACACACACAACACATACATACATACATTTAAGTAAAATAAAATCTCGTCTCTTAATGCCTAGAAGGCTTTACTGTATTGCCATTTGTCTCCTTTGGTCATCAAAGATTAATGTAAGTTGTAGCTCTACATAAAAGGAAAGTTAAAAAAGTAGGTACTTCCTCATAGGTTCAGAAGGCTTAGAAATTTGAATATATTTACACAAAGACTGGGATTTAAAGGAAGTGTATAATGTATATAGCAGTAGGAGGAGAAATGACATATTTTACACCTGACATTTTATGGTGTAAACCTGCTGAACTTTTGAAGAATGTATCAAAAAGGTCAGGTTGTCAAGACAAAGTGAACTGGATCTTGAGAACCCATTCTGTCCTTAATGTATCTATTTGTCTCCAGGACTTATGTAAATTAGATCCTCAAAAGAAAATAAAAAAAAAATACAGAAAACAAAAAAATAATTTTAAAAAAAAAAAAAAAAAAAAAAAAAAAAAAAAAAAAAAAAAAAAAAAAAAAAAAAAAAGGCAAAACCCCACATGACTAAAATTATCTGCTATTTCTGCTATTTAAGAACCCCTTAAATGGTTTCTAAATTATAGATAATTCTCTAGATACTGCTAACAGTTAGATAAGATGCTGCATGTTTGACAGTTTTAAAAATATCATTATTTACATAGGTTGAAAAGTAACACTTTTCCTCACAAGGCAGGATATTAGAATGACCTTACCCATAAAATTGCTTACCTCATACTTTTATTAATTTCTAAGATTCCACTTTTCTATCAGAAATATTTCACATTAATGACTCATTATGTATTTAATTGTTTCAGCTGTAATTGGTCTTCTGGCTTTTAAATATTCTTTGTATCATGCCCACATGATCCCGTTATGCATCTTCTGTATAGTGTAGGGCAAAACAGGCGCAAAGGGATCGTAAGGTCAGAATATTCATTCCATTTTGTAAAGCCACTGTTAAGAACTAGAAAAATAACTTCTAATGTTTCAGTGGGATCTTCCTAGAAGCACCCTATCACTACAGGAAAGGCTTTCCTTTGTGCAGTGCTCATTTCAGGTTAGCTTTGATGTACTGTGATTTTACTACAACCTTAATCTTGTGACAGCTTTCTCTCCGTCCTTTCTCAAAATGGTAACTCTGTCTCATAATGAATGGCAATTTTGTGCAGACTTTGCAGATGAAAGTGAACATCTTTGCTTTGGAAGTAGCCGAAATGGTCTTTCAAATATTGCCCTGAACTTGTGATGTATATTCTATCATTATCGTCTGACAGCATAGTGTAAGAGAGTTAGTAAAGCTGAAAGAAGACCTAAGGAAAATGCAGAAAAACTATGTATGAAGCACCTAGAAGGTGAGAGTAAAGAGAAGGTGTGGAGCTAGAAAAAACACTGGGAGAAGAGACTGCATTTAATAAACCTTCAGCAACGGGATAACTGGAAAAGTACAGTGGATACTGAGGGAGAACAATGAGACCTTCCCGAATAAGTGTTAAAAGGAGTCAATTAAATGAACCCATATGTATCCTTCAGACTTCATTTTTATTGATGTACTGGCAAATGGATATCTGTGAGTTTAGGAAGTTTTGCCCTTAAATAGAAAATGATATAGGGGTTCATGTTATATGTCTTTCTGGGGTTATAATTTGAAATAAGAACCTGTCTATGGGTGTAGACTTAACACATTTTATAGAGTCAAATGCTGCTTCTGGCTTGTGTCATTCACTATTTGGAATTTAGACCAGGCTGCTTGGACTGCTTGAATTTACAGAATAATTTACTATGCACATACTAACACGACCAATTTAAATCAACTAAGTACTCTACATTGTGGAACACATTACCCTAGTGTCCTGGTTTTGGCTGGGATAGAGTTGTAGTTGGTATGGTACTGTATTTTGGATTTAGAATGAGAATATCATGGATAATGCACTGATGTTTTAGTTGTTGCTAAGTAGTCAAGGATGTTTCAGCTTCTCTTGCCATGCCAGGTGCACAAGAACCTGGGAGGAGGCACAGCCGGAACAGTTGACCCAAACTGGACAAAAGAATGTTCCAGACCACATGATGCCATACTCAGTACATATTTTGGGGAATGAAGGTGGAAAGATAGGATGTTTAGAGTGACGGTGTTTGTCTTCCCGAGTAACCATGTGACAGACCCCTGCTTTCCTGGAGATGGCTGAACACCTGTCTGCCAATGGGAAGTAGTGAATGAATTCCTTGTTTTGCTTTGCTTATGTGCATGGCTTTTGCTTTATCTATTAAACTGTCTTTATCTCAACACACAAGTTTTCTCACTTTTACTCTTCCAATTCTCCATCTTACTGGGGGAACGGAGTGAATGAGTGGCTGTGTGGTGCTTAGTTGCCAGCTGGGATTAAATCATGACACCTAGTAGGCTTTTGTTGAACAGTATAATTGCTCTGCTGGTGTTTAAGGTTCTGGTTAAGGTGATAAGGTTATTCCTGCTGAACTTTTTTTCCAATAATTCTGTCTCTTGACTTTCACCTTCTTTCTAGATCTCTCTTTGTTTCCTACACAGTCTTTCAGTGTTCCCATCAGTGCTGATTTCAGATAAGTTGAATTAGCTGTACAGTGAAGCCGCAGTGGTCACTAAGTTTGGAAATGCAGCAATAAGCCACCCTATATGATTACTGCCACCTTGGAGGATGTAGATGAAATGGGATGGAGAAATTTGTAGACACTTAACAACTGTTTCCAAGTCACTGAGGAATTAGATAATAACATATTGATAGGATCAACAGTAAATTACTATGTTGTGACAAGGCAGAGGGAGAAGTGTGCAGTTCAGGGAACTCACAGGATCTCAAGCTTTAATAAGAGAAAAAAAAAAAAAAAATATATATATATATATATCTCGATACTTATGTAGTAACATCTCAAATGTGAAATGGGATGGATGTTTGCCCAAAGTACCTTTTAGGGATTGTGTTAGGAAGAAATTAGCAGTGCTTCCAATAAAGAATAAAAGTTGCAAGTTCATGGTAACAGAGTCAGTGGACAGATAACAGTGGCTGGAAGGAATGTTGAAAGAAAGGGAGGTGTACCAGGGCTTAAGCTCCTGCCTTTAGGCTCCCACATGAACTGTATCACCTAATGGTACTCTGAGATCTTAAAAATCACAGAAAACAAAACTGAAAAGTGTGGTTTTGTTAAAATAATAAATAAATATTGGAAAGGTAACATGAGTGGGGGACATAATGGCTGCTGAGATTTGAGCTTGTCAAATATATTTAGCTTTATTATTTCAATCTACATAGAAGTTTTCCTGAGGAGGTGGTGCCAGTGTCTCAGTTCTTTCACAGCAAAAAAAGCAATGTCATTTGCTTTTCTCTGTGGTGTTATATAATGCATAATAAAATGATGCTAACAAAACACTTTTCCAAGATCACACAAATTATAAAAATGCATAGGCCTTTGTAATGATTTAGCAGAGGGCAGTGTTTGATTTGCACCACTTCAGCACAGCAAAGAAACACAACTGAAGAATTTCCCCACAATATGCCACTCTGCTAGAAAGCTAAAGAGGAATTCATTTATTTCGCTTTCTGCTCAGCAAGGGTGGAATGCAACTAAAGTACAAGTTATTCATCAAATCAATTTCTTATGGCAGTTTAGTGTGTCTTTCAGCCTGTATAATTTGTATTGCTCTTTCAGTATTGGGAAATAAGTATAATGTGTAAAGGCATTTGAAATATCTTTATCTACTGTATGTGTTAATTACAGTCAATTTATGTGATATAGTATATTTTCTGTCATAAATTTAACATTGTGCCCTGGCAAGCAAAGAAGTAACTGTCTGAGAGGTTATGTTACCATTCTGTTATTGTGGTTTTCTCTGCTATTGCTTCTTCTGTAATCAGGAAGGGTCCAGGCTCATAGAAGGAGAGCAAAATGTGGCATCCATGTGGGTTTTGTGCTGTCTCGATGACTAAAAAAACATTGGTAGAAAGCAGAAATGTGAAAATTGTCTCTGCAGAAAAAAATATTTGGTTTAATTTCTCCTTTTTCTTTGTTTCCGTTTTGTTAAAAGAAGCTGTTTTTCGTAACATGCTGTTCATTCTACAACTAGCATTTTACAGTGAACAAATTTCAGGCTGTGATTTATTTTGCCTGTTCACTGGAATCTGAAAGTTTCGTTTGGTCTTCAAATGCAGTATGACACATTTTTTTAATTATTATTTTTCCCCCCCGATATTACCCCATCTTACTTGTTGGAAGAAAATCCTCAGAAATCCTCAAATTTCAGTCTCTGTGGCCCTGTAACAGCAAGGACTGACACAGTTTCAAAGTTTTCAGCCATTTTATGGAAACCACAAATATTCTTGGAGACTTAGTTCTCTCATTAGTTGTGATCAAAAGGCAAATTACTCTGACATAGCGAATAACAGTCATGACTACCTGGTAAAATCACAAAGTACAGACCCTGTACTTTAATTTCAAGAAGGAGATTACAGGGTGCAAAAGACCATTTTATTTCTTAATATGTTCTTAAAATTTCAAAATTATATATTTTTACAGGAATTCAAATTTGAGTTGTTAACAACTTTTTTTTTTTTTTTTAGTTGACTTTGGAACTGAAATCAGATAAAACAAACTTTCACAAACAGTCCAACAGGTGATCACTCCCATCTTTTAATCACTTGAGAATTCTGTGACAGGAGCATGGAGGACATCATGCCACCTTAGAAAAGTTGTTCCCAAGAACAGTCCAAAGATTGTTTTTTTCTTTTTTTTTTAAAGGCCTGAATACCTCGAAGACACGTTTTATATAAATATGGTAAAACTGCCTTAGCGGAAGTCCCCTATTTTATCTTTTTTTTTTCTAGCAGTAATGATTATTGATACTGCATTTCACAAATCAGGCTTTAGAAAAGAATGTCAGCATCATTTTCCCTTCTAAATAGTTTTATATCTCCTTTCCTTCTACATTTCCACTATTAAATAGTTATTCATTTATTGTTTAGTTATTGTGGATGTTGAATATAAAATTGGATTTTATTGCATCTCAGCAAACAAAAGAGTTGATTTTTTTCAAATACTAGCTTGTCTCAGAGGCATTTGTTTTTGGCTAACTTATTCTTCACTCAGATAATCTAGACATGAATACCTTACTGTTTCTCTGAGGACATTGCTAACATCTGTTTCTGTTATAAAGCAGCAATAAGTATAAACATATCTAGTGTGTGTCTATTCTTGTCAATAGTAATGCATTGATATTTCTCTTCTAAATAGTTCAAATAGTTCAATTGCTTTATTACTCTCAGTATAAATAATAAAAAACAACAACAAAACCAACAAAAATGCACCACCACCATCACCACCACCACTACCAAAACACAAAGAAAGCAAAGCAAAGCAAAGCAAACCAAACCAAACCAAACCTGGAACACAAAGAAGAAGACAGTGCTTATCTCCCTTTTTTTGGGGAAAAATAGGGCTTGATAAAGGGAGCAATGCAAAATGAGCCAAATATTGAAAATGGAAAGAAGTAAAAAATGGGTAAGCTGAGTCTTAAGTAAAACCAGGAAAACCATTTGGTAATCATGGCATGCAATTTCTGAGGTGAATAGCTCTGCAAGGTATAACTCAAAGCACAGATACAAGAGCAAGCCTCAAGGCTAAAATTTAAACAGATTTAGAGCGAACCCTGGAGAACATAAAATTGTGCCTGTCCCCACAAGGAGTTTTAAAGTGTCATTTTCTGTTTGCTTGCCTCTATTGCTTGTTTGTTTTGATATTGTTTGGTTTTGATTGTTTTTGTTGTTGTTGTTGTTTTTATGTTGTTAATTCTTTTTTTGTTGTTGCTTGGTTTTGTTGTTGTGGTGGTGTTTGGTTTGTTTGTGTTTGCTGTTGTTTGTTTGTTTGTTTCCCTAAACTGCAAATTGGCTGAGAAACAAGCAAAAAGATGGTTCAAGAAATGTTTACCCAATCGTATATTTGGTCCAGTTCGATACTCTTGCATCTGTATGGCAGAACTTAAGCTTTCATTTGAAAGTGAAGTTTTCTAATCTCTTTGTTTTATCCGAGTTTGCACCAATTAAAAACTGATGGACTGTCACCTTTATCAGTCTTTAGGTACCCTGAGTTAATGACTCTAAAACAAACCTCCTTTCTGTCCATAAATTTATTTAAAATGTTAATCTTGAAATTTAATGATAGTAGTTAACTGTCAGTGTGATCCATATAAATGATAACTATTCTGAAGTGTTTCATCCTAAACTGCTAGGAATGTGTGGTTCTAGCTGAACTGATGTACAAAATATTTATTTCAATAGAAACATGAACTTCTTGGTAGTCAGATCTGAACAATAGTGTTACAGCTACATAAAGGAAGGAGAGTAAAAAATAGAGCTTACTCCATTTGAATGTGAAATTTGAATAGGAAAATTGAATTCTGGAGTTCTATGATTTTAGTTTCATTTTCCTCACCTGAAAACTGGTCATATTTCTCCTTCTTCTGCCCCCATAAGCTCCCTAAGAAGACAGTAAACAAATAAAATATACTAATATTATGGATGTTGAAAATGTACTGATTATTACCACTGAAAAACTCCTGGATCAATGAGACAAAATCAAGTGTTAAATATGTGCTTGTTAAGAGAACACGTATTAGCCCAATTACTGATGAATCAAAGAGCAAAACAAAAATTACAGGTGATAATGAAATGTATAGTTTGTATGGTAAGGGGTGTACACAAGGTCTCCAAATTAAGAATAAATACTTCAATTTTCTAACTTTTTAGTTTTCATTTCCAGTCTTTGCAGTACAATTAAAATAGTGCACCATGGTGGGAATATTTAATATTATTTTTATATATATGTATTTTAAAATGTTTTAATAAATCTTACTTCTGAAAGTTCGTGTTAATTATGCTGGGTTTAGAGGACTCATATTGGGTAACTATTTTTCCCCAAGTTCAAAAGGTTTAAGAATTCTATGCCCTGCAACACAGTTTGAATGGTTTAACTCTTTTACAAACCTCAAGTACAGTGCAGTAAAGGCAAAAATTGCATGTTTCTGCTATTTCTGCCTGGTTAGGTGTTCTAGGTACTTTATGTAATAGGACCATGAACTAAAATAACATATCAAAACACATTGACTAAAAGTATTGCATGTTAGGTCTTTTCTGTCACATGCTGTGAACTGCTTTAAAGCAGTTTGGTCTAGCATTAGCTTTTCATAACATCTCATAACAAAGTTGACTGACTGATAAGTAAAAAGAACGAGGTCACATCAAACTGGCATTGGAATATTAAATGACAATATAAGTTATTGTAGTCTGGGGCAATAATTTTATTCTCTGTAATTGTAAAGAGAATTAATTAATAATTGTTTGTGTATTGCAGATGACATGCTCTTACTTTTGTAGTTATTATAAGTGATTATTCACAGTTAATAAAACAGAAAACATATGTAGATAAAAGGTACATAAAGCCAAAATTTGTCACTATCCTAAAAAAACCTTAAAGCAGCAATAATCTGCTGTATCTGTGGGAATTCTCAGTTTTCACAAATACTAATTTAGACATACATCATGATCATGTAACCTATAACATCCTGTCACAGCAAACAGAGAGATCTGGTGAAATCAAGGTAGCTATTCAAATATTCTGTTTAATGTCATTTTATTTTATTTGTAAGTAGTGTTTTCTCTAATACAGGTTTATTGTACTGGCCAAATATCTCACAAACCTTTATCAAATAATCCTTATAATACTAACAAGTAAGGAAATACAAGTCCCTCTGCTTTAGGCTGCAAAGCATTGAGTTATTGGTTTGTGTAATACTTCAGAAGTCTCTGAAATGATAAGCAGAACCTTGATTACCATAACTAGTAAACTTGCAAGTTTACCCTTCTTTCTCTCAGCTAATTTAATTACATTACGAGTAGATAAAAAAGGCATATTCAGTTTACATGGCAAGGATTTCTAGTGGGGACACCACAGTGGTGGCTTCCATGAGAAGATAGAAATGATGCCCTCTGTCTGATACAGTTGATGCCAGATGGCTCCAAGACAGGCAGGCCTTCCACTGGCCAAAGCTGAGCTAGTGATAGTAGTAGCACCCTTGTGATAACATTAACATATAAGTGGTATAAACCCCATGTGATAGTATGTAAAGGGTAAAAAAAAGTTCTACACACAATGGCAGCTGAGATAGAGGAGTGAAAATATGTGAGAGACAACTGTGCAGACACCAAGGTCAGTGAAGAAAGAGGTGGAGGAAGTGCTCTAAGCACCAGAACAGAGATTCCCCTGCAGCCTATGGTGAAGACCACGGTGATGCAGGTTGTCCCTCTGTAGCCCATGGGTGTCCATGGTGGAGCAGGTGACCACTTGAAGCCCATAGAGAACCCCACACTGGAGCAGAAAGTTGGGCCTAAAGGAAGCTGTGACACTGTGGAGAACCTGCACTGGAGCAGGCTCCTGGCAGCACTTGTGACCCTGTAGAGAGGGGCCCACGCTGGACCAGGTTTGCAGGCAGAACTTGTGACCCTGTGGACCCATGATGGAGCAGCATCCCTCCATCCCTGAAGAACTGCACCTTGTGGGAAGAACTTGTGCTGGAGCAACTCTTGAAGAACTGCAGCCCATGGGAAGGACTCAGGTTGAAGAATGTTGTGGAGGACTGTTTCCCATTGGTGGAACTCCACACTGGAACAGGAGAAGAATGTGTGGGGGAAGGAGCAGCAGAGACAAAGTGTTATGAACTGACTGCAATCCCTATTCACTGTCCCCCTGCACTGCTCAAGGGGAGCAGATAGAAAAGTCAAGAGTCAAGCTGAACTTGGGAAGAAAGGAGGGTGGAAGGAAGGAGGTCTTAGATTTGTTCTTATTTCTCATTATCCTTCTTTCTTATTAATTGCAATAAATTAAATTAATTTCTCCACGTTGAGTCTGTTTTGTCCATGACGGTAATTGGTGACTGATTTCTCTGTCCTTCTCTTGACTCATGAGTTTTATATCGCATTTTTTTATTTTCAATCCTGTTGAGGAGGGAGAGTGATAGAGTGCCTTGGTGGGCAACTGATGGTCAGCCAAGATCAACTCAGTGAAAAAGGGAAAGTCATTTAGGCTGGAAATTCAAACACTCAAAGTCTAGATAATGTAAACTTTTTTAGATTTTTCTGCAGTTATGTTTGCTCTTATCTTGTGATGAAGGTTTGAAGACCAAAATGTACATCAAAGTCCTTCACAACTATCAGAAAGACTACCACAGCCTCTGTAACTGAGCTGTGTGATTTTGGAAAGAAATAGTCCCACTATCTATGAAAACTTTCAAAATGATGCAGTGTACAATGCACTAGCTTTTAGAAATGGAAGCCTCAACATACTACATAGAATCATAGAATCATTTTTGTTGGAAGAGACCCTTAAGATCAATGAGTCCAATCATACTCTAAATCTAGCACTAAACCATGTCCCTAGGAGTCTCATCTATATGTCTTCTAAACACCTCCAGTGATGGTGACTCCACCACTTCCCTGGGCAGATTCTTCGACTGCTTCACAACCCTTTCCGTGAAGAAACGTTTCTTAGTGTCCAATTTGAACCTTTCCTGGTGCAACTTGAGGCTATTTCCTCTTGTCCTATTGGTTGCTACTCAGGAGAAGAGACCAACACCCTCCATGCTACAACCTCCTTTTGGATAGTTGTAGAGACTGATAAAATCTCTCCTCAGCCTACTCTTCTCCAGGCTGAACCCCAGTTCCCTCAGATTCTCTGGGAATATCTAAGTCCTTACTAACCAAAATCTTTCATTTGAAAATAACCACAGAAATAGGACTACAGTTCACTTTAGACCCTGTCTGAACAAGGAATAATATTTTAATCTTAGATGCCTCTCTTTTGCAAGGAAGAAATTTGTTTTCTTATTTTTTCTTTCTGTATAAAATTCAACAGAACAAATCAACTCTATTCACAGTAAATCAAACAAATGTGAAATATCGTATGAATTGGGCTTTTATTAATCATAAAATACCATTATCTGTCATTACACTGACCCAGAAGACAAAGAAATCGAAAACTGATGGTGATAAAGTCAATGGAAGTTTGTGAATCTAGATCTATGACATTTTCCTGATAGTAAAGCTTATATTTAGTGTTGCATAAGCCTGATGCTTTAATATTTAGAAATTTGTCTAAGCCAAGCAGAAGAAATAGTAGAATTGTTGTTACTCTTTTGACTAAGAAATTATGTCCAAACTTGTCAAATTCCAGTAAGCTAATCCAGTTCTTCTGAGAAACATTCAAACAACACAGTGTAAAGGCAAAACCTTTTCACTACAGCTGTAGAATAATGGTTCATACTTACATACCCGTATAAAATGGCACTTAAAAATATTCTTTCATACATTACTGATCTCTGCACACTTACTGTTATGATGTCACACATCCCTGGACAATGAGAAGAAATAAATAGATGAAGGCCAGCTCAGATCTGCCACACTTTTCAGCTGTTTGAGGTGACTTTTGATCTCTGAAAACTGAAATGTTTGGTTGAGAATGTACACACCTACCAGCTGGTCTGCCAGGCATTGCAGAGCTACTGCATTTCCACTCACAGAAGAACTTATCGTGCTGGAACACTTTCAGGGTTGTTGACTTGCACACAAGATCGGTTTGTCCTGCAGGCCTGGGGGAACTCTCCATGTCCACCAATCTACTGAAATGCAAAGAGTGTGTGGCTTTTCACACATCTGCTGGTGTTCAAGAGAATAGCGTAACTCCCTTCTTGTGGGCTCAGTCTATGGGAGGCCATAAAGATAACAAAAAACTACTCTTGCATCATAATCCAGCTCCCTGTACTTTATTTCTTCAAAGTGGAGTATAGACCCTTGTTCTGTCCTGAAAATAACTTTTCTTCAGTGGTATAACCAAGCATGAAGAAACTTCGTGATCAAGCCCATAGAAATAACACTTCATTAACTATAGACAGTAAGAAGCTTTTCAGTAAATGCTATTATTTTTTAAAGAATGTCTTTTTTCTCTGCCATTTTTTTCCTGTAAAATTATATATGAAATTTAAAGATATATACACAATCAAGAAATCAAGAGGATTGTTGAGACCAGATTTTTTTTTTTCTCTGAACTGTCCACTCCTTTCTTATACTTTCTGCTTTTTGATACTTCTATAACATATTTTCTGAAGGGAGCACCAGGGAAACATAAGTGTCTGAAAGTGGCAGTAGCGCACCTTGAAAGCCACAACATGAGCCTGCATGATGTGGAGGATTCAGAAGACTGAAAAATTCTATAGCATCAGGGTTAACATTTCTGAATATGCATTGTATATAGGCTATATTTTTAAGTTATCACCATCATCACCGTCTCTATTTACTGTTTTGTTCTACTTTTTTCGTTGCTTTTTATCTGGATGAAGCAATCTTCTTTTATTACATGAAGTATAGTATTTATAATTCTCCTACTTTGAAACCATCCTTTTGAACTATCAGATAAGGGGTCCTTCAAAAGAACTATTTAAATAGATAGTTTGTAATGAAGAAGTTTTAGCATCTGGTATTTGTTATATTTGCTGAAAGGTATTTTCAATCTTGGTAACTAAACTTCATATTAAATATTAAATGAGTATGTTCCACAAATTTTTTAACCAATATTTAGTGTCATTATTTCTTCTTTGATCATTCCATGTCACATTTGCCAGTATTTTCAGTAGCTAGAGGGAGGGGTCGTAGGAAGGCAGCTTCCAGAATCTCCTTACAGAAGCAACCCCTGCAGCCCCCCCACTACAAAATATTGCTACACAGACTCAGTACAGAGACACAAAGTAAAGAAGTAAGACTGCCGAGTACAGTCTGATGGACAAAAAACACAGGTGTGTGGAGCAGCTGGAATGGGTGGATGTTCCATCATGCAGGGAACAGCTGTTGCTTTTGCCAAGCTCAACAAACGTTATGGGACGATATTCTGTTCACTGTTGAGCACGGAACCAGACACTCATGCTTCTTTTCCCAGGTAGTGCTGACAGAGACTGTATCAGAAATATATGTGTATGGCCATATTTGAGTGGCGGTACCATTTTCCCTAGCTTTGTGCATGTAACTACGTAATTTTCTTATGCATCCCACCATTAAAAAACACAAACCAAACAAATACTCGCAATTTAAAAACACTATAAAGCTCCCAAATGATTTATGAGATGACTTACTGAAATACTTTTTAGTCCTTTTCTTCTATGATTTTATGACTCATTGGCTTTTGATGCCTCTAAGTATTTAATTGTGTCTAAGGGCTTAAATGTTTCGACAGTCTCTCTCATCAAATATTTATCACAGCAATGCTTGCCTTTATTTCATTTATTTCGTTATAGTAATCTCTTAATTAGTTTAACTAGAAAGTTAAAATAAAGCTGAAATATCTGCATAGTGACAAACTTTAGATTTACAGAATGTATTTTTTTTTTATTTCTGAAGATATTGTTGATGGATTCTGTCCCATACGTTAACATTTTTAGTACTGGCTGCCCAGTGAGCAGCTAGTAAAATAACAGAATTGTAAGCTAAAGCAGAACATCGTTTTTAGATTATCATCTTCATATGTGTCATAACACGTTTCATAAGTCAATTAGGATTGATAGGCCTATAACTTACATTGAGACAGAGATAAATTAAACAAGTAATGAACATTAAAATGAAAATACAATTTCCTAGTCATTTAACTAATGCAACTGATAACAAGCAAATTCTTCGCTCATGAGCACTTCACTTGTGCAGAGAGGTAAGGTACAGTTTAGTTACATGAAATATGAAATAGTTACAGGTACAGCTTCCAATACAAGTTGTTTGTAGACATTAAAATTGGTACTTTCAATGTGAAAATTGAGTCAATGGCATTGCTAATCTAGTCCATGCACAGCTATGTGTGTAATAGTAAATGTAACAAGGGACATCTTGTATTCTCAGCCCAGAGAAAACAAAATCAAAGTGCAAACGCATTCTTGCATCTGAAGATAGTGGGTACTCAGACCCAGTGTTGGATACAACAAGGTTGGGAAGTTTGTATAGCCTCTGGTTGGGCTATATCAATGCTCTGGATACAGTATTTCAATCTCTAGAGCTGTCAGTCTCACTTCTATTATTCTCAAGAACTACAACGAAGACAGAATACTATTTTTCTAAGACAACTCTGGTACAGTATTGTTTTTAATGACGTTTTAGAGCAGCTGGAGATACAATAAACTTTCTCTGCTCCTGAAAAGAGCTTACTGTTGAGGAAAGTACATTCCCATGAAACAGTAACGCAAAATTGAAAACAAAACAAAACAAAACACAAACCAAAGGTAAAAACAGTAAAATATGCAAAACAGAAAAAGATAGAATTTACTTGAATAACTAAAACTACTTTTAAAAGGAAATACTGTCAGGCTGAATGCTATACTTAAGAATTTTTAAAAATTGTTTCTCCTTTCCTGTTGAGTGGGTAATTTCAGTGTCAGTTATGGTTTTCCAAAATGCTTTTAACTGCTCAAATTATATTCAGAAGTCATATCAGCAAGAGATACAAATGATCCATGTCATGTTGCTGAAAAAAAATATCATTGTACATGGAGAAATTAGAGATCCACAATACAGTTATCCTGAGTATGCCCAGGCCAGTGCTGAGCTCCATGGGGTCTGTGCATCCAGTGTGGTCTTCAGGTTGCGTTGTTCTGCACAAATCCTTCGGCTACAGGGTAACCTCAGCCACCTAACAGCAACAGAGGAGCTAGCAGGAAACTCTCACTTGATTCTGGTGATAATGCCACTTGTGTGGCTTGCCTTTATCTGAAAGTGCAGGAAGAAGTTCTGTAAGAACATAATTTCTCTTTAACTGGAGAAATGGTGTTGTTCCCTTGTGACGAAAATCCTGTAACATGAATGAAAGCGAAAAATCTCTGCTATGGACAAGATCTGCATTGCATGTTGCACATGTCAGAGTTTGTTCAATGTTACGGTGCTTGGGGCTCCCAGCATCTAAAAGTATATAAGATTATCTATGCTATTTTCTTACAGTGTTAGCAGTAATAAAAAGCAATTTAAATGTCAACTTAGTGTCTTTCTTACTGGGACAATAATGAACCAGCTGCTCCCAGTGCAAAATGACCTACTAGATAAAGAATACATTACCTGTCAATACATCTCATTTTTTTAAATCCCTTGTTCCTCTATGTTTAAAATTCTTATCAATTCATATCTAAAAGTCCACTCTCAGTTTCAGCTGCCTCTACAGTTATGATTTTCATTTTTCTGGTGATAGTATTTCCCTTATTTTTATTTATGTCCTTCTACTGAGGTGTCAGTTAAGGCATGTCATTCCTTCCTCTTTCTTTTGTGGTTTTTCAGGGTGAAAAATTACAAAGAACGCACTGTGTAGGGTTACTTCATAGGGACACAAGAAATAAAAGACCTATGAACTTTATTTTTGCTTAGCAACTGAAATTGCATGACCTTTTTGTTCCAACTTCTATCTGGTTCATGAATCTCTTATTGTTAAAGTCATTCTATAAAGGTCTTCAGCAGAACCTATCAACAAAAGTATGTGCTCTAGATCAACTAAAGACTTCCCCGTCCCACTCCCTCCCTACTGGCAATAATGACATTTGATCTTTCATACATCTGTTATTCCTCTCACCTGTATTGTCTAAATCCTAAAAAACATGAAACAATGTTCAACTTGTGTCCGTACTTTTTTCTAACATGCATATTTTCAGTTTTCTGCTCATCTTTCTTTTCCTTAATGATGACCAACAATGAAGCCTATGCCGTTTTTTTTTCCGGAATAGAAATCAATTAGTTTCTTGACTATACTACAATATATATAACTGTTTAATTCTGTCAGGTTGGGGTTCATGTAGTTTGCGGCTTACTGCAGGAAACAAAGACACTTGTTAAGTGTAAGGGAGGAAACGAACTAATCATAAATTACTAAGACATAGTCAGCAGTGTACCCAAAATTTTTTTATATCGTTTGATTTCAATTGTATTATATGTTGTACTGTGTCTTTCTAGAAGAAATAATTTTCATTTCAGATGAACTCTCATATATACTACAAGTCAGTAATGTATTAAAATAATGAATATTGTATTAGCATATAAAAGGATATGTCATTGGCATGCGCTGTTTGAACTGTTTTACTCAGCAAATTTAGTAAAATAAATTTATGATCTTAAATTGGCCATCATAATTCACATTCAAATAGCAGGGATACTTTTAACCTTTCCAGTCTACATTCACTTCATGAAATTACTGAACAGATTATTCAGAAGATCCTGTGTACTTTGATTGCATTCAAATAAGATCATTATCTGTGACATGTTGATTTTCAAGTTTTGAAATCAGCTTTGTTTTAAAGAATAATTACAGAAAATATAATATTGCATACTAATAATTTTAAGGAAACGCGTTCTTCATTATCTATGTACTAGTGAAGCTGAAACTTCAGATTGCTCACAACTATACTTCTTCGGTAAGTGCTCGGAATGATCATGATTACATTTATAGAAAAGTAGTCTCTTGTATCCAGAAAGTAATTAAGGTTTGTGGAAGGACTAAATCAGATATTTTGGAATCAAGCTCTCCACTATACAAAAGGCTTGTTAACATGTTATCCTACTGTTCTACTATTCGGTGTTACAGCAGGGTATGGTATGGAAGAAGTATCCACCGACTGGAAGAACTTCCCTGCACTGCTCCAGGCAAGGTAGATGTGATAAGATGATCAGGAATGAGGAATGAGGTCTTGCAGCCTGCTGGCTTTCTGCACATTGAGAATGGAGAACCAGCATACAGATGCACTGCCAGTGAAGGTTCAGCTGCTGCAGACTGCTTTCGCAGGTTGAACGAACGTTGCCAGTTCCCAGTCAGCTATTCTGTGGTGAGCTAAAGGAAGTAGAGTTGTCTGAGAACATCCCAAAGCTTCCCCAAAGGCATCTTTAACTGAGACTAACGTACTCCTTTGAACTGTTGGCCACAAATAGGCAGCAACCGAGCATCAAAGCCAGTGATAACGAGGGTGTTTGAAGAGTAAATGGTGCAATATTGATCTCCATCAATATTTCAGGTGGTGGCGAGACCTTCTTTTATGCTCATAAACCAGTGATATTACACAAAAATATGTTGAACTTAAGACACTACCAGCATAGCACAGTCATTCCTGACTACTTATGGCTGTTACAATAATTCTGATTGTAGTGGGTTGATTCCGACCAGCTAGTTGTTCCCTCTTTCTCCCAGCAGGGCCAGAGAGAGAGCTCAAAAAGCAAACATGAGAAAAATTGATGGGTTGAGATAATGACTGTTTATTAAGTGAAGAAAAATGGTGAAAATACCCCCAAAACAAGTAATGCAAAGACAACCAATCACCATATTGCATCCGCAGGATGATGCTCACCCAGTCTTCATGCCAAGGCTACTTTGGAAAATCTTTCCCTCAGTTTTTACTGCTGAGCATGCTGTTACGATGTGGAGTATCCCTTTCATTCAGCTGTCCCAGCTCTGCCTCTCACAACCTTTTGCCCAACCCCAGGCTACTTGCAGTGAGTCAGTGTGAGAAATCCAGGACTCGGTGCTGTGCAAACACTCTTTAGCAAGAGCTGAAATGCTGTTGTGTTATCAATACTCTTTCAGCCACAAATCCAAACCGCAATGCTGCATGGGCTAATATAAAGCAAATTAACTCTCCCATCCAGACAATAAAGTGATCCAACTTCCTGTTCGTACTGTGATTCGCTTAAGCTGCTTTTAAACAAGACCAAGAGACATGTCAGAAATAATGTCTTTTTATTTTTTTAAAATAGTTTAGCAGTCCTGATTGAAAATGACAGCTGTGTTGGTTTCATATATTTGCGTTTTCCCAAAACATTTGGTGTAATGCTACAGAGCATTTTTATTGAAGTACTCAGAAGACAAAGAATTAACAGGACATATATTATGAAGATTAGAACTTTGGTATGAAAAAATGATAAAGTAAGAAGATATGAAAAAGTATACTTTTATTACTTACATATTCTGTTTCAAACGTGTTCAGAGCAACACAGGTCAGTATTTTATCCACAGCGAAATTCTAGTAGTCTCTTTTAGATTCAAATCACACTAATACTTTTTGTGATTCTTTTCTACATATGGGATATTGACATTGATTTTGTTTGTACTTGACTTAGGGAATTTTTTCTAATACATGGAATGTTCAGTAAATGTGAATACAAATTTGATGGGTTTGTCTACTTGCCTGTTATACCTGTCTAGTAGCAATACTAGTAACACTTGAAAAATTATTAAACAATGACAAACACAGCCTGTTATTTATACATCACAATAAAAGACACTAATATTTAGATAAATATTTATTTTCCTCATGCTTCCAGTAAAGCCTGTCAGTAAGCTGATAAACACCTAGCTAAGACAAATTTCTCTGAAAGGCCAGGTAGTTAAGATTGCTATTATGCAGATATGTTTGTTTGTCTTCTCAGATATGCCAGCAGTGACCTTTTCAATGTTCCCATTGTGTGTTTTATCAAATAACACTGTCTTGATGCTTACAAAATCTTGACCATAAGTACAGGCTATGAACTCAAAGTTTTTAACAGGCTGTAAACCTGGAAATCCAAGTATTATCCAGCACAGTTTAATTCAGCTTTCAGCGTGCTGAAGAGAACTGATGACATTCGGTTTCCTAAGGCCCCAAAGTCTAGCAGCCTAGCATTATGTGAACCTGAGGGAGACTTGTACCAGGGGACTGAGAACACAAAATAAAACCTGTCCTGTTGGAACACCATCGCAAGGACATTTATCATCTTCTGGTGCGAGCATTTGCTAAAATTCTTAAATCTTTGAGGACAGAAGTTTCTGAGACTTTTAGCTTAGAACTTTTTATTTTTCTTTTTTTCTGTCAAAAGATGAAGTGAAAATGTTTTTAATGACTAAATGAAAACCCTGTATTTTTTTCAACCTTTATCAAGAGATAATGACAATTTTCTAGCTAGATGTAATTCTGATAATATTGAGTAGTTTCACTGAGTTAACTCAAGGACAAACCTTGCTCCAAAACACAAATGCATTAGCATTCTTCGGAGAATGAGTTGGAAGATATTTTGGTGGGTTTGGTTATTTTTTAAATATATCTTACTAGTTTCTTCCATCTTAAGCTTTTCAAAAGTGTTTTGGCTTTTTGTTTGTTTGTTTGGTTGGTTGGTTGGTTGGTTTTTCTTTATTTGTTGTTTTGTTTTTGTTTTCCCAAAAGGTTTTATTAAAATCTGATCACGTAGTACAAAACATATTTGGAGGAGGGATAAGATCCTCACACAGCTACAGAAAAAACCCTACAGGAATAATGACAAATTCTCATAAACATTGTTGTTTTTTTTTTCTGCTGACCTGATGAGTGTTGCCCATGTTATCACCTAGCTCTTTTATTCTTAAGTATAAAATTAATGCCAGATGGGTTTGAAGAATTAAATTTCAATATAACAAGAAGCTAACAAACACAGAATCACAGAAT
>VWYH01003727.1:0-174402 GCA_013399365.1 Pampusana beccarii | reverse complement strand
TGATTCTGTGATTCTGTGTCAGTTTAGACAGCTCTAGCGGGGGAGCACAAAAGTGATTATTTCCTTCCCCAGCCACTTCACTTCTCTGGGTACTGCTTGAGTGTAATTAAGCAGATTAGTGTCATGCACTCGAGACTTTGTCTTGTACCTATGGCATTTCTCATTCTTGTTTGCACGCGTGAAGGATTTCCTCATCCATCGCTGTGACGCCTCTCCCCGCTGGACGCAGGATTACTCCTTTCTGATGATTAACATATTTTTGGGTCTCAGGCAGCTTTTCAGGAACACAAAATGAAATTCCCAATAGAGAATCTGATGCGAAGTCTTTACTTTCTGAGCTTAATAGTTACACCTGGGATTATTTCATCCCACTGAATGACCTCATCTGAGACCCTGCTGGTTACCCCCCACCAGCAGTAAAGACTTGTATTTATAGGCTTATCTCTGCACCCCTTCACCACCAACTGTGCTGCTTATGCTTGGTGCCCTGAGGCACTTGGTTGCATGCTTGTGTTTGGAAATTGCACGAAGGTCTCAAATACACTGTCATGAGATTCTTATGTCTCAGTTTTCCTCCCACCTGCCCTGCTTCGACATGCACACACTGAGATGCAGGCTGGGAGATAACTCAGGATGCCGGTGTAGCTCCCAGCAAAATTGTGTGCAAGCAGCAGTCCGACCATCAAAATGCACTGAGAACTGGACAGAAGAAAGTATAGGAAATGTTGCTGCAATTAATATATTGCTTTTATATTATTAATTCTCTGTTTTGATGATACACACAATAAATACTTGACTAATAGTGATACAATAATGACATAATAAATAATCTAAACTGGTTCTTTATTACCCTAATTTATATGCATCTGTATAAATTGGGGGCGTACTCACCATTCTCTTGCCATCCCTGAAAGATACAGAAGGATTAGAAGACATTTGCACTGATGAGGCTGAGGTAAATATTTGACCTACTGGTAAGTTCCTCTGCGATTATCCCTAGGAGAGACTTGCTGTAACTTCCTCAGTGCATCTGGCTCAGTGATGCCAGAGGGATACAGGGAAAAGGGAGGCCCTTCCACTGGCGTTTAAAATCCTGAGGGTACCTAAAAGCTTTTGACTGGAGTGTGAGGATTTAAACTTGGTGTTACTGTTCAAGGTATAGGAAGACTCTGTGGAGCTATGAGGAGAGAATAGGTTGTGGTGGAGGAAATTTAGTGGGCTGCTAGATTTTGGGCTGAGTTTGGGCCAGCTGGAGGCCACTGATGGGTAGGGTAGTGACTGAAGTTCATCAGAGAGTTAAAACTGATGGGCTCCCAAATGTGACTTGGGTGTGTTGGCATCCCAGTATAAACCACCAGTGCAAGGAACTGTATGTTGATGGTGGGAGTGGAGCCCTCCCAGCCCTTCCTGGGCACCACCCAGGCACATCTAGGCAGCCAGTGAGGGATGTGAGTGGTGGTTTAGTTGAAAAGTGAGATGCGCTACAGGGTGTGGAATTTATGCCTGGGAAATGGTCTGTGGGCTGGTGATGGGAAGACCCTGTTTTGGCAGAGGTGGGCATGGGGGTGCCGCTGGCTGCAGATGACGTGGGCTGAGCCTCCAGAGGTGTTGGGCTCAGCACAGACATCTATGTGCCATATCTACTGTGGCTAATGAATTGGCACTGCTCTGTTGACTTTCAGAGAGCGCTGCTTGTTAACCTCAGTTCAGGGCCTCTTGGGTTTCTCAAACTGGGGTATAAATCTTACAAGAGGGAACAAGCTCTTGCAAGACTTTTGCCACCTTTCTTGTTTTGGTCAGGCTGAATATGCCATAAAGGGCAGCCCTTGTGTCTGTGCTGTTTTCATGCTTCTGTTTGGACCAGGCATTTACTGAAACAACATTAAATCTGAGTTGGCAAATTGGGTTTGAGTTTCAGCTTCACTTGGTTTGTGCTTTGTGCAGATTAGCTCTTCTTCTCCCCAAATGCTTGTACCTCCCACCCCATCCCTAAGACAGGGAGGCAGCTGTTGAGTTGTCATTTCTCTGCTTTCACAAAAGCCCAGTGGGAAGAGGAGACAAAGCAGAACATCTTCTGCCTTCTCCTCTGCAGGCAGGGGGCTGAGCTCGCAGAGGAACCTGTGCTTAGCTGCTGCCTGTGAATTGGTGGGGTGTTGCTCTCCAGATGCTCATGTGGCGAGTGTTGCTGGAGGGAAAGAGAGGGAAGGTCCAAGAGAAGAGGCAACAGCAATCCCAAGAGTTGCGGAGCTTTCCAGTTTGGGTACTTTGCTGGTTCTCTGTGTATCTGTCCATTTGATGGACAACCACTAGGCAGGATCTCCTGGGATGGACAGGTGGGCTGGAGCATGGAGAAGGTGCAGAAAAGGGGACCTGGGGAGTAGGATGAGGCAGTGTGTTAGTGTTCCTAGGAGCTGGCATGTCTTTAAACTTGATGTGTTGCCATGGAGTGTGCCTGGCAGTGAAGCTCCCTTGTCACTTCTCTAATTCCATTCAGACAAAGAAGAATAGTGAGAAGATTAAAAACAATGCGAACGAAGGCACTCTGTTTCCTGCTGTAGCGTGCTGTCCTTGGCCCCTGCACCCTCCATCATCTGGGCCTCTCTATGACTTGCTCTCTCCCACAGGCTGGCTAAAACAGCCTCCCCAGTGCCTACCACCCTGGACAAATGTGTTGCTTTCCCGTGCTGTGGGAGCCCAGGAGAGCACCTGCCCCAGGTTCTGCACAAACAACAAAGAGAGGGAGAAGGAACCTTTCTGGGAAGCCAGGAGTGTGGGTGCAGGACTGGAGGCAGCAGAACTAATGACAATACTCCTACCAAGGTAAACAGGAGGAGAACTGGGTTGGTGGAGGCCTGGCGTTGCTTGATATACTCAGTAATGATTGAAGAGGAAGATAGTGGGTTCTGTAATGAAGATTTCAAAAGGTCCTTGACTGCAAGGTATAGGGAACATGTCCTAGAGAGATTAGAAGCAAGGAAAGGACACAAGATGAAACTTTAACCCTGTTTGTTTTGTGTAGTTCTGTAGCTCTCTATAAACTTGTCGTTGTCCACCTCCTGCTGCCCTGTGACCCATCCATCTCTGGACCTCCTACCTGCTGGTGCTTCTGCTGGCCCTGATTCAGCCCCTCAGCTGGGTAAGCCGTGCTTTCCCCTGTTGCAGGGTGCTGGGGACCAGCCCCATCAGATCCCACTGGTCTCCTCACCTCTCATCCCTCAACGTCTTGCTCACCTCAGTCCTCTGGTTGTGGCCTGATGTTTCCCCCCACTACCTGCCGTGGTCTTTTTGTCGCTAAGACCTGCTGTGGTACAGGAGTCCCTGCACAGCCAGAAAGCCCCTTACTCCTCTGTGCCTACAATTGTCCTCCATCTCCGTTTGCAAAATCACTTCCTCTGTTCGCTCCCCTTGTGATGTGGCGACAGTCGAGCCACTATTCCCTCGGTATCTAATAGGGAATAATCTCTAAGGAAGGAGCAAAGTGACCAGTGGAGATAAAGTGAGAGGGAGAAGCTGCTTCTCTTTGTCTACATGGGGGTGACCATCCTGTGGTTCGTGAACAGTTCAGGTGACGTGGGATCCCTTCAGTGGCATGGAGCTGCGACAGGGGCTTCTGTGTGAGCTGAACTCCTGCTCCAGGAGGGAGCAGCTCCAACGTGGAGAAGAAAGGACCCTGTTTCTCAGAGTGCAGCATGCTGAGTCTCTCGTTGCTTCTCCATGGAGAGGTTCCCTGTCCCATGTTGTGTCGCCTTTCTATGGTGGCCAGAAATACTGCTGTTTTAGCCAGAGGTGCTTTCAGTAAGAAGAAACCTTTCCCTTTTGTGCTTGCAGGGCTCGGTGCAATTACTCTTCACTTGGGGAAAACCAGGGCTCAAGTCTTTCTACAGGTGACTTGCCCCAGTGGAGCCCTCCTTGGAGAGCCCTGCCACCCTCTTGCCCCAGGCTGCCCTCCCCTTTGATCGTCACAATCCCCCAGCTCTGCAGGGTCCCCAGGCCCCTGTGCAGCTTTGCCGAGGGGTCTCCCTTCTGCACAGCAGGCTGCCAGGCTCCTTGTGCCCATGCTTGATTACTGATGGATTAATGGGTGTCTGAAGTGTGGTTTATTAATCCTGACCTGAGGCAATGTCTTATTAAGAATAAAAATAAACCAGAAAATGAATAGAAGAGGAAATAAAGAGGCTGAAGAAAAGGGAGTTGAGAGGAAGAAGTGTGGAAAGAGGGAGGAAGAAATCCAGTTTGGGACTTGATTTCTCTGGAGACAGAGTGGAGAGAAGGAAAAATGAGAGGTTTAATAGGGTGAGAAAGAAGATGATAGGTGGATTGAGAGGAAGGAGGGTTAAAGGAGGCCTTGGCTAGGCAGTCTGCCAAGGGCCATAGGCCTGCTGAGATTTCGGCAGGGCCAGGCTGAAGCAGATGGGGAGAGAAGGATTGTGAGTCTGAAGGCCGCATGAAATATTTAAGATGCTCCATCAAACTAGCTTTCAGTGGTGGTGAGATGCTGGGCAGGGGGAAGACAAAAATTTGGCTGATAATGAGAAGCTTAAAAAATGTATTCTGACAACATGCAGCTCTCTTCTTTAAACGTCTTATCTCTTACTTTCTCTTCTGTAAGGTGACATGATGTTTAATTATGCTGGACATAGGGATAGGTTTCTTCATCCTTGGAGGCTTTAGTTTGCTTTTGTTTTATTCTTTCTTACTTTCTTCCTGTTTCCCCCATTCCCCAAACCACCAGATTCCATCAGACAGTAACAAACTTCAGGCTCACTCCTCTTTTCCTACCGTTGGGGTTGGGTATAGCTCTGTCTCCTTTGGGCACGAATGTATCTTCTCCCACACTCCCTCTTTGCTGTAGCTGGGGATGCCAGGTAAGGAGTCACCTCCTCAGGCACTTTCCTTCCTCCCCACCTGGTGCCCGGTCCCTTTGTATATCTGCTTTTGGGAGTGAGTGGGGTGACCTGAACCATGCCCAGTACAGTGAAGCCTTGAGCTCAGTTGAGGTGATGCAGGAGCAGAATCTCCTTGTAAAAGTACTCACGTGGATTTTTCTGACTTTATTTCACCTTGGCTGGCAGAGGCAAAGCTCTTGATGTAATGGATGGTAATGGATGTCACTGAGTGCCTGGGGATCCAGGTAATGGCAGAGCCCAGGAGAGACCAGGAAGCTCAACTTGTATTGCTCATGAGATTTTTGGACCCATGTGTGCTGCAGTCATGTGCAATACCATCATTCTTTGCTTCCCCCTCTTACCTTCCCTCCATGTGAGCAGCAGAGAAGTGTTGCGTTCAGACTGGATATGTGTAATCACCATGACCTAGTTTGAGAGCTAAATCTAGAAAGGGTGGGGGGGAAATCATGCTCATTAAGTTAACAAATACAATGAATGACTATGTTCCTCCCACCCCCAAAAATCCAGTGTTAAATTCACTTAGTAATTTAGATCAGGCTTTGGTTAGGTTAAAAAAAAAAACAAACCAACACCACCAACACACAAACCAAAACCAACCGAACAAACAAAAACCAAACAAAAACCATAAACCACAAAACAAACCCTCAACACCTGTAGCAGTCACTGTTTTTAAATGTGGAAAACAACCCAGACTTGATTCTGAATTCTTTCAGCTCTGGAGACCTCATTTAGTGGTGACGGGTACTGCATCTTGCTTCTGTGATCTTGCTGTGCATGGTGTGTCCTGGCTGCTGTTCACTGCCTCCCCCCACCCACGTACCATACTTGATCTTTTCTAAGAGGGTGAAATTGTCTGTTCTTCCTGCTGATTCAAATGAGGTCTGCAGGTGACAGGTTAGCAAGTACGTGATGGTGTGGGTTGGTTGGTTTGGTTGGTTTTTTTGGAGGCAGGGGTAGGAAGGAAGAATATGAAGTGTATTCGACGTGGTTCACAAAGCAAGTGAGCCTGGGCTGTTGGTCTATAGCTTTTCTTGATTGCTCTGTCTGGCATCTGTAAACATCACAAGACACAGTTCAGTAGACAAATATTACTGTATTTAAGGCAAAATGTGCTACAGGACTATACCAGCATGAGTTAATAAAAGTGGAGGAGTGAACAAAAAGTAAATGTTATCTCAGATGACAAAATAACAGGCTTTCATAATGAACTAGCACCCTTCTCTAGGATTGATGGCTTCCAATAAGCCTGAGCTGTTTTTTTCCACCTTTTAGTAATCACAGCCAGAAAACATTCAGAAAATCTTTTGGGTTTTTCCCCCCGTCATTTTTGTAATAAGATCCCAGGTACTGAAATGTCTGGTGAAGGCTATTGATAAAACATCTGCAGTACAAGTCAGCAGCATTTCTTCCAAAGATATGAGACATGCATCAGCATTTGAGAGAGCAGTATGGCAGTTCACATCTGAGTAGATTATATACAGGAAACCTATATGTTGATGATGTCTTTCTATTATCCTGTATCGAGATTGATATCAAGTTTTACCTTAGCTTTGCTCAAGTGTTGTTATTCTACTTGGCTGTTCCCATTCCTCCCTCATTAGGAGGAATCCACAAAGGTGGGGTGAAAAATAAAGAAAACCTGCTTTGGCTCAGGAAGGCTGTGAGCTGAGAGCAGTTGGCAGCTGGAAGAGTGCCTAAGGGAAGTATTGTGTCTCCTCATGCTGTTTTTACACACTTCCCTGGGCAGCTGTGTTGCAGCCCAGGCTGGACAGACAAGTCCAACTTGAGATACTAATTTATTTATTTTTTGTTATATTCCTCTGACTGCTCCCTGACTTGTGTAGGCTTTCTGAGAGTTTGTAAGCACTTCAGGTCACTTGCTTCGGTAAACATCCTTCCTGCTTAATTCTTATTACCATTTTTCCACTCCTTTGTGTTCAAGTTACTTGCCCTTTTGATGTGTGTTCCCAGTCAGGGGGACACCAGACCTTGAGCTGCTCTGTGCTGCTCAGCACCTCTTGGTGGGGATTTCTTGCTTGTGATGAGCTGCTGTGGGGTGGGGTTGGAGACTTCCATCTTAGCACCTGGTGGTGCCCACCTCATCTTTACCTGCTGACTAGAGCACTGGAGAAGCGTGCCAAGGGGAGGGAGTATGAACACGCAGGGTAAGTGTCCCTGCCCAGGCTCTGTGGAGTCCCATCCTCCCTCCCTCCTGCTGAGAAGTTCCGATTTAGTCATAACGCCAGTATCTGTCAGCAAGCAATGCAGGTGTTTCAAAGGGAGCTGTTGTTTCCGTGGTTTGCTGGACATATGTGTGAGAGAAACACTTTCTAGTTCTGCCTTTTCTTGTCAAATCATACCCAGAATTAGTTAACTGTTATTTTCTACAAACTATTCCTCCTACCCTGTCAGCCCAAGCGCTCTCTTTTACCATGGGGTTAGCTTCGGGAATGTTCTTGCGCCTGTTTCATTAGACTCAGCACACTTTGTGGTTTTAAGATCTGCTAATCGGTTTTCTAGACCCTTGTGTTATTTCTGGGACTACGTATAATGAGATAGCATCCTTCAGACCACTTCATTCTTGCACTGACCTAGAGGGGAGGGTTAGGGGTGAATGAACACAGGCTTTGATGAGCATCCAAGAAGTGACCTTGTAAAGGACAGAGGGTCATGCAGGAGTGGTTACTTAATAACTTTTTAATGAAAGGGATGGGAACATGCTGTTTGTTTGCCTGGGTAAAGTCTGCTTTCAACCCCTGCGAGCTGGTGCTTGCTCAAGGGTGTCACAATGACAGTAACACAACCTAATGCTAATGGAGACAAAGATGACCAAGGCTTTGGAGGAGTGGATCATTAATGAACTTACTGCACCTTCTTAATAGAAGCAGCATGTGTGACTAAATAGGTAGAAGAGGAAAATGAAAACACGTATGGATACAGCTGATGTTAACAATCTTTGGAGGGAATTTGTGGTGGGGTCAGGACAGATGTTGAAGGGAGAGATTTATTCAAATTGATAAAGCGTCCAGTTTGACTAAAAGGTTGCTTAAAGAAATGACAACTTGCAAAAATTATTCTCTCTGGGCTAAATTTAAGAGGGTGAAAATGACTGTTCAGTAGGGCAGAGGACGATATGAACCCAGAGGGAGTTTGGGAGATGGTTCCCTTGTCAGTGGGTGGTACAGCCTGATGGGCAGTGAGGCAGGGGCTTTGTTGAATTTTTAGCTTTCCCTGGTGGGTTATCCCTGTCTGGGCAGAAGGCAAAGTGAGACAGTGTGAGAGAGCCCTGATTAGAAGAGGAGCAAGGATGAATACCGTGTTCCTCAGAGGGGGAGGTTTGTAGGCAGAGTGCTCAGGTGTGCATGCAATGTTGCCTGGAGGTGTCTGTCTTGTGGTGGTATAGACATGTATTTGCCCTCTCCCCAAGTCACTCTCTTAATCTCTTTTATTTTGTAGGCACCTTGGTCCTTATCTAATCTTTTATTACCTTGATAGCTCTTACCTTATTAAGTAGGTTGACTCCTATCTCTCTAATCTCTTCACATCACCTCCCCAGGGTGCTCTCTCCTTTCTCTAGCCGTTCAGTGACTCCTTTACCTGTTTTGTTTGTTGCAGTGTGTTGTGTATGCATGTGTGTTTTGGTTTTTTTCTCCCACTCCTCACTGATACATTACAACCTCAGTTGGCATTTCTGCTTTCCCCTGGAGCAGTGGTGAGGAAACACTGTGTGGTGGATACGGTAAAGGGATGCAGTGTATGCAGAGTGCGGCTGCAGTGCCCTGGGGAGCTGGAGATCTGGTGTCTCCTGGGTTGGGAACTGACCCCTTCAAGCTCTCTGTGTAACTCAAGTCAGCTCTGACCTTTGGCATAGACAAACCAACCATGAAAGCCTCTGCTCTACATTAATGCAAGGAGGGAGTTTATGGGGGTCAGCAGCTGCCCATAATGTGATGTGTGATGCCTTAGAGATGTTGCAGTGGGGAGATTCTCACTCCTGCACTGGCTTTCCTCAGGCATCTCCTCTCCTCCAGGTCTTGGTGCACAAGAACAGTTTGAGTGGCAGCCAAGGGACAGGGAAACAGAGTGTCAAATGGAAAGAGGGCTTGATGATGACAGCAGGAATTAAGGCAGCTGGGTTAAGCAGGGCTTAAAGCTGGCCAGGGCCTGGGGACAGATCCATATTTCCAAAGTGGAGTTCCAGGGAACTGGCCAGAAGAATGTGAAGCTGGCAGGAGGGCAGCTGATGGTGCTGCTCTGCAGAATGTTTTTTCCATCCACCTTCAGCAGCTTTGGCCTGTCCGAGCAGCCAGCCTCACCTGAGAGGCAGAGAGCCTCAGGTGCCTACAACCTGGGGAGAGCTGCAAGGCTCCCTCTGCATGGGCACCACCAGGACAACTGCTAACAAGATGAGAGCAGCTCTGCAGATACTGATTTGGGGGTACTAGTGGGTGAAAGACTGGACGTGAGCTGGCAATGTGCGCTTGCAGCCCAGAAAGCAAATTGTATCTTAGGCTGAATCAAAGGGAGCGTGGCCAGTAGGTCGAGGGAGGTGATTCTGCTGCTCTGCTCCACTCTGGTCAGACCCCACCTGGAGTCCAGTGTCCAGCTCTGGAGCCCTCAGTACAGAAAAGACACGGGCCTGTTGGAGAGGGGCCAGAGGAGGCCACAGAAATGATCAGAGGGCTGGAACAGCTCTGCTGTGAGGACAGGCTGAGAGAGTTGGGGTTGTTCAGCCTGGAGAAGAGAAGGCTCCAGGCATACCTTATTGTGGCCTTTCAGTACTTAAAAGGGGCTGATAACAAAGATGGGGCAGACCTTTTAGCGGGTCCTGTTATGATAGGATGATGGGTAATGGTTTTAAACTAAAAGAAAGGCGATTCAGGCTGGACATGAGGAAGAAATTTTTTACAATGGGGGTGGTAAAACACTGGCACAGGTTGCCCAGAGAGGTGGTAGATGCCCCATCCCTGGAAACATTCAAGGCCAGGCTGGATGGGGCTCTGAGCAACCTGCTCTAGTTGAAGATGTCCCTGCTCATTGCAGGGAGTTGGACTAGATGGCCTTTGCAAGTCCCTTCCAACCCAAACTGTTCTACAGTTCTATGATTCTAAGACTTCCTTGTATAGGAAAGATGTTGTGCTCAACTGCAACCTCATTGTGGGGCACCTGTAGCCTCAATAGTGTGGGTGTCCTCAGCACCTTGGCATCACAGTGGCTCTTGAGCTCGGGTGAGCGCTGTGCTGATAGACTCAAGTCACTTCAGGGAGAGCCTGCTCCCTAGGAGTGGGTTTATTTGGCTGAGAGTTGATTTCTCAAATTCAAACAGGCCTGTCATTGGGGGCTGAGATGTGGAGACAAGCTGTCTAAAACACAAGTCTGTTCTCTAAGTGAGCTGTCTAGTTGCTGATGTCCAAGGCAGATGGGCTGGATGGCCTGTGTAGTTTCCTGTCTCCCATCAATGGACTAGAAAGGGGGCCTGGTTAAGCTTAAGCTTATCCCTACCTTCTCATGGGCTCCCTGCCTGCTGACTAAAAGGACATGAGGGGAATGTGAATCGGGTTGTGTGTGTGCAAGGTATCTGCCATTACCTGTGCTGAACGTGTCTTGTTTGGCTGTCCTCCTCCTGCTTCACAGCAGGCAGCTCTGCTCTTACGGATTGCTAATGGCCGTATTGCACCAGCTCTCTGTGCACGTTGGTAATGGCACCTTGTCCTCACCTGGTGCTCTCGTCGGGGACAAGAATGGCACTGTGAGTGCCAGCAGTTGGGTACTTTGTTCCCGGGTTCTAGTTCCCAGTAGGTGACGGGCCTGTCAGTGGAGCAACGTGTGCGTGTGAACGTGCGTCTGCTCCTCAGGCACAGGGACGCGAGGAGCTCTGTCTGACTCCTGAGCAATTCCTGCCACTGCCTTTTCTCTGCCTTCGCTCCCCAGATTCTCTCTGTTCTTTGACTTGGCAGCAAGAGGTGTCCCGGTGTGCTCAAGGCTTGAAAAAAATGCAAGCAAAATTGGAAATGTTTCAGGTTTTTGTACATGTTTCAATTTTTCCTTGCAGTTTACGGTGCTAGATGCACTGGATCTTATTACATAAAGATGTTGTTTCTTGTCGTTAATCCAAGGCATGGTGTCTGTTCTTGGCACTTTCCTTCTAATTCACTGTTCTCCTTGGTGAATAGCTATCTCATTGCACATACAGCCTCGCTCAACTTTAGCCTATTGATAGCACTTGCTCCTTAACCCTGGGGTCAAGGGAAGCATCCTTTCCCATTTTTCCTTTTTAAATTTCTTTTTTTCCTCTCCTAATTTTATTCATGATATAAAAAATAACCCTGAAGCAATAGCAGCCAGGCAAGACCTGGACTCTTCTTCCTGGGGAGCAAGCCTTTCCAGGTTTGCCCTTTCAGCTCAGGCAAGAGTTGCAGTGCTAAATTATGGGTCCACTGGCATTAGGTATTGGACCTATGGACTCAGTTTTGTCTGGAAATGTCGCTTAAAATGCTGTGAGGATGGTTTTCCACAGCAAGAAAACAATTATCAGTGCTCAGCTGTTCATTCTCATACGAATATTGTTAGAATATGTCAGTATTCATGTTTCAGCATTTCTCCCTTTTTGCCTAAATCAGGATGCAGAAAGCATCATCATTACAGCCTTTCTACGCACAAGCGTGGTCTTTCAGTCAAGGACCTGGCTAGTGGATGAGCTGTCCTGTGGTGAAAGTTTAAACCTGAAATTATGGAAATTTTCCCCTTACTTCCTAAAGCATGTCGCTGGACTCCTCTGTACTTCTTGGATAATGGCACTCCATCACCTATTGTGATGGCTAATTAAGGTCTCCTTGTGTGGTCGAAGAAGCTGGGACAAAGGGAAGGATGGAAACAGAAGGAGCTGTTGCAAAACTAAGTGCTCCTCCATTCGAAAGTGCGGAATTCAGTTGGCCAGTGCCTTTTCTTATGTGTTCTCAGACTGTATCTTTTCCCATAAGTTTCCTACCTCTGTCAGGTGCTTGAAGGATGGTGCTCACTTAATGAGCAGTCAGATTACACTTTGTTTTCCTGTGTTTGTTCAATGCGTAGCTCTAGGCCTTATTGACAACACACTGTTTAAGTCCTGCTCTGAAGACGGGATTATTGATTTCCTCAAAGTCTTTTTTTATCACGGTAGTATCTGAGTGCTCGTCATTATAGAACCCAAGTGCTTCACAAACATTAATTTACCTTTACAACACCCCTGGGAGGAAAGGGCTGCTCTTGGTTCCCTGCTTATACAAAGGGGATGGCAGTGGGCACAGATTGAAATCAGAAGCATCCAGCAGTTTTGGAAACCTAATTAGAGGTACCTGTGACCAGTATTTTTCAGAGCCTGCAGAGTGTAGCACTTCCTATGTTTGAAGTGTGGAGCCTTCAGATGTAGAGAAGAGGTGTCATCCCTCAAACTGGACTTGAGATTTTTGGTCTGTAGTGCATAATGAAAACAGCAGAACTGATGACTACTTGTTGAAAGTGAGTTATTTTGCCCAGAAACCAGAACCTCAGGACATGCTTTCTGTGCTCAGCTCTCTTCTGACCCTGTGGTGACAGCAACAGCCCCTGGAAGAAAGTCCCTGAGGGCCACCACTGCAATGGGTTGCCAGATGGTGCAATTGTACCATGTTCTCAGGAGACAATAGAATGTGCTGGGTGGGGTAGTTTGCCCGCACAGGAGCTTGGCCATGTGGGAAACTTCCTAGTTGGGTTTATTTTACCACTGAAATGATAGAGTAGGGAAATCCAAATACCTTTGGTTCAGGCTTCTGGAGTAGGTGGCTTGCCTTACAGCCCAAGTTGGAAGGTCTTCCCAAGATGCCCTTCTTGTGGTAGTAAAAGCATGTCCCGGGGGAGCAAGAACCGAAGGTGGTGTGGGGGTTGGAACACAGGTCCTCATGCTTCACACCCCGTTGGGATTGTGCTGGTGTTTTGTTCCAGGTGGAGCGTGGTGGCTGTTCCCTCAGCTTGCAGTGGAGTGAGGCCTTTGGCTGTGTAGCTCTTGGTGGATGATGCTGGGAGCTGCAGCCTCCTCAGCCGCAGCTGATCAGTGGGATCTTCCCTTGGCACCTGTTGGGAGCATCCATCAATTATTTGTTTTGGAACTAAACACTTGTGTGAAATCTTTGCCAGTTTTGGAAGCAGGGAAATATGGGCCCTACTTTTCCAATATAGGAAATATTTGGGAAATGTGAGAATATTCCTGTATGGGAAATATAGTTCATCTGAGAGAACTCCATTTTGGTCTGTCTTCCTGTTTGAACTTCTTTCTGCTTTCTCTTGGGTATTGCAGGTAAATATTAGTTATTTACTCTTTTGTACCTTTGTATTTTGATCTCCTCCAAAGAGCTTCTCATCACATCCGTCTTTCAATAGAAAGTTGTTTTTTCAATTTCATGGAAGCTTTGCCATGGAAAAAATGTCTCCTTTTCACAGAAAAGGATTATTTGGGGCAAAAAGCATAATGCCGCAGGGCCTGCGATGCTTGCTCTAAGCCCTAAGTATCCAGGTTCTGGATTATGTTCTGGCTCATTATAACAGAGCAGGTCAGCTGCAGGGTATGACATTAGCTGGGCACTTTTCTTATGATGTATTATAGTTTCCTGGGTGCTGGGATTTGCTGCTCCTGGTTGCCAGGATTGCTGCCCTGCTTTACAAAAGGGGTGCGAACAGGGAGTCCAGTGCAGAGAGAGGACTCTGAAGGCTGAGCGAGTGGCAAACAGCCCCGCAGAACAGCATTTTGCAATCCAAACAGTTCACCATTTTTACTGTAATAAGTATTTTGATTTGAAGCCAAAAAGTACAGATTTTTCTCTGGGGAGGTGAGGAAACATTTTTCTGACCTGGTGCACTCTGCAGTGCGTAATTGCATTGCTGTTGCAGGGCTAGTGGCTTTACTTTTTGACTTCCAGCTGTCATTGTTTGATGTCAGCCATACCGGTTGATTGTCTAAATGATGGTTTTATATGTCACAGTAAAATTTTGGTTTATTTTGGCACTCTCCCAGCTGTATTTGCAGGTCTGGTGTTTGCTTGGATTTGGATAACTGATGTCTTGTGGGGAAAAAAGTCCTTGTTTGTCTACTTGTTGGCATGTGTGATAGGAAATCTAATCCTTCCACTGGTGTGTTTCTAGGATCCAACAGAGATGTAGCTCTTTATTGTCAATTTTAGTTTCTTTTTAGACAAACATCTTTGCTGTCCAATGGGACGTCTGGTTCTCTGTGTGCATCTTGATGAGAAGGTAAAAGGATGAAATGAGTGTGTTTTAGTGAAGTTCTAAAATTTCCTAGCTGAGAATTGGGCTCCTGTGTTTCTATTTGCAGCAAATGATTCAGTCTGCTGTTTGGGCTCTTCTCCCCATTGCAGAATTAAATCACTTTGTTTCCTGCATTTTTCCAGGACAAGACCGACTGCCATGCATTTGAGCAAGTGTATTTTCTTTCTAGGTGTTGCTAGAGCAATCTGTCTTGCTCCATTTAACGGAACATTCTCCTCACCGACTTATTCCCTCAATGGCCAATGCCATCCCGGTTTGCTTCTGCTGCAAGCCATCTTTGTGAAACTGCTAATTGCAGCTTATGCGAAATGAGGTGTCTCTTTGTCGTTCAACTTGAAATGCTGCACATTTGGGTGTGGGGAGGCGGCTACTTCGCAAAGGCTGTGACTGTGCCATCGTAGACACAAAACTCTGCACACCTGCACTTGTAACTGGCCTGGTATGAGCAAAATCAAAGCCATGCAGTTACTTCTGGCACTGAAATAGAGCAATAAATTGTGTTGAGGACACAATGTGCTGTGCTGGGCTCAGTGCTGTGCTGATGTGGTCTCAGCTTTCTGCTGGTTCCGAGCACAATCATGGTGTGTGTGTTGTTTGCCAGAGGCTGTGCAGACATTGCTTTTGTGTGGAACTTCGTAGAGCTGAGTGAGAACAAGGCCAGGGCAGGTTCTCCAAGCAGTGAAAGCATGCTAACGCAAGTGCTGCCCATTCTGAAAAAGAGTTTACTGCACTCATGTTGCTGCATGCAGGGGACACTGCCTTAAAAACCAGCTTGTGCTTGGGAGAATGCAAGTGCAATTCTTGTTCGTTTGCTACAAGGGTGCTGGTTTTCAAGACTTTTCACTGAAATTGCATGGAGAGGAAACTTGCTTTCAGGTAGCAAGTTTTCTGATGAAGGCTGAGAACTGCAAGCCCAAGTATTGCTGTGGAAGTGGGGAGAAGCTGCCCAGAGTAACCCCTGCGTTCTCCCTCTGCCTGTGGGAGAAGCTGGTCCTGCATGACCTGTGTGTTCAGGGACGTCGCCCTGAAGCAATGCTGGCGTGGCTATAGGTGTGCTCAGTTCTTTTCTCAGTTTGTATTCCACCTGGAAATAAAGGGCAATATTTGCTACCCCATTTGCACTGCAACGTAGTCATTTTTAGAAGTGCAAAGTGGATTTATTGAACTGCAGGTGAAACAAGCTCCATTATCTTTTCAACTTTAGCATTGTATATTGTAGTCTAGGTGCTGCTCCAAAGCACACTCTTAAGAGGAGCCTGTAGCCATCTGTTTGATATTTATGAGACTGTAATTTTATATCAGGGTATTTATCATTCTGTATTAAAAGGTAGGCATAAAATAAACCAAGCTAAAGGGCATATAACCTTTTAAAAGGTTTTCAGCCAGTTAAATATCTCTCTCTCATATATAATAACTGAAACCAAGATAGCAAAACACCTGGATGTGGTTTCTGTTGGGTCTGTGTGAAGCTTGTAATCCAAATGCAACTGGCTGCTGCTCTTGAGGGGGCAAAATGCATTCTGTATATTTTTTTTTTGGGGTGGGGTGGGAAGAAATTGCTGAGATTGCAGCTGACTTATTTAAATTACAGTATAAAGCTGGCTTTTTGATCAGTGTGTTTAACTGTTTCAGTACCTTTCTAGACCCTCAACCAGCTGCTGGAGGCAAGCAATGTTCCAGCACTTTCCTGAAGTGGTTTTACTACTTAATAGTAGATTTGTAATGTGTTTTTTTTCCCAGCTTTTTCACACAAATCCTTGTAAATCCACTTAGGTTCTTAGGCTATTTCCTCCGTAGGCTTTATTTTTTCATTTTTGTTTAAGCCACCTTCATTCACTGCAAGTCAAATTTCCCATAAAAGAGGGATGAGCCAGATCTCAGCTGTTGCTTGGTGCCTGGGTTGACGTGGCTGAGGAATCCACCTCTGTGGTATCTGCCTGAATTTCATCAGGAACTTACGTGCATGCGAGGCAGTCCTTAGCTGGGCTCCTGAAATGAAGACGAGTTGTGATTTCTCTGCAGAGGTGAGCTGTTTGCCCCACAGAGCAGAATACTAACAAATGTCCATATTGTTTGCTGGATCTTTACTCTCTGGCAGATATGAGATGTATGCTGTAAAGCTTTGCATATAAATATGTCCATTCATGTCAGTTTTCTGTGCACATGCGACCACAAAATACAGTTGCTTTTGTGTATACGTGCATATGCGGTACACAAATTCATCATGCGGAAGATGCATTTCTTTGCTTTGTTTTTGCATGGATGAGCACAGTCGTGATCAACCCATAGCTTATGGATTTTATATGTGGATTACTTGAGTTGAACACAGCGCAAGACTTAAATGTCGGTATGTGAATATTACAGCACAGAAGCGCACACTGAAGCATGCCGAAGTTCTCTGCATTTAATGTGACACATGAATATTGATCCAGTTTTTCCCAAAAATCCTCCTGCCTGCAAGTGGAGGTCCAGCATCTCTTGGTACCAGAGACTTTTACCACCTTGTAGCTTTAAGATAAATGGATAAGTGAAGGATGATAAGCTGAAGCTAATGAGTTCTTACTGTGGCAGAATACTTTAAAGTCCATGACTCTTAAACAGTAGAGTTGAATGATCTTAAAAATCAGCAGGAAACCTGTCTTTGGAAACCTGTGTTATGGTTCTGAGTTGCATTGTTGGTTTGCTGGAAGCTGCTTCATCTTGGAAATCTCAGCTGTGGAGGACAGATGCTTTTGTCTACTATAATCATGCTTTTAATACATTTACTAGCTAATGCATGTATATTCGCAGCAAACCTTGTCTGTAGTGTGCTCATCACCACTTATGTCATGTTATTCATAGCAGAACCTTGCGCAAGTGGAATAGCACAGGAGAATTAGGGCCTGTTGCCTAATCGTTCCTTTAATGGCTTACCTTAATTAGACATGCATTATTTTAAAATTAAAATGCACTATTTTGTAAATCTGTAATGATCTAAGTGGTTACTCTTTGAGACCTGAAGAGAAGATTTAAAACCTGGTACAGAGCTCTTAGATGACATCTGAACAACGTGCACACTGTCACCAATTTAAGCTTAACCTTTTTTTTTTTTTTTTTTTCCAAAATGCTTGTATGTATGTGCATGTATAATCTCCTGTGTCTTTTGGGAATTTGGATTTCTCTTCAGCAATATGCTTTCTCAGACAGTGTTTATATGGCTTTATGTAAATCCCATGAATCACTGTATGGCCATACTTAACGTGGCCTTTCAAGAACAGTCAGACTGACTTTATAGCAAGCTTTACTTTTTCTACGACTCTCCAAACTTTCTATGCTGTTATGGTTTCTGCATTAGTATAAATGAGTTTTTAGCTCTGTTTTCTTAAGGAAAGACTGTAGGTGTCTGGACCATTAATCTCTTGAACCCCTTGGTTCCTACTTCAGTCCTTTTTGACAGGTCTCAAAGCAAAGCTGTTGGAAGGAGGAAGCCACATAGACTCAAAAAATAGTGTACAAAGGCCTGTGCAGCAGGGACCTTGCTGTGTGCACTCCCCCTTATCAGACATCAGGGACTCCACGTGGCTGTTCAGCCTTGGGACACACACATGTAGAGGAGACCACACTCCTCGCAGAGCTCCTGCTTATGCCTTAGCAGTCTGCCATTTGTCTGCACTGATGTTAAGTCCTACCAGTGGAGGGAAATTCTCACCCCTTGGCAGCCCATGCGGCTTGGAAGAGGAATCCTTGACGACAATAGAGGTGAAATTTTTAAAAGATATATTTTGAAAAACTCTTTTCCCTGGTGCTCTGCCTTCTGAAATGCATCTGGTAGCTGACCTCCAGCCTGAAGGTTGCTTCTGCCTCCTCTTCCTCCTGTTTGGGGTTGTTTTCCTGTCCCATCCCAATGACTCAGCAGTGATTGCTCTCCGTCTTAATTCAGCTCATGATGGGAGGAAGACTCAACAGAGAAGTCCTGTGTTTCTCTGCAGGGCCTTGGAGACAGCCATGCTGTACCAGAAGACGCAGACCATCTCCTCGTGCTTGGCATTGTAGTGAGGCAGGCTTTTAGCTATGATACGTTAATTTGCATGTACAGTAGGGAAAGTTGTCACTAGGCTGCTGGGGTGTGTGGGTTTTTTTTTTTTTTGGGGGGGGGGCGCGGAACAAGCTCATAATAGTTATTTGCCCTTGTACTTCAAGTCCCAAATAAGCAACATGCCTTGCCTTAGATTTCTGTGCGTTTTCCTTAGCTATGCTATTTATTTTCTAGGATTAACACTGCCTAGAGCACCAGCGCCTGTTATAAAAAGATAGAGCTCTCTCTCTATTCAGCTGTAGCTGCAAACCTGAAGCAGTTTGTTCTGTGGTCACTGCAGTTACCAAAAGACATGGATCATTGCCTCAATGCTGCCCAAGCATGCAAGAGGCTTTGGCTATATCTGCAATATAACTTTGAAAAAGCACTTATTGTGTGTAAGTGCTGATGACATAATTGACCAAATGATGAGTGTTTTCTGGCTGTTATTTTCCTGTTTGTGTAAGGCTTGGTACAGCTGCAGTGGAGACACGAGTGGATCTATCTTGGCTGTGAGAGGGTGGGGAGTTGACCCTTTGTACTTCTGGTCTGAAGATCTGCGTGTGTGTTGCTTTAGTTTTCTGCGTCTTTCAGCTCTGGGATTTTTTTTTTTTTTTAATGATTTCACCAGGAATAGCTGCTTCTGCTGTCTCAAGCCTAAATTTGCATTTCACAGAATTAAAAAAAAATATCTCTGGCTTGGGTTAAGGTTAAATCAGCTTCCCACATGAGTCTGTGACTTGCTTGGTTCTTTTGTATTCCCTGTATGAGCCTAATCTTTTCACTAAAGAACCATACTTCCTCAGTCTGACATATTTGAGCTCTAAGGCTGTCATATGCATCTACTGATTCATCTTACCATTGATGAAGAATAAAGAAGGAAGGTCCCACACCAGTAAATCTGCACGGAAGAGGCTCCTTGCTTGTCTTCTGTCATCTTCCCCTTCATCTGTAAGCCCTGCATGCCTGCTATGCTGGGACACTGCTACAAGGAAGAACCGCTTTGCCTGCCCTTAGAGGCTACAGAAGAGACACCCCCCTCTACCCTAATTTCATGCGGCAGCCGTGGTTCCCTTGGTGGTCTGTGGTGGAGGGAAGAAATTGTCTCGCTGTCTCGTTTTGCTTTGTCTGTGCGGCACCTGGCATATGGGTCCTGGCCAGGCCAGGGCATGTAAGCACTGCAATTGTGCAAGCAATTAGTAGTGCTAATTGCATGCTCTCAGGCAGCAGAGGAACACTTCAGAGCTCTGTGGCTGGGCAGAGGGAGGCTTTGCTTTGTGAAGTGAAATGTCTGGAAACAGCCAGTCTATCCTGGGTACCACCAGAACAGCTTTTTATGGTGGTGGCAGCTTCCTTTTAAACCATGTGTGGGCTCCTGGCACTTATCACCTGTAGCCTAGGAGGAGCTGTTTTGTTTCAGTTTGCACATAGTCTTTATTGTGTGTTGTCCCCAAAACTGGTGGTCTGCCTGCCTTGGGTCAGGGTGTCCTCAAACAGGGGCTGTACCTGTTGCAGGGGCTCCCTTGAGAGCAGGGTGGCAGCCCAGGGCTACAGGGAGGGTATTGGTAGCCAGATGGTCTCCTAAGGGCAGGGGCTCCTCTAGCCCCACGTCACCTCTGCCCGGTCCTTACAGCTGGTCTGTTACTGGCTGCAGGTCTCTCCCTGCTGTCACCTCCCACCTCAGTGGCCAAGGATGTGCCCCAGACCTGGCACACCTTGCCATTGCACCAACTGTGACCACCTGGTCTTGCCAGGTGGCATACAGGGCTATTTACGGGGGGACCTGCTCAAAGGGGACAGAAGAGTGGAAATAGTTTCCTGTATCTGGATGAGGTCTTTTGCTTTCTTAGAGAAAAAAATAAGTGTATCTTCTCCCCCTTCCTCTCTTTCTGCACGCCTTATTTTACTTTGCAGCTGTATGCGTTTTTCCCCTTTCAGGCTATCTCCTTCTTTTGAAAGGAGGAAAAAGTGGCCCTGTAAAACCTTTGCTCGTAATTGACAGAGCTGCCTCGGCACCAGGGCACAGAGAATGAGTCTGATTGAAGGGGTGAGAAAACAAATGGTGTTCCTGTTCATCTGAGAAACAAAAGAATGATTTTCCTTTTAATAAGTCTACGTGTGAAATGAAAAGGGGAAAAAGCAAAACAGAAGAGTTTAAATTCTGTGCTGGGGAAGATCTTGGTGTGTTGCAGTCCCTGTGCACGGTGTATAATTAAACCCAAAATAGAGCAGTGAACCGAGGGAGGGAGGTGGGCTACAGGACCAGGCAGGAGGGGGCAGGGTTACTCACTTCAGAAGCACTATCCAAAAATAAGTACCTATTTCTTTCTCATGCTTTGTTTGACAAATGTGCCTGGTCTCATTTAATCCCATATCTGGTTTTCTCTCCTTCCATCTCTATCTGCCCCCATTCTCTCTGTGATGTCACCATAACTATGTAATGGAAGTAGACTGGGCTGTGATGTCCCAGCTGAGGCTGGATCTGCTGTGCCAGGGTTGCCCCTGCAGTGAAGGAGGCCGGTGGCTCTGCCTGGGGAGCAGTGGGCTGCAGGGACTCAGTCTGTATTCATTGTACCTGTATGTCTCCTAATTAGTGTTGTGGGGTTTTTTTAACCTCTGGACTGAAGTCTTTTCCTGTTGGTCCAAACAGATTTCAATACAACTTTTCTTCCATCCGCTGCACCCCTCACTCTTTTCACCAGCCTTACCTACACTCTTTTTTGCTTCTGTGTCTGAGCTTTAACTTCTCTTCTTCATTTTCCTCCCCCCCTCCCCTCCTCTTTTGTTCTGTTTGCACATCTTCCTGCTGCTTCTATCTCTTTCCTCCCATTAATGCTCTCTGTTGCTTTATATTCCTCTCATTGCATTGCTGTCATCTCTGGGATTGCAGGGTCTCCCCTGGCATGTGGAATAGCCTGGAGCCTGTGCCCAAGTGCCTTGTTTCAGCAGGTGTCTGCAGAACAGGAGTTGCTTTCCTGATGTGTCAAAAGGTGAAATACTTGTCCCATTGCTGAATTTACAGGCAAATAGAGGGGAGGCATGAAAAAACTAAATCGTGGTTTTAGCAAAATTATATTGGGTGAGAAAATAGTACCCCTCATGATTTCCTGCTCCCTTGTCTTTTTCTCATATTGTTGTCTTACACTGCTTTTCTTCTTCCATACCATTGCTTTCCTCTCCTGTTCTGTTTTTCTAGGGCATCATACTTATAATATAGCCACAAGGTAAAGGCCAACGGGCTTGCGAATGAAACTGCTTTGCAAGAAAGTGAGAAATTCAGGTTAATTGGATGCAATCAGGTCAAAATTTAGTTAATCTTTGAGTGGGTGGGTGTGTTAGCACAAGGCTGTGTATGCATGCCCGGTCTGGGGGCTGATCCAGGCATATTCACTTCCAACTTTGTGTGAATATGCACATTCCCTTGGAGACTGGGAGACTGATCTGCATCTGGGGAAAACGACAGGAATACAAAAGTGATATCTCTTCATGTCACAGCAGAGAAACTTCTTCCTTCTCTGACAAGAGAACAAGGCTGCCAAAACCTAGAGTAAGAGTAGTGGTAGAGCTGTAACCTAATAACAGAGAGGGGAAGAGCAAATAGAACATCTGTCCTTAGGAAAGGGTGCTCTCTGTGGAGGGCAGAGGGACATTGCCTGCGTGAAGGATGAAGGGAAGGAAGATTCCCTGAGATATCTGTATTGATTTTTTTGTGTGTGTGTGATTAAGGAACAGGTTTAGTTTTTCAAAGCTATCCCATTTTATTCAGTTACTGCGATGTCCACTGTACTTGAATGCCTGAATGGGATTTGATGCTGAGGAAATGGGTGCTGTACTTTTTCCCCACCTCCCCCCAAATAATCGTTCAATCCTTCAGACTGGAAGGGACCTCAGGAAGGTCCCTCAGGAGTCCAGCCTCCTGCTCAAAGCAAGGTTAGCACTGAACTTGGGCCAGGCTGCTGAAGGCTTTGTCTAGTTGGGTTTGAAAACCTCAAAGGATGGAGTCTGCACCCCCCGCTCTGGGTAATGTCTGCTGTAGCTTCACTATCTGCATAGGCAAAACTCTTTTGCTCCCCTGTTTTGTTTAAAGACTATTGTTTCTTGTTCTCCTGCCATGTACTGCAGTAAAGAGCCTGGTTCCATCTCCTTTCATGTACGTGATGGGGGGCTATTAGGTTTCTCAAATCTTCTCTCCAGGCTAAACGAGCCCTGACCCCTCAGCCTCTCCTTGAAGGGCAGGTGTTTCAGCCCCTGAGCATCTTTGTGACCCTTCACTGAACCTGATCCAGTTTGTCAACATCTTTCTTGTAGTGACAGATCTAAAGCTGAGGCAAGTATCCATATGTGGTCTAGCAAGTACTGTATGAAGGGAAATAATCACTTTCCTTAACCTATTAGTTACAGTCCTGTGAATACAGCCCTATTTGCTCTTAGCTGCCCATGCTGCTGGGGTGGAGCGTGGGTTCCTGAACCTTTCTTTGATTTAAAACATGCTGTCTAATTTGGCCAGTTGTGGCATCTGAGTGGGGATCACCCTGATTGACTGTTGATTGTTGCCCATTTTGGTCCTAAATGAAAGGGACAAGGCTTGGTGTCTCTGCTGTGAATTTGGCATGTGGGAGAGGTGGTCTCCTTTGGGGTGGTGAGGGCTCTGAAGGTAAGGTGGAGCTGCTGACCTTGTCATCCACAAAAGGAGAGCATTTGGTAGTGAATGGAAGCTATTGCGAAGGGATATGTTGCTTGGATGAGGACAAGCTTGCCTCTTTAGGGAAAAGCCAACAGAAATAACTTCTCGTAATGATTCAGTTGGAAATAGTGAAGTTTTGGCATCTATCATTTAGTAGCACTAAATCGGACCCATTGGAAATGAGCACTTTGAGTTTCTATGGCCAGATACTCATATGACTGAACATGTGCCAGCAGGTACCACTAAAATACTGGAATCTCTTTTAGGTCTGCAAGGTAACTGTCATGTTGTCTGTCGGTCACGCAGGAGGTCAGCTTAAATAGTTGCAGACCTCCAGCAGTCTAAGGCCTCTCTGAGGGTGTTCAAGGGCAAAAAATGTGCCTGCAAAAGTGCTGCTGAAGCAATCCTGCAGACTTTAAATTCTGTATCCCAGTGCAGCATGACAGACCTTTGCCGTTCACACAATGGAAGTTTGTCCTCATCCAAGCATGAGGTCCTCAGTTGCATGGCCTGGCATGACTGCTGAGCTGTGGGTTCATGAAAATATAACCTTTGGTAGATGTTCAAAAGCTGTTTTACTTCCAGTGTTGGCTTTATATGACTGTGTGCTTATGGGCTAGAATTATTCACTTGTACATCTTTGCTGTATGTAAGTGGCTGAAATATGATATTAAAGAATTACAGGACACTTGCTAAGGAGATTGAATATTCAGAAATGCAGTAGAAATTCAGCAAGAACAGTAACAGACAATTTGTAGAGAGAAGCCATTCAGAATTGCAAGCTGTGTCCCCTTTCTTTTGAATTTGGTTATAAATCATTCATGATTAGGGTCTGTAGGAAGATACTAGAAAATAGAAATGTAGGAAATTTCTAGGAAGCTGGAAAGAGTGTACTGTCCTGATATAACCTGAAATGAATAAAAACCTCACTTCAGAGCTTGGAGATGGGACTTACTGAAGCAGTGCTCTGTCCACATTTTGAGGGAATCTCCAGTGGAGTCAAAGACTTAATGTTGCAACAGATTAAAAGGAAAGGCCCCACTAATGAATTAGCTTTGCCCACTGATGGGCCATGAGCTGTATGAGTGTTCATGTGCTTCAAGTGATTTCCTATTTTGAGTCTGTCAGAGCAGGGCTTGGTAGATGCGAGAGCTGCTGGGTGAGTTGGTGCTTCAGGCTGGGGTAGAAGGTAGATCGGGGTGAACTGGCCACCTTCCCTCAGCAATATGAGGGGCATGGTGGCTCCCGGCTGTGGCAGCTGCCTGATGCGATTGGTTGGCTTAGGAGCTTGGAGTTTGTCCATCCCCATGCTGCAAAGCAAAAACCCAACAAATACTTCAGGGATGTGAATGGACTTTGCTCTACAGTCTTAAGGCTGGCTGAACTGGTGGTGGGTTACTGTTATTGGAGCTATTTTAGTAGCACCTTCCAGACCAGAGCGCCTCAGTGCACCACCATTGAGTGTAAAGAGAAGATGATCTTGGAGGCAGAGCCATGACTGCAGGGACTAATGAGCTGCAGCAGGAGACTGAGCAAAGGGGACAGGTGCTGTGGTTCCTTCTGCCTTTGGGGATTTCCTGCTCTTTGGCCTGTTGACACAGTCCGGAGAGACTTCGTTGACCCAGGAGTGAGGTGACTTTGTGTCAAGGTGGAAGCCGGGCTTTGCTGCTTGAGGAGTGGAGCCTGGTACTCTCTGTCCCCTCCTGGTAGGGCTCTTAAGCCCCCGAGGAGGGTGGCAGAGCATAGGGGCAAACAGATTTATGTGATACTGCATCAGCGAGAGACTCTGTACCTTTTTTGCTGTAGCTGCGTAAAGGCAGCCCACAGGCCCCTGGCAGAAACACTTTCAAACATCTTTATCTGTGGCATGCTAAATGCTCGTGATTAATTTTAATTCCAGCTATTTTCAGTGATTAAAGCACTGCTTTCCTTGCACGGCCTCACGCTTTTAATTAGGCAAAGCAAACCCATGTGCTACAAAATTCTTTTCTTCATCCAAATGGAGGAGAGTTTTATCATTTCTGCTGCAGCTTCTCTTTCAGAAACACAAAGCAGGATCCAGTAGCTGGCAACCCTGAGAGCTGCCAGGAGCCTGCACTGCTGCAAGCTGTTTCCCCAGCGTAGGAAGAGAGGGATGGAGGACACCTTTTGCTGCACGAGTCTGCTCTGCTCCTTGGCGAGCATTTCCTGGGATGGTGGGGACCAAGGATCTTTGATACACGTGTGGCATCTCCCCTGGGCTGCTTGATGTTGAGTGGCATATGCTGTGCCAGGAGGCAGTGCCCACCTCGCTGCTCTGGTCCAGGTACCTTTGCAGACTCCACACCTGCTGTGTCTGCAGGCGCCCTCTCTCCTTCTTTCTCCTCTGCTGTAAGCACAGATTTTCGGATAAGTGATACAATATCATCTTATTTTGTGTGCTATCTACTGTGCTAGCTGTATTCTCTGAACACAATAGCATAAATTACTTTACATAACAGAAGTAGGGAATTCAATAATAGCAACAGTGAAGGGGGAAATCAGCCACTGAAAAAACGAGAGATGTTTCCAGCTATGAGCTTTAATATTCATAGGAGTTAAGTTCAATGCAGGACTGATTCTTGTGGGCCAGTCCTGAAACAACTGAAACACCTTGGGTAGGGAGTGATACGTGGGGAAATCCAGGTGGCTGTTTTGCCTGAAATACAGTGGAGAAGGTAGGGACATGGGGAATGACGTTAGGCCAGAACGGCATTCCATCTACAAGAGTTCAAAGTATATCTCCTCCTAAAATGTCTAGTGTGGTCATGATCATGGCTGTTTTACCCACCATCCCCATCTCTGTTTTCTTTTCCTTTGAGATGGTGACCAGCACTGTGTATAATAATCTGTGTGTGATCCCAACCCTGAATTAGAGAGGGCTCAGCACAGTCTTTGTGTCACTTCATCCTGCTTCTCCTGCATTCTGACTTTGTGTTTGGTTTTTTGCCACAGCTGCACAGTAAGCCAAGCTCAGCATTCAGCTGTTCCTATTGCCATCTCGGTTCCTTTCTTTGATAAGACAGTTATTTCATAAATCTGAAAGATGTGTGAATAATGTATGGGTTTTCCTTCTTTAGAGGTGGTATTTGCATTTACTGACGTTGAATATAACTTATTATCACATTGTCTGTTTGCTTAGGTCTCACATAGGTGGTTCTCTGTTTTTTTTTCTGGACTTGGCTACCTCAAATAACTTGGTGTTGTCTGTGATTTTGTCACTCACTGGGCGTTCTCATTTACAGATAACGGGTGTGTTTAAGCGACATGTGACACAGCCTAGAAATGAATCTCTATCCACACAAAATAGTAAGAATTTTAATCCTGCTGAGCTATAAACATTGACCAACTTCATTCACTAGCTTGTCATGTTTAAAATATTTGGGGGGTGATAAGACATGTTTTTCTTCAGTGTGTATAAAACAAAAGCATACAAACAAACAATACCCAACCAAAAAAACCCAACAAAACAACAAAAAACACCCCAAAACCAAACAAAAAACCCCCACAGAACCCTGGAACCCACAAACCAAGAAACAAGCAAACAAACAAAACAAAACGAAAAAACCCCAACCAAACCAAAACAACACCATGGAGTTTGTCACAGCATGTTCTTCCAGATGTTTAGATACTCTGCTTTTAAACATTATTTCAGCCCATTTGGTTGGGCTTAACTTAAACTCTTGTCTAGAAGTCTTTGGGTTGGTTCCTGAGATGCCTTCCAAATACAATGTATGGCCTGTTAACTCCCCAATTTGGTTGATGTTACTGAATTTTAAGTGATGGAGCTGCCTCATATTGCAAGTCATTTAGAGTAATTGGTGTAATATTTGGGAGTAGCAGCTTCTTGTCTCTCAACATATTGGTTTGTTCCTGACCTGCTTCTACTCCTGGCCCCTCAATCTTCAGCTGTAGTGCAGAAAGGGTGGAAAAGAGAGCAGAGCAGAAATTTTAAAGAGGGAAAATGTTAAACTAGTTTATTTTAAATGAATTGGAGATTAATGAGGCTATTCAAGCCAAAGAAAGATGATAGCTTTTTCTCATGCAATGTGAACAGTAAGGGAGTGATATTTGGGACATATTTGAGTGAAGTGGGACTTGAGGCAAAATAGGGAAATGGGTCAGGATAAGAGGAAAAGTGTGGATGAAGGTTTTGGTGGAAGGGAGACTGAGGGAAACTCTAAGGATGATTAATAAGGCTCATCTACTAAATAACGTTTCCCATCTGTGCATCTCTGAAAGCTGCTCAGATGTGCAGCACACATTTAGAGAGTCCTACAGGCAATAAAGGTAAGTAAATTAGATACGAAGTTACAAATCAATGTATCAGAAGAAAAGCTCAATGCCATCTTGGGCTGCGCTGTTAATGCTGTTACTGTGCTGTTATTTTTAGCTCTGCTTCCTAAGGAAATGAAGTGAAGGTGGTTGTCCCCCTGTAAGAACCTGTTGGCCCATTTCAGTATCATAACCTGAGGCGGGTAGGTGGAGGAGAGTGGGTCCTACTCGTGCCCTTGCGAAAGGGAGGATGGGCAGAGCAGAGCCCTCGAGTATTCTGCTTTGTCCACCAGCCACTGAAAGGCAGTGGCCACCTGGCCAGTGCGTCTGCCATGCCAGATGCCCGAGACTGCTGACACTTGCTGTGCTGGTGGGGCATCCTGCGCTGGGTGGTGTGCACTGGTGAGAACAAGGAATGGGCCCGTGCTGGGGAGGTGGTAAACCGCTGAAGATTTTGGGAACATAGGGAGGAAGTAAAATGTTGTGGTGTAATGCAAAGCGCGTAGAGTTGCAGGAGAAGTTGACCTGAGATGTGCTGCAAGGTGTAAGGAAGACGGGAAAACCCAGAAAGGCTGAAGAGAGTAGTTTTGTGAGCAGCAGAACTAATGATGTCTCGTGTTTGTGTGACAGCCCCTGCAACCCTTTCTCCCTGAAGTGGGATGGGGGACCCTCAGGTGCACTGGGGCAGAGACCTGCTCCTGAAAAGGTGACTTTTGGAGGGATAATACACAGATCATAAAAGCTTCATAAATTCTCCAATTCAGGGCGTCTTTCTCTTGCTGTTATGTAGGAGGATAAGGAACTGGTTGTGATAGATGCTCTAATAAATAAAGGAGGAGAAGATGGTCCCTGCTTTAAAGAGTGTCTTGTTAAGGTGTACAGCAAGACATCATACTGTAGACCTGGCATGTAGTACTCTGTTTTCCTATGGGATTGGGGTTGTTACACATTGAGTACTCTGAGCTTTGAGGGGTTTCTAGGAAGAGTGAAACAAGAAAAGCAGTGAAAGTGAAAATAAGAGAAATGCTGAAGGATCTGGAAGGATTGAGTGTTTTTTCGACAGGGAAGATTAAAAGTGCCAATTACAGGTTGTTTGACTTAGCAACAAGTCAAGGGGGAGCCTGGAAGGAATTTACAACAGTAGGAAAAATTTCTGTCCCAGGGATGGAGAGGATTTGCTTTAAGACTGTACAAATGCTGGAGGCTTAGGGAGGAGGAAATGGACAAAATATTTTGAATATTCAAAAGAGCTTTGTGCCTGTGAAGTTGCTAAGCTGAAGAATGCCCCATGGCTTGTGACACTTGCAACTCTGCTCAAACGCACTAGAAACTGTGTTGCTAGGATCCTTCTAGTCAGAGCCTAGAGAAAAGACCTGGCTGCTGCGTGTGCCTCTCTCGCTGCTGACTCGCGTATTTCTGGGAAGAGAAGCATCAGCTCAAGCACAAAATTAAGAAGGAATATGATAATTACCAGTCAGCCAGAATGGAAGCCCTATCACTACCTTGGATAGGGCAGCCAAAACCCACAAGTCTTAGAAGTGTCTTAGACTTTACTGGGTACCATTGTCAGGAGAGATAAAGGCTGAGAGCACACCTGTCCACGATGGCAGCAGTTTCCAGGTATTGCTGCAGTCCAGGAGGGACCACTTATGGTTTTGTTTTAAAAAGGGGGATCAGGAGGCCACAGCAGGTAAGAGCACTACAGAAAAGGAGTTACCTGCAGGAAGAGGGAGAGCAGCTGTATCACAAATGAGGAGAAGCCAGGCAGGAGCAAGAGATGTCAATGCTGAATTCCAGGAGGATGCAGCAGCTCAATATTTAAGGCTGTGCTAAGGTCAAAGAGAAGGAGCCAAGAGGAAAGCTCATGGTTTGCAGAAGATGAGATCATTAGGTACCCCAGGCAGCTCCAGTGCTTGGCTCTGCCAGAGCTTGATCTAAAAACAGGCTGGGTTTATGCTGTATATAAAAATGAGAGGTGCTAGTTTCCCCCCTCCCTGCTTTCCTGAGAAGAGGGAGAGCTGCAAAGTGAGGTTATGTCAGGGCAAAGGTGGGAATGTGCAGGGGGTATAAGTAGTGACATCTAGCAAGGTGGCAGGAGAGTAACAGAGGAGAAATTCAGAATCGCAACAGTGGAGCAGGGGAGCTGGGAGTGGGGTAGAAGGAGTGGGAAGTGGTGCAAAAGGAATGAGAGATGAGGAATACCCTGGAGGATGCGAGAAGGCATAAATGATATCCTGGGAGCAGGGAAAAACAGTAGCAGGCAAGGAGTGACATTACTGAGATTTAGGCCAATCTTACATTGAAAGGAAGCGAGGTGTGCTCTAACTGCTCACAATACATGTGTGTAAGCTGCGATCCTGCATGCATATGCTTTTTCAATTATAAAGAAATGAGTAGCAAATTAATTAGGAGTTGGGAGCAGTGTTCAGATTGGCTGGCAATCCATAAAGAAAAGATGGTCAAGTGCTGTGACTGAAAAGGAGCTTGGAGCTCAGAGGAGGTCTGGGCATTTGGCACTCAGGCTGAGCTAGATAAAACATTGCAAAAAAAACCCCTAGATTGCTTTGCCAGCCTTTTTTTTTTTTTTTTTTTATCTCGAGACTGGCTTGTGTCGCTGCAGCATCCCACTGCAAGACAATCTTGTAGCTGCATTTTCCCTGGACACTGAGTTAAGCAAACGTTCCTCTCCCTGTTTATCTTACAGAAGCTGATGTGAGGATAAGGATGTTGGGCACTTCTGGTGCTGGGCTAAGTCTGAATTTTGGTCTGGCCTCTCTCTGTGACAGTGACTGGTGTGGAAGGTGACAGCTGTCTGAAAGGTGTTTCTGCCTTCTGTGGTATTAACTAGCATGAATCATAGCAGCTGCACTAATACAGACAATTATTTTTATAAATTGAAAACAGGGTGTTAAGTAGTGTTTGCTTAAGTAGTGTTTACTTGGCCTGATCTGGGAAGGTCTGACTCAAAATGAGATAAAACTGATCCTGGAAGGGGAAAAAACCCAACTGAGCATCAGAGAAGTTAACGCTGATGCCCGCTTCGTCTGCTGTGACTCATAGCTGCCCTTACTTGCTCTGGAGACCTGTTGGTTGTCTGGCTCTGACCTCTGTATGCTTAAGCACTTCAAAAAATCAAGCAGTAAATGTGATTGCCTTGATTATAAATGTCACCCAGCTCAGACGAAAGAGGAATGGCTGAGCTGGGGCTGGCCCAGTAAATAATTGCCAGTGATTAACCACAGCAGGGAGCATCTCACAAGAAGGTGTCCAGACCTTGTTGCAGGCAGGTGTAGATTAAACCTGGTGCATATGGGTTAGAGGTTGGTGTAAGTGCTGGTGCTTGGAGACTCTGTAGTGATAATAACTCTGGGTATGATGTTATTTTTCTATGGATTGCTTGGTCCTTTATTGAATGATGTGAGAATCCTGGTCTTGCTACCTTCCTATGGCAGTGAGTTAGTGCTGTTTAATCATACTGTTCCTCCCCCCCCATTTAAATGTATCTCTCATCTGCAAGGTTTGGATTTGCCATCTTCTAATGCCTCGGAAGTTCCCCACTTACTGTTTTTGCTGTTTTATACACTTCTGTCATTTTTCTTGTTTAGAGGAGCTCAGGACCAAAAGGCTGGTGTTGGCTTATCCAGCACCCTGCAATCATGAGCCACTGTGCTGTTAAGTCCAGAACAAGCTGCCAAAAATGTACTCTCACATGTCAGAGGTTGTGAAATATTTCTGCGCGCTCTACAGCTGATGTAGGACCTTATGCAATAGCAGATCAAAAATCTCAAAAAATAATATACTGTGGTGACAGTCCTGGGAGGAATCAAGGGTATTGTTAATGTAATTGGTACTTGTAGTGGGGAAGAGGATTTCCTTGGTAAAAAGGACCAGAAATCGGCCCAAAGTTTCCCCTCTCCTTGCAGAGGACACTGCTTCCAGGCTGTACGTCACTTCTGTTGCCTTTCTCTGAACCTTCTCAGGTTCTGCAAAATCTATTGCAACCTGAGGTGACCAGGCATGCCTCGTATCTGTGTCCTTCCTCCTCCCAGTCCTTCTGCAGGTGGACACCTTGGCTGATGGTGATGTGCTTGGCCATGGAGTGCTGGGCTGGGTGCGGGGACCCCAGCTCCCTTGCACTGGCTGTTGCAGCTCGAAACCCTACAAGATGACCTTGTGCGTCTTTAATGCTGGTTTTCTAAGATAATCACTTTATTTTAATTGACAAACTTATCATTGTGTTGACCATCTTGCCTTGCTTGGTTAAGTTTCACTCTAGTACCCAAGAGTCCTCTCTGGTCTTGAGAGGCTGTTTTGAGCCTACTCCAAATAACCTGTATCCTCTGTGACCCCACCGAGAGTTCTCTTCCCACATCACTTATGTATTATTCAAACCATCTGTATAGCACTTGCTTCCTTTACTCTGAACTAATGTCCTTCTGAATGACTAGTTGTGATCTAAACACTTTGTAAAATCTAGTGTCACTTGTGTATCTCTTCATTCACTGTCTTCTCCTAGGAGATTGTACTTAATTACATTGTGAACCCTATCACTTAAGGGCTTGGATATTGTCGATTCTTGAATTAGTTCCTGTGTGTTACTGAAAATGGAGTTGGGAATAGCTGCTTTTTCTTTTGGATGCTTGAATTGGCTGTTCCAAGAAGCAATTGCTTACAAGCACTCGGGAGGTGTTGTGTTCTTTGTGCCACCTTACAGGTGAATTTCCCCATGTTCATTTTATTTAAATTGTGCTACAGTTTCTTTCAAAACGGTATACGCAGTTGTCTTTATCTAGATCCCTAAGGATAAATGTTCAGCGTGATCTTATAAATGTATTACAACTCCTGGGGTTCTGAAATCATGCAGAGTTGATGGTATGATCTTCTACACTTAGAGTTTTGCCACTCAAGAGTTTTAAGGTCTCTGAGTTAACTCCACAGAGGTATTAAAAGACTGCATTATTCCTCCAGCCTTTTGGCTTGGACTGACTTTTCTATATAACTTGCAACAAGGTATTATAATATCCCATTCGCTTTTTAGTGCTCCACCAAGTTTCTGTCATTCATAGTGTATTAGTCATCATCCATTGCCAGGATTTGTAGTCCACCCTAAAATCAGCCCATTTTGAGATGTTTAAAGCCAGGCTTGAAGGGGTGGGGAGGGGGAAGTAAGAGAAAAAAAGAGCCAGTAGTAAAAATGCTAATGTTGAACCTTCCTCCCTTATTTAAGAGTCTGTGTAAGATGTGACTTGATCGATCTTTCCTGCTCCGGTCTTCTCTGAAACTGTGAGTTGCTGAGGGAATACGATTTCTGGGCTTAGATTTGCCAGCTAACTGATTTATGGTTTTTATTTGCTGTAATGAAATCAAGCAAGTTGGGGTCAGACAGGTGAGAAAGGACCTTCAGTAAGGAGAGGGTGGCACATGTGGGCTGTGAGATTTTGCTGATCCTTTGCTGCAGGGCTCTGCAGGGAAGAGGGTGATGGGATCTCCCACAGATTAATCTGGTTAAACCATTCTTCATGGGGCAGATAATCTGTGTCAGCATTTGTGAGTTCAGACCCACTGATGAAAACGCCTCTGCAGCCAGCTGGGAAGTGGATAAATAGGGCGGATTCTGCCTAATGCGATGCCTTTTAACACTCTGTACGGACACCTGAAAGCCAAAAAAATGGAACTCAGTAGAGAAAAAGGGGCTGAAGTTGGGTGTTTGAGTGTGTCGCTACATGCACAGTGTTTCAGGTGCACACTGGGGACAGCATGCAAGTTCCTGCTGGTGCTTCTGGAGAACTTTGCCTTGGAACTGGTTTCGGTTGGGAATTGCTGATTCAGTGAAATCAGCATAAATTTATTGTCACCCTTCTACCTCCTGGAAATGATGTGCATGTTTTAATCAGCTCAGTGTTTCCTTTTGCTTTGGTATGATAACGTAGAAGTCAACATGGTAATGGGTAATAGTCAAGACCCTTAGGTCAAAAGAATGTACTTCAAAAAGTCAAAGCAAAATGTATTTTTGAATATATTGTTTCAGGCCATTGCAAATTAAGAGCATGCAGGCTCATGGCAGATGACACGATATTTGACTTCCAGCAGCCTGTTAGGAATCCGTGGCCTTAATGTCCAAACAACATCTATAACATTCAGTTTGGGGTTTTTTTTTAATTTTTTTTAAACCAGAGTTTAGTTTTGATAACGGCTGCAGGGCTGACAGCTCTGAAGAAGGAGCCTTAATGTGTTTTTGCGACTCACATCTTTAAAGCTTGATGCGTCCTGGCAACTCCTCCTCCGTTTCTGAAGCTATCTTTTTCTATTTTTTTTTTTCTTTCAAAGCTTGTAATGTCTCATAGGTAAACGCAAACTACATCTCTCAAAGCGCAAGTTTAGCTGTGAGGTGGACAGTGGGGTCTACAATTCAGCCCCTGTGGTTTCCCACACGTTGCTGGCTCGAGGCCCACCCCTCGTGCTGGCTCGGAGGGTTCGTACTGCCTGTGACAGCCCATCCAGACTGCACAAACGAGAAGAGGCAGCATGTGGCTGGGAACGCAGAGCCTGGGCTGACACAGGAACTTATTGTGGCCGCTGGGGTTTGCAGGAGAGGTAAGGATGAAACCTAGGAGGGAGAGCAACTTTTGGACCCCTGTTCAACCCCTGTCACCAAGACATTTGCTATATTTTCAGGTGATTTTTGGGTAGGAGTCTGCTTGCAAGCTCGTGTTGTCAGAACGGGGATAACCCTGTAGGAAATGAGGCAGGGACGAGTCCTCCAGGGAGGGCTTGCTGCTCGTTCTCCTGCCACCCCTGCAAGAGTGGAGAAGGCAGGGGGATGAGTCACCTGCAGAGACAAGCCTGAGCATATCCAAGTTCTTTTGTTGGCTGCTGTTTCTTGGAGAACAGGTGACCAAGCGAGAGCTGGTGCTTGGAACCAGGCAGAACACAAGCCTGCTGCCTTTCCTATCGCAGCATGGAGGAAGGGATGAGAAATGGGACCAGACATGTCAAGGGTCCTTGTTGGGCATAAACAAACATATCTCCCTGGAGATCGCAGCAGCGCGAGCTTGTTCCTGTAGAGCTGTGCCTGTGCCACCCCTACTCCCATGTCCTCCCCGATGCTGGTGCAATGCGGGGCAGCTGAGGGGGAGCAGAGCATAAGCTCCCTTCCCAGGGCTGGAGCGCTGTGGAGGGAGGTGCAAATAATGGAAATTGAAATGCAAATTCCTATTCTGAGTGGAGAAAAGGCCCCCATAAATCAGGAGTGACAGGAACACAAAGACACCATCAGGATGCATTTGTACAATCAAGGGATGTTTCATATATCAGAGAGAATCAAGGCACAGCCTCTGCTCCTGAAATAAACCAAATCCATTTTTTTCTCATCACTGAAGCAATCTCTGAAATTCCCTGTTTGAAGAGCAACAGAAAACAGAAAGGAGATTTAAGTTAAATTTTACTCAGACGTGGCATGTTTTCTAATCCAGATAGGAAAACATTTGTTTCAAAGGGTCAGTGAAAAACAAACAATTCTTCCTTCCCTGCACATCCAGCAACATGATAGTTATCTGCATTTTTTAAAAATCTAGATTTGATCATCAAATAAATGTGATACAGCTGCTGAGAGCCTTCATAAATGACTCTTCATAATATAATTGTGTAGTCTAGAAACAGAGTAAGCTCATGGCAAAAAAAGAGAGCAGAAATGTTTGAACAGAGATCCCACCCACAGGACACCAGCAAGCAGAGCCTGACAGCACAGAGAGCTTTTTCCTAGGCTTGAACCTATAACCACAACTAAATGTTACACCAGCCTGTGTATAGGGCTGGGCAGTCTGGAGGTGCTGCTATAGGAAGAGGTGGAAGTTTTAATCTGAACTCAGAAGTGACAGAGATGAGTGATTGAATTTGGTCTTGCAAGCTCCGTCCTGGATTTTTAGCTCCTCGCTTCATCACGCTGTCACAAGGACCAAATCCATCCGGCGTTTTTCCTGTGGTGACTGATGAAATTCCTGTGCCTCGCTGTCTTCCGTGTTAGTTCAGAAAAGTCTTTCAGGCTTGCAACTGGCTTCCCTACTAGATAGTCTGTAGTGGGTGTTTCTCTACTTCCATTTAAACGTTCCTAAGGTGTGCCGTTTACATGGGTGTGAGATTTTTATCCCGGACCTGCTGTGAGGTCTGAAGCAGCTGCCATCTTTTGCTCTCCAGTTTATGCACCCGCTGGAGGTTCCCCCCAGGCACACAGGGCTGAGCGGGATGTGTCTGCCCTGTGCTGCAGTGGTTTACAGGGCTGTCCATGGAGATACGTAAATTGGTGGAGGATTCCACTGATGGAGTTGCGGGATGTTCCTGCCCAGGTACAAATACGGGACCCTTCTGGAAAGCCACTGTGTGGTAAGCACTGGAGTTGTCCCAGTTTACATTTCCTCAGGCTGAGCCACCATCTGCTGCTATTCCAGCTGTAGAATGGGGATTAGGCAGAGACAGGCTTTATTTACATGATTTGGAATGGATTAAAACTTACAATTGAGTTATGCAGGTTCTGTGTTAATAAAGCCTTTCCATCACACCACCACATGCTCCAAAGCGCATTAAAAGCAGCTGCATTATGAAAGGCTCGGGGAATTCAGATTTGTTTTCCTGCAGCTATTTTTCTGTCCTTGCCAGGGTCAGGTGCATAATGTGCCATCAGTCTCACTCTACTGGGGCTGGAAAGAAAGAACCACCTCTTTTTTCTAAAAGATGACCCATGATAGCTTCTCCAATGCTAAACTGCTTTTTTTACTTCACTGTTTTGAGCCATTTCACAACCAGAAGGGAAGCAGAAGTACTGCTGGAAAGCGGGAGGCTTTTCCCTATGGAAGGGTGGTTCTCTCCTCGGATTGCGTACGACACTGGCTGTGTTCCCCGGGGATGACATGTGGTTTGTGTGTTCCTGTTCTCCTCTGCCCCGATGGCTTTATACCAGTCTCGTGCTGTGTGTCAGGATCCCGCTGGTGGAACCGTCTGTGCGGAAAGTGTTCTGGGAAGAGAAACAGAAGCAAAGAAACTGACCCAGAGTGGTCACAGTGACTGGTTGAATAGGGAGTAATTTAGTTCCACTCTTCCCTGCGGCAAGCATACGTATTTATGTCCACAGTGCTCCCTCTTTACGTATTATACAGCAAATGAAACACTGATCCCCAAATTTATGTGCTATTAAGATTAAAGGTTTGGTGCCCAAGATTTGATGGGCTCTGGAAAGGGGAGTTGGAAATCCTTGTTGAGCCCCACCTCAAACTGTCAAGGTTTTTCTCTGGACAAGTTCTCTTTCTGTGTACTGTGGGCTGAAAGGTGGTTGCTTTACTCAGGACTTTGTGCAGCCTGTGGGGGTTTGTTGACTTCAGTAAGTTTGCTTTGGGCCTTGATGGTGGTGGTTACAGGGGAAGGTGCCGAAGGATCACAGCAGTTTCTTCTGCAGAGCCCAGGGTTTCAGTACAGTGAGAATAGGGAATGATGATCTCTCTTTCCTGCTCTGCTTCTTTTAAATTAGAGTTAATTGGAAAAAGTAGGGGAATTATCAAACATGTGAAGAAAAGGCCTTCTCAAGAGAAAGTTTAAGTTTCTAAATAGGTATGACTGGCTTAAAATAGAGGACTTTGACCATTTCTAACAAAAATAATATGTGCATCAAATGTGTCATCAAAATTCCTGAGCATGCCGAGTGAAGAAACAGAACACTAGACAAACCATCAAAACACCTGAATGTATGTGCCTTCCCAATGAAAGACCTGTATCTGCTGATGATTGTCCTATGTATGTGACCTATATCCTTGTATATGTTACCCATGCATAGGCATACTTCCTTTGAAAAGCTGTCATGCAGCAGCCTATAACAGGGCCAACGTAAGTCTATCATTTCTTTTTTATACACCTTCAAACAAAACCCTGTAAGGCAGCATCCAGGAAGCTGAAAGGAGGAGTGAGAGAAGTGTCACTGCTAATGGGGGAGGAAAGGATCAGGCGTGTGTCTGTGTAGGCTTCACAGAAATGGTCTGAAAGCATGGAGAGATAGACAGGATGAGCAAAGAGCTTTGTATATGACAGTGCAGCCTGGCATGATGGTTGTCACTTGGAAATTTATGGCTCTGCGAGGCTGAAAAGTATATTTGAAGGGTCACTAGAACTAATTACCCTGGAGAAATGAAGCTGGATTTAAACAAGAAAAATTATAATAAGGGTCAATGTGCACAAAATATTGGTGCAAATTTGTGATTTTCCTCTACACCCTCCTCCCCAGTCTTAGTGGTAGGTGGGTGGGAAGGGTGCAGAGTGAAGGAGAGGAACAGAAAACAATGTTCTTATCAGCCCGGTGCAGCGTGCAGGGGTTTGAGCGTGTGGCTGACACCAGACCTGGCCCCCAGCCGCTGCCTGGCAAGGGTCCCTCGCCCCATGGGGCCACAGGACCTCAGCCACCTGGCTGTTGGCGGGTGATTTGTCATCCTTCCTGATGGTGGGAGGGGCTGGGAGCAGAGCTGGCTTTAGGGACAGGCTGTTCTTTCCGGGAAAGTGATGGGAGCAATTTTGCACTCGTTTTTTGAGATTTACTGTGGGTCCTCAGCGGCTGGCTCCTTCAGGCGTGCCAAGACTGTCTTTACTATCCTGACCTGAGCTCAAGTTTTTCTTTGCCTTCCACTTGCTGTCGTAAATAATGTGAAAGCTCTTTAAATGTGATGAAGCTAAGTGGGTGCTGAAAACATGCCTAAGAGGAGGCTGTGCTTTACATACACACCGTGGAGGTGCAGAAGCCTCCTGCTTCAGCCTCCTGCAGTAGGAACAGGCGTGGCCACTTCTTTTCCAGAAAATTGGTGGTGCAGAGGGGTTTTCTTGTCTTCCAAAGAGGTGCTATGGTAGGACCATCTGTTCTTTTCCTCCCTGGTAAGTGGTGAGTGCTGCTACCTGGGGGAAAATATTTTGGTCCCTTACCCAACTCAGGATGAGACAGACATCCTTCCTGCACAGCATGATGTCCCATGGGAATGGATATGTGAAGCAACACCCATCCTGGCAGCAAAATGAGTAGATACTTGAGTCATAAGTCACAGAAATGGCTTCTCAGGCCTCTCTCTGCCTTGTGACTCTCCAGGAAAAGGATTATTTTCCGTATTTTTCTCACATTCCTCGTTAAGTCTCGTCGTTGCTGAGTTGCCGTAGGTAAGCTGAAGTGGGACAGGCCAAGAGCTGTTATCTGCTTCTGTTTGGAGAAGCACATGTATGTGATCAGCAGAGTATTGGACATGTGACTAGAGGAAGGGACTCTTTCCCTCCAACTCCCAACTTTCTTCTCCAGAGCTCCTATCAAGCTCAGTAGCACCTTGCTGATGCTGATGATAAGGATGCACTTGGTAGTCTGTTTGTGTCTGTGCTGCTTTCCCAGCCAGGTGGCATTCTGTGTTTGAGAGATGTCATCTTGTGCAGAAGCACAGACAGCTTCTGGTTTGGGTTTGATAGTTGCTACATTGGCTGCATAAACTGAGTGGATGTGATGTGCAAACAGGTTATGGGGAAAAGAGATAATTCTATTGTCTGCCATGCAGACAACTGGATGTGTGATGGCCATGAGACCCGTAAGATAATTTTCCTATGGGGTACAAGGGTGTCAAATCCCACAAGATAAGTGAGCACATTAGAGACAGCTATGAAAGAGCTTGTGCTCATGGTATATCTTATTATCTGTCATATAAGAACCTGTAGGAAAGAAGCCTTGAAGTATAAGGGTAGATTATTAGCAAGAAAGCCTAGAGCAAAAGCTTCTATGCTAGTCTTTTCTAGTACACCGCTGGGTCCATGTCTGATTGTATCTGGACAGGAAGAATCATTCTCAGATGAAAGAAAAGATTGTGCAGAGAAGACGTGAGCTTTAAGTCACTGCTAAATCTATTTGGAAAAGGATACACTGCATTTAAGGGGTGGGAGAATTTGCAGAAGGTGTTGGATCTGCCAACTGCAGGTCTAGCAGTAGCTGCTATGTTATCTTGGAGAGCAGCACATGAAGCTACTGCTCCTGATGGGCATGAAGCAGCCATCCTATCCATGAAGAATGGATTTATCACGTATATCTGGTCACTGGTACAGACCATAGCCGATGTCTTGTCTTGCTGAGCTGGACAGGTTATCAATAACTTGGCGTCTCTTTTTGACTTGGTTATCTATTTTTCCAGGGTGTTTCGGAGGTCAAATATCTATATCATGATGCAGCCTTCACTGCATTGGACCTTTGCAGGCTGCCATGACCCCACCAGAGCCCTGTCCTCTGGGGCAGGGGAAGATGTCTGGGTATTGTACTCTGCTCACCAACACTTTGTACTAGCTATGTCTCAGCTAAACTATCGTCTTAATTTCATCTTTATGGTAAAGTAACTTTATTGCTATAAGCAAAAGGGAAGTAGGCTGCTGGAAATTAGGTAGCCAAATGGGCAGTGTATGTATTGTGGAGACAAGGGAGGAATCTGAGGGTAACTAACTAGTGGAGAAGGCAACGAAACCTGCATGGGACAATAGAAATGCAAATTATCCTTTGGTGCTCAGCAATTAGCATGATGGAAGATGGATGGCCGTGACACAGTGAAGAGTGATCCAATAAAGGAGCAGCTCCTGTGGAGTCACACAGAATTTGGGATGGCTGTTAAAAATTAAAACTAATAGGCTCATAAGAAAGACTCTGAAAAGAGAAAGGGAAATACCTGGCATGACTGGAAAGGATGGGGCAATGAGCTAGGAGGTAACTGGTATGTCCAAAATGAAATAAGATTAATGCACAGCCATAGTTTCTGACTGCAAACTCTACAGGGAAAAATAAGTTAGGCTGTAAATAAGAGGAAGAGGCATATATTTCCAGAGGCTGTCAAAAACTCCAGAATAAATAGAGTGTGAAGTTGAATCTATATGAAAGCAAATAGGTCACAGGAATACAAATGTGGTAATAGCAATGTACTACTAGTCCTAAATCTGAAGAGAGGTGATGAATACAGCAGGAAGACAGACATCAAAGAGGCAGCTGAACTATGCCATAATGATGATGGAGACTTTAGACTGTGCTATTAGCAACTTGCTGTGTAGGAACAACCTTTTTTTGGAGCTGGTCGTTCTGTAGGCAAATGTGTCAATAACTTGTGATTACACAGCACGCTTTTTTCGAAGGAACCTGTAACACCCTCGGAAGATGGCAAATTCCTTGGCAGATGGGAAAAAAGATGGATGTGTGGGTATTAGACTGGACTTAATGTTACTCTGTCATAAGTATGGGCTGAATTTTATCTTGAGATCCCAATGAAGGTATCAGTGGAAGGTGGAGGTAGGGAGCATAGGTCTTCTGGCTCCAGCTTGTGTGTGTGAACAACCAGACACCTCTCTGAATGGGTGTAGGGAGCCCTACATTTACAGTAATCTATATGCAGTACGTTACTTGTCTCTATAAAGTGGAACTTGGAGACTCTTTTTCTATTGTTCTCAGGAAAGATTTATGGGAGAGCTATTCTCCCTATGGGCACTGTCGTCAAATGCAGTTGTAGCTCAGATGGAGAATGATCTTGGGTCAGAGATGCTAGAGAACAAACTGGGAGATTCTTGCTCCATTCCCAGCTGCGCCCCATGTCTCCTATCTGCCCTTGGGTAAATCTACTCATTTTTCTGCTCTGGCTTCTTGTGTGCAAAGCAGAGATTGTAATGCATGGTTAGCCTGTCCTGTTCAGTTAGATTAAAAACTCTTTGGAGCAGGCAGCCTGTTTTACCGCGTGTTTATGTAACATTTTGCGTAATTTAAATTTGATCTCGGCTAGTGTCATCTAGGATGTGTGGAGCTACCTCATAAATAATACTAATAATATTTTAATATTGGTAATGCTTAGCACATTCACAACATTTAACCCCTTTAAAACAGCATTCAATACTGTCAGCATCGTGGTGATTGAACATGAGTCATGTTGGCTCCTTTCCCTGGCATGGTGCAATCTGTCAGCCAGCCAGGGAGCTGAGGGGCTTGCTGAATACGTACGGGGTGTCAGGAACACCTGAATTGGAATGCAGTCCCAGGCAGTGACTTACCGTGTGATCTCTGGGTAACACTTTTTCAGATGAGACTCTGGTCTTTCGCCATCTGACTTGAGGTGGTGGGAACCAGCTGCTTGGAGGCTTGGAGCTTCACAATTCTTGTTGCTGCATTAGAAATGACAAGTATTATACGCTATTGAAAACCAGGCTCGAACAATATCGTGCATTGGAGAACCCAAAGCAGGGGCCACTTTTGAAAAAACTGTTCCTCTCCTGCTTGGTTTCTTATCAGTAACAGAGGCAAAGTGTTTATATACCTCTGTATATAGGTATATAGGTTTATATACCTATATAAAGGTAGTTGTGGAAATTAGTAGTTTACATAGTATTTTGAGGGAAGCACTAGATGGTTTAAATAATCTCATTTTTACTGAGTGCTCTTTGCAAGATGTAAGAGGAGGGAAGAGAAAGAGAGCAGATGTACTAAGAGAGCACTGGCACATCTGCTTATCAACCGCAGGGTCCCTTCTCCTTCTTAAGTGAGAAGCTTGAATAACGAGCATTTCTCCTACCCCTCACAGGTACCTCTGTCATGTGTACAGGTCAGGAGCTTCCTTTCACGAGGCCACCCATAGCCAATTTCTGTCCTCCAGGAGGTTCCAGCAGCTGCTGCGAGCCTGCTCTGGCTGGAGCTCACGGCCTGCAGTTATCTGCTGAGACAGATTGGCTCAGTCGCTTCTAATCAGTCCTTCCTCCAGGCATGTGTCCTGCAGGCCGGCGGTGCCAGTTCTTCCAGCATATCCTCTGGGAACCTGGGCAAAGGGGCCTGGGATGCATCCAGCTACAAGCCTTCAAAAAAATAAAACAACAGTGAGGGGAAAAATGTGTGTTCGAAGTAGGGGCTGGTGGCATCTTGAAACTCTGAAAATAATGAGTTTTATTTAATTACAGCCAATAATGAAACAAACAACAAGAGCTCATACCCGGCTCTTTTTGTTATTGCCCTGCATTTTGCTTAGACTGTATGCAATTTTTTCTGAGTGACCTTACCGAACACTCGCTACACTTCTGAATTAATCTTTATTTACTTTGCTGCAAAGCTTTGTCACCGCATGACTTTCTTTTCCGTACTGAAGCACTCAACAGAAAAGCCTGCTAAGCTAAGCACCAAGCACAAGATTTAGTGATGTTGTATCTACTGAAAGCATCACCTAGCTGGGAGAAGGGAGAAAGGCAAAGCTCTATCCGGTCTTTCTGCCTCTCTAATTCAGGACTGTTACTGGTGTCAGAGTACCCTCTAAGATCAGTTAGCCTTGGAAACGGGCTGTCTAGAAGAGCAAGGTGCTCCATTCCACATCCTTCACCAAGGGCTGTACTGGAGTACAGGGTACTGCCCTGGCACCTGCAGAGAGCAGAGCCCCTGCACAGGACACATACTCCTTTTAAACTGTGAGAAGGTCCATAAATCCATCCTTTATCCTTTCATCATCATCTCCACATTCCTGCAAGGCGAGATGGCCTTTTATCAAAGGTGCTCTGAACTCCCTTCAGACACATTTGAGTCACGTGTCCCTGTGAGCTCAGCTTGTACTTGTGTGACCTTTGCTAGTGATGGGTGGGAAGTTGCAAAGAGTGGAAAAAGAGATCTGTAACATCTGGAATCTAGGATGGACTAGAAAGACAACAGTGATGAAGGAGAGATCAGTGCAAGAAAAAAGAGCAGGAACAGGAAGACAGTGAGTGTGTTTTAGATCTTCAGTGCTGGTGTGGGGTTTCTTCTACCTGTTTTCCTCTCCAGGTAAACAGGTTTATTTAAAGGCAGACATTTCCACCATCCCTTTGTATTTGCTGTAGAGTATTACAGGAATAAAACAACCGTCCAAAACAACAGTCAGGACTCATGTCTGTCTGTCTTCCACATGTCTGTGCTGCAGTCCTATGGAGGTGTCCGCCAGCTGTCCAAGCCTGAGCAGTGACAGGCGGCTGTGGAGCAGTGCCCGTTTCAGGATGTTCATTGAAATATTTGTGCCCCACAGACCATTTCCCAAGGCCCACTGAGCCTAAAACCCACAATAAGAGGACAAAACCCACACAGCATCAGAAAGGAAGATGAGAAGACGTCCCTTTATTGGGAAGGTGAAAGTTTATGCTGGAAATGGAGGAGTCAGCCACACTTTGCTTTAGACTCTGCGCAGCACTTTGCAGCCAACTCGTCCCCCATTTCACATGTGCCTGCGTTTTGCCTGTTGGCTTTTGTGAGCTACAAGAGAGCTTATCTGATAGGCAGAATGCGGTCTTGCCAAAATTGGTGGGAGGCAGGGATCTATATACTGTAAAAGGTCCCAAAAAAAGTTCTTGTCCATCCTTAGGGGACTGCATGTTTTCATAAACCTGGCCCTTTGTTCCTGATTCCTGAAGAAACATTTATTCCCCTCTTTATGCTTTTCATTCCAAACATTTAAGCAATCCTTCAGTTATGGTGGGGGAAGAAGGACTCTGGAAAGTAAAAGAAAGAGAGAAATTAAGGCAAAAGAAAAAAGCAAAACAGAAAACATTAGGAGCAGTAGGGAGGGGAAAAAGCATTGCCTTCCATTTTTTCACTTCACTTTCTCTGTCCTCCCAAATCCATTGTCACTTGTTCTTTTCTTCTCTCGTTCTCGAATTTTAGTCACACAGACACTGCTGTTATAGTGCTACATTTATCTGGTGGATATTGTCTAGTGCACCCACCAAGATAAGAATGCCATTCAAACCTATCATGACATGAAGGCCAAAGAAGGGCCTGCATACTGCCCAAGATGGTGAGAATATTACATCAGTTTGAAAGGTGCTGGGGAAAATTTAGACAACTTGGGATGGTGTTTCTGGAAAGCAGGGCAATGAAGCACAGAAGCAGAGGGAGCAGTTGGAGAGATTTGGGGTTTTCTTGCAAAGCACTTTGTATTTTTACACTTTGGAATGACATTTCCACCAAGTAAACTTGACCACATCCAGATGAAATCAGATAAAATGCCAACGAAGAACCCCAGTGTGGGTCATGCTCTGATTTGATAATGGTGATTCCACCAGCTTCTCCGGTCTTCTCACTTCCTAGGGTCATGCGTGATGGAGGCCCTGTATGAGAGCATTCAGCTGCCCAGTTCTAATTCAGATTTTGTTATTCTGGAGCACATTCCTAATTGAAATCACTCCTGGGCTGCAAATACCTTCCTGCCTTGGCTTGCCAAGTTCATGTCTTCTCTAGAGCAGAGGTCCAACTGAATGCAAACCCAAAGTCTTCTAAGATCCTGATTTTGCCACTGATGTCAGTAGGAAATTGCCTCTGCAAAGTGAAATCTCAATAAGCAGCAAAAGGTTTACAGTTTGGATCCCAGTTTTGCCTTTCAGGAGGTTTTCTCTGGTGGTGCTTCCCTGATGTCTTTACCCCTACAGCTGCAGCAGGAAGCAGCTGCTGAACCTGCCACTTCAACTAGGAGCTTTTGGAGCAAAAATTTTCAACTGTCTTATAGCATAATAGTGTTCCAAGCTGCAGTCCCATCACCTCATGCTGTGACCTTGTTGAAGCTCCTAATGTGAAGCCAGGTCAGGTTTTGGATGGTGATCTCCAAGGCAGAGCCAGAATACTGTGGGAGGCACCATTTGGGAGTCAGCAGGAGATGTGATTCGTCAAGTGAGTCCTGAACCAATCCCACAGCATGGTGGAGTATTGCTTTCCTGGCAAATAAGACATTCAGCCACGGTCCCAGCCATCTGAGGATATTAAAAAGCTCTTTCTCCAGGAATAGTCGTTACCTCTAGTACTCTGCTTAACTTTAAATTTGGGTAATTACTTTCTTGTGACCTAAAAAAAGATTCTTGGTGGTTTCATTTTTTTTCTAGATGCTATATTTTTTTAAAATGCTTCCTATAGTAAACAGCTTTGTAGGAATGTTACACGCTGTTAAACAGATGCTGTGTTGCACCCTGAAAGCTAGATGCAATTTGGAGGTGGGTCATTATCAATAGAGAAGCTCTGGGGCCCAGCTGCTACAGGCAGGAGGTAATCATTAGCAGTAGGGCTGTCTAGCAGCGTTGATGAAGATGCATGGTATTTGTGCGATATTTAAATAATTAGCAGTGGGATCTACACATTGTGGTTTGTTTTTTTTTTTTTAATTTTAAGAAAACACCAGGTTGCTTGAGAAGACCAATGTGTATCCATCCAGGTGGTGTGACAGCCAGACAGAATTCTTGACATAACTCGTGTTGGCTTTGGGACTGATGGGCTCTCCCCCACAGTCACTGTTGTGAAGAGCATCATAAAGAAGCCTTGCTTTCTCTCTGCAACCTCCCAGTTGATTAGGGGCTTTCTGTGGCCTGTGGAGGCCCTGCGTTAGGTCAGAGCACTCTTGTTGGCCTCCTGTTACTGGAATATCTGAAGACTTGTCTCGTTGCATTAATACCTCAGTCTATTTGCTCTTCAGATTCCTTCTCAGACTCTTAATCTCCATTGTATGTTTTTCCTGACAGAGGTTAAATTTCTTTCTATTAGTTTTGGTATTGTTGGACTTGTGATTTTAATGGATGCAATTAGCAGGTCTGATGAAATCATTATGAATGAAAGGAGTTTTAAGAAATGAGATATTAGCTTCATTTTGTTTCTGTAATAAAAGCAAACAAAAAACCCCCAATACGACAAAACCAAACCAACAACAACTAAAAACCCAAACAAGCCAAAATCCAGCTTTCCAAAAGCAGTCTTCAATTCTCGCTTGTTTCTGCTGGGAGATATGATATGGTGTATGAGGTACAACTTAGTTCTCATTAGTCTCTAAGGTAAATCTGAATTTGAGGTATGCAGCCAGGAGCCTGTGGGGCCTGGTACAGGACTCACTTTCTGAGCAGTCCTGGAAAGTTAGATCAGGAAGTCCTGATCAGAAAGGCTGACCTACAGTGCTTTTTTTTGGTGTTTATCTGATTTGAAATGGACAGGACTGAGTCTTTTACTAATAAATCTGTTATTGATGGAAAGTCCCTTCCAAAGGGAAGAAACATGGAGGTATTGCCAAGCGCTTAAAAATCTCTACTGCCTCTCTCTTCTGTAGTTTGTTGTCCTGCCTCCCAGTAACAGCATCACAAGTTGTGTAAGTCTTCCCTAGTGCCTCTCAAATCAAGGTAACTGTCCTGCCACGTTTGGCAGTATTGCAGCCCTTTCCTTGGCATCAATATTGTGGAAGACTTGAAGACCTTAGCTATGCAGATGTCACTTGTCTAAAATTCAGGTGCTCCACTTCTGTGAGAAGAATATATAAATGATGGTGTGATGAAAGCAAACATATACAAGAGATTACATGACAAGGGAAGACCTATAACATGTTGACCTTGAGGGCTTATATAAAAGGCTTCATAACTTGTCCTCTATGGCTTGGCCACCATGAAATCCCAGAATTGCAATGCTGGTTATTGGTATCTAATTTCAAATTGACTCAGAGCTTGGGGGGTGTGGGGGGGGGGAAGTTCTAAATCAGGTCAAAAAAACAGAACCTTTTTTCTGTAGTGTTGAAACCTTTCTTTGCACTAAAAAAGACGAAGAAATGTTTCAGCCTTTCCAAAACAGGATTTTTAAAGCTTTTTGTTCTGAGAAATGTTTTGATTGTTTTGCTCTATTTGAAGACAAACACATTTTGAGATGTGTTTTCTTTTGAGTGAACGTCAGGTATTACATTCAACTTCTAGTGGGTTAGCTTAGCAGATTGAGGCTGAAGAGGTAGAATCCAGTCGCTTCTGTCAGCTCATTTTGTAGAAAAAGACCGTGAAACTCCTATGCATCAGCATAGGAAAAGGAGGGGGGAAAAAAGTAAGTGATTAAAAAAAACTGGGAGGGGGAAAACAATGAGACTCACCTGTGAGGGCTTCTGGAAAAGCCAGCAGCAATTAGTGAGAGAAAGTAAGCACTTCTTTCCCTGGAGCTACTTGTTTCTCTAACCTTTGCAACACAAATCACTCCTTCCATTATAAATGAAATATTATCTGTCCTATTGCAGTTACAGCATCCTACCAGCTTCTTGCAGAAGGGTCACGAAGTGGAGGAGGAACACAGCACTGTCCTTAGCTTATTTTGAAGGGAAGGAAAGAAAATGCAATCACTGCAAACTGGAATCACAGGGTGCAGCCGTTTAGGTGGTGGGATGTGAGGGAGGTGGAGAGGAGCGTGTTTGCAAATGTGGTGTCTCACTTTCACGGTGCCACAGCTGTGCCTGCCTGGCACTGGCTCAGAGGTGAGAGGCCACAAGGAGTTGTGTGCATGGGTGGCCGGTGTTTGGGGTGCGTTGCGTGGGGCTCCATGTTTCCAGTTCACTCACTGAACTTCTCTACTGCAGGGGGTTATTCTCTCTGTTTTGGGGCAGGGGCAGGTGCTGGCATGACCAGCCACACCACAGGGTTGGGTTTTTCCCCTTGCTCTAAGTCTTTTGTAGCCAAAGCATTCCTACTGCAGGTTAAACAGGTCTGAGGCCAATTGTATGAGGTTGAACAAGGCCAAGTGCTGGTTCCTGCGCTTGGGGCCCAACAAGCACATGCAATGCTACAGTCTAGGGGAAGAGTGGCTGGAAAGCTGCCCAGCAGGAAAGGACCTGAGGGTTGTTGATCAACAGCCGGCTGAACATATGAGCCACCAGTGTGCCCAGGTGGCAAAAAATGCCAACAGCATCCCAGCGTGTATCAGAAATACTGTGGTCAGCAGGACTAGGGAAGTGATTGTCTCTTTGTGCTCAGCACTGGTTGGGCCCCCACCTCAAATACTGTGTTCAGTTTTGGGCCCCTCACTACAAGGAAGACATTGAGGTGCTGGAGAGAGTTCAGAGAAGGGCAACGAAGCTGATGAATGGTCTAGAGAAAAAAATCTTATGAGGAATGGCTGAGAGACCTGGGGCAGTTTAGCCTGGAGAAAAGGAGGCTGAGGGGAGACCTTATTGCTGTCTACAACTACCTGAAAGGAGGTTGTAGCATGGAGGGTGTTGGTCTCTTCTTCTATGTAACAAGCAATAGGACAAGAGGAAATGGCCTCAAGTTGCACTAGGGGAGGTTTAGATTGGATATTAGGAAAAAATCCTTCGCAGAAAGGGTTGTCAAGAACTGGAACAGGCTGCCCAGGGAAGAGGTTGAGTCACACCTGGAGGTGTTTAAAGGATGTGTAAATGAGGTATCTGGGGACATGGTTTAGAGGTGGACTTGACAGTACTAGGTTAACAGTTGGACTCAATGATTTTAAAGGTCATTTCCAACCAAAACAATTCTATGAGATATTCAAGACCTGAATTGGCACAAAGCATATCGTAGAAGTAGTTTGAAGATAGCAACAGGAAAGATTGAAGGATTGTCATGCTTGTAAAGCTTACCTGTTTTCTGTGCTGTTAGGAGCACCAGCTGCTGGGGAGCTCTTTGTGCCTGGTGTACTCTTACTCTTCAGCTGATGATAAAGGAGGAAAAGGAGAGGAAACCCCAAAGTATTGTTTTGTGTTGCTCTGTTGTATTTTCGTCAGTGATAAAAAGCAGAGATTGAGACTGATTCTAAGAACATTAAGTGGTACCCAGTTTTCCAGGTGCAAGCTATTTACAGCTCCAATACAGCATACCTTGTATCTGCGATTTCTCGTTAAGGCGTTGAGCCCAAAAACTTTTCCTGTGTCCCATCACTCATTTCTAACATTATCTGGCATTATCCATAGTCATGTTATCAAGCACTGCCGCACCGTGTCCAGCTCCCAGAATCACCTGCACATTTCTTTATCTGTCCTGTAACTTGCGGCTTTCAGTGCTCGCTCCGTCCCAGATGGTTTGGGGTGGATGGTGGATTTCTCCTGGTGTGTTCTGGTGACACGTGTCCTCCCTGAGTCTCTCCCCATCCCAGAGTTGCCCTGTCCGTTCAGAGACACGGTGAGGGGTCAGTGGATATGTGGTGGCTGCCTTCAGGCAGCAGCTGGATGGGCCCTGATTGGGGTGTGGAGGGACAAAGGGGTGACTCATGAGCAAAGCAAAGCGTTGCTGCCAGAGGCAGGCACCGGCTATAGAACCAGCATAAGGAAACGTGATTCAGGAAAAATATAATTAACCTGGATAGGGATCTTGATGCCATAAGACAGTGCTGAAGCCAAGAGCTTCACAGGACTTTTACAAGGACAGAACCGTTATGTGGATAATGAGAATGGCCCATGGTTAAAGGAGTCAGGAAACATTTCTCCTTTGCTGTTTTTCCTTTATCAAAAGAGCGCTGTGACCCCTTTATCCCCGAGGGCTTGAATCAACTGTGAACTGTCACCGTTAGCGAAAAACCTCTCTTTGGGGGCAAGTTATTACATAGTGGATTGCTGTGGGTTTTCTGGCACCTTCCTCTGAAGCATCTTGTGGTTGCCAAAAGAGAGGAGCTGAGCCTGGTCAAAAACATCTGGCTCTCCTTTTAGTTTCCAAACCTGTCAGAGGCCCCAGACCTTGTTAGGAAAGGTGTTGGCAGTGGGGCCGTGGGAGAGCAGCAGTGAGGAAGGGCTGGGACAGGGAGGAGAGCATGTGTGTGGGCTCGCTTGTAATTAGGAGATTTGAACCTCAAAATAAGTTAATTAGTAATGAAACTTCAGACTGAAAGATGCAGATTGTGAAGACTGGCTTTGTTAGCAACTGAAATTAATTACAAGCTCAGGCATGGGGAAAAGGAGGGGGTGAAGGATGCGGGGAGGCATCACCGAAAGAAAGATGATAAACCTAGCTGCAGGCTGTTGCCGTGGTGATGGGAGGCAGTTGCTGTGGTTGACAGCGGTGACACACTGAAGGCAGCAGGTACTTCTAATTACCCCCTCCACCGACCCAAGCAGGCAGCAACCCCTCCTGTCTTGGGGTAGGAGATGCTCCAGTTTTCTCCTCGCACTTTCTTCCTCTCTGCTGCAGGTTGGCTGTGCCTTTTCAGGGTCACCGCCTGCTCTGAAAGGAAAACTGTGGGGCGGCAGGAGGAAAGCTTTTCCTAATGTCACTTTAATAGCACGGGAGCAGCCAACGATTCAACAGCATCCTTGGGAAGCCTGGACAAAGCTGGCAAACTTTCAGAGAGTTCATATCCAAAAAAAAAAAAAACAACCAAAAATGAACCGGAGGAGAAACCAAATGCAGCCAACCACAGCTTTTTGAGCAAGGAGACCATGGCCTTGCACATCTGGCCCAAATTGCGATGTTTTTGTGAGTGCTTGCTGCAGCTGGCCAGGTTTTGTGCTTTGGGGTCTCACCAGCTGCCCAAAGGCACCCTGCCATGGTCTGTGTGGGCTGGGATGCCACTGCAAGGAGAGTGAGAGGAGCAAAGGGAGGCATGGGCGCATCCTGACGGCCCGCGCGTTGCTGTTGTGGAAGCATGTGCACAAGACCGTAGATCTACATGCAATAAACCCCTGACTTCAAGCCTCTGAGTTTGCTTGCAGTCAGAGGGTAGTGCTCCCTGCCTCTGGGTCTCTTGCGTCGTGTTTTTCTGAATGCTGAAGAATAAACTCTGGCTTTAAAAACAATTTCTGTTTTTCAGTTTTTACATATTAATTTCATCCAGGGCTATTCTAAGCACTGGTTTTGTCCATACCTTTCTGACTCCCTTATGCAGTGACTTTTGCAGCCGTTTGACTCAGGCCACACCACAAATCTTTTGTCCTCTCGAAGGGCATCATTCAGCACTGATCCCTCTGTCAGGGCTTCACTGCTGCTGCCTTTCCAGTAGCTGTCAAAGCACTTGCTGCAAAATGGAGAGGCTCAGAGGGCTGGGAGTGCTCAACCTGGAGAAGAGAAGACTCAGGGGGATCTGATCCATGTGTAAATGTGTAAATATGTGATGGGAGAGGCAAAGGAGACAGGCTGCTCAGTGATGCCCAGTGACAGGGTAAGAGGCAATGGGCGCAGCCTGAAACATGAGATATCCCATTTAAACATAAGAAAACACTTTTTCACTGTGTAGATAGTCAAATGCTGGAACAGGTTGCCCAGAGAGGGTCTGGTGCCTCCATCCTTGGAGATATTCAGATATATTCAGAAGCATGCGACCCTGAGCAATCAGCGGTAGTTGATGCTACTTTGAGCAGAGGGCTTGGACAAGATGACCTCCAGAGGCCTCCTCCAACCTCAACCATTCTGCGTTTCTGTAACTCTGCAAAAGATTAGCCAAACAGATCTTGATAAGTCCGGAAGAGAACAGCAGGCTTACCCAAAAGCCTATGTGAGCTAATGAGAACCTCTCCAATTGTTTTCCCAGGCTTTGGATCAAATAATTAAAGAAATGTCGAAGAGAGTGAAAGGTGGAATTTTGAAGTTGTGCTGTGTAGACCTCTGAGGGCAAATGTTTTATTTGTGCCCTTTTGGTGTATTTCTTTCAGAAAAGGCCTCTGTTTTTGAAGCCTGTGTTGAGGGTGGTCTCTGTGTGCATTACTTGGCACAGCATTTGGAATTAACTTAGTGAGGGGTAGTGGTAACACATTCTTGAAATCGCCTCATAGCATGATTGGCACAGCAGAGCCGGTGCCCTGCTCTTGTCTGATTTTTCCAGCTGAAGGTGGTTCACTGAAAACCAGGTGGGAGAAAAGAGAAAGAATTAATATTCTTCTAGATCAGATTGTGAGGGTTAGTCATGAATCACTGTCAGAGAAGGAGCACGGAAGAGTTGCTCAGTGTGAGCCATAGATGTTGAGTGTCTTTCAGAAGTGACCAGAGATACAGGCCGCTGTTTTGGATTCGCTTCTGCACGGACTGAAAACGGCTGCACTCAGTGGGCTGCATTTTAAATGGATAATTCCTGGGCTTTGTTATTTGAAAATAATTTTTTTAAATGTCTGAAAATGAGAACCGAGCAGATATCTTTGTGAAGTATGTTAAGATACCCAGGAAGGATGGTTCTGCCAGAGGCTGGAGGTCCACTCTCATTAGATCTACATCTCTGCTTTGCAATGCGAATGACCACTGGAAAGATATCCTAGAAATGTGCCCACTTTTAGAACTAAAATACTGTATACGAGTTCTTGGATAAGTGTGTATCAGGTCTTAAGACTCCTTCAGGAGGAGAGGGATGATGAAGAGGAGGCAGGTACAGGGTGTGGAGAGCACAGAGAAGGTCACACAAATACACAATTTTTATCCTTTTCTGTAACATGTAAATGAAGTGGTGCTTGATGAAATTAAAAGGCAACAAATTAAAAATAAATAGGAGGAAACAATTTTTAATATAAAGTATAATTAGCCAATGTAGCTCACGGGTGACAACTATTATCGAAGCAGATATTTTAGTAGGATTATCAACAATAGGATTCAAATGAATAAGCAAAGCATCTGCAGGGACACCAGTGTAGCTGGGAAAACAATTATAAGGGCTATCAATCCTCATGCTTTAGGGCATAAACAGATCACCAGCTGGGGTCAGAAACGCAATTTCCCCTCATGGTTACTGAATAACTTAATTAGGCACATGGTAGAGTTTTATCCAGCATGGTTCACAGCCGGAAGCAGAATAACAGATTAGATGGACCATTGACCTGTTCCAATATGGCAACTCTTTATCTCCAAGTTCCTCTCAGAAGACAAGAGGGAGACTTCTAGCCTTGTGTTGTACCCCCTTCCTAGAAGGGCAGTAATCATTAGGCTTCTACAGAGATCTGGCTGTCCATTTTGATTTAGATCCCTAGATCATGGAGATCTCTGTTATGTCTGAGTATAGGCCACCATGGAAAGTCTCTTCCATATATTTGGAAGATTCAGTAAACCAACAAGGGATGGGGCTCAGCAAACCAAAAGGAGAGGAGTAAGCCTATGTTTAACAATGATTTGGCTCGTAGAAGTATGTTAGGCCTTTGTGCCACCTCTACTTTCAGAAGAGTTTTGGCTTAATCAAGGAGGGGAGTAGTGAGGAAGTGAAGGGGAAAAACTTAAGAGTGTAATAAATCAGCCTACCAGCAGTTGTTATTTCCCTTAATCTTCCTGTTTTGTCACCCTAAGCCTAGAGCAAGCTTATCTCAGCCATGATGCTTTCACAGGAGTTTTCCTTGACTGTTTTCCACCTGGTTTGAGTGTGTCAGCATGATGGTGATTTTGTTAAACTGCGTTACCCTGGGGATGTACCAGCCATGTGAGGATATGGACTGCCTTTCCGACAGGTGTAAAATCTTGCAGGTAAGATGACTTCCTTTCTGTTGTGATGGTGCCTCAGTCCAAGTCACAGATTTTCGTGCATGCTTTCCTTCAGCCTGTGGGCAACACCTTCCCAGGTGGGTAGGCAAGAATGTCCATGGCAGTAAGTGATCCTGTTGTAAAATGGCAAGAGCTTGCTTTGAGGAGGGGAATGGGGCGAAAGAGAGGTAATAAATGAAGTCCACTTGTGACCATGTGATACAGAACAGTTACTATCCTTCCTGATCCTATGCAGAAACAGCAAGGGGTTCCTGATATAGACAGCTAGAAGATACATAGCTCAGATGTAAATTAGGGAGAAATAACTAAGATTAGAGCATCCAGGTAGGAGAGAATAGCAGCTCCCAATACATCCACTACTCTGCTGAGGAGCATGGGTACTACTGTGGCATTCAGGCTGCTCAAAGGGAGAAGAAAGAAAAGGTATGCCAAGAAAGGCCGTGGGTGCATCCAGCCTATGATTATGCAAGCCATGCTTGCTGCTACCCCAAAGAGAAAGCACCAGCAAAGGTTGTCATCTGTAGTGTTGCTGAGGTTGCAGCTTTCAGATATCTGAAGCCTCTATCTGTGATTGGTATGTGCTGTCCAAGCTGTGTGTGAAGCTGCACTGTCCTCAGCTGAGCCATTTGTAGGGGGGTGATGAGGAATCCTTCCTGAGGGACCTTGGAAGGGTGGTGTTTCCCTGGCTAGGTGAGGACCTGCTGGTGCTGAGCCAATATCTCCTTTCAAGTCCATGTAAGCAGCCTCTGAGTCTGCATCAAGTGCTTCTCCCATGGGGAAAAACAAACAAACAAACAACAACAAAAACCCCACCACAAACTATGAAAGCCCCTTGCTTATTTGAGCATCAGGAAGCTGTGATGCCAGGGCTGCATGCAAGAAGCTTTTCCAGTCCTGCCTGTAACTATTTTTCAGAAGTGTGGAGATTTGTATTTATCTCATGTTCTGCGTTTTAAAGTCCAAGGCTGAGAATGCTTATCAAACGTGCTCTTGGGTTTCTGTTTGGCAGGTATTTGATGATTTCATCTTCATCTTCTTTGCCATGGAAATGGTCTTAAAGATGGTGGCCCTGGGGATCTTTGGCAAGAAGTGTTACCTCGGAGATACCTGGAACCGCCTGGATTTCTTCATTGTCATGGCTGGGTAGGTCGATAGTTTTCTGGGTTTGTTTGTTCTGTGTTTGCTAAGTCTTGCACAGAATAGAGGTGGTGTAGCTGAGGTGAAAGTTATCACTCTGGTGCTACTCCAGTACATCTCCTGAACTGGAATCAGGCACGCTGGGGTTAGCAGCCGCAGTAGACAAGGTATCTTAGCTCCCAGCTGATGTGCAGCCATCTCACACAACTTCAGTAGAGGGTGTGAATTTGTACCAGCTGAAGAGCCAGCCCAGAAACTTTTTTCTGTTTTTAAAATGTCTAAGTGGAAGAGGTGTAACCTTTGCCAGAACCAAGCCAGCTTCTCTGTTTCCAACAGCAGCATTTCAAAGGTAGGAATGTCATTTTTGTTACCCCGGGCTTTTTGTCTTTGTATAGCACTGGCCTTACCCACGGTACTATTGGGACAAGCTGACATTTGAGTGTTTTTTACAACAAAGTTGCTATGGTGAAGCTCTGATTTCTGCTCTGCATGTATGAAGTGGAAAGCCTACCAGGATTTGCCTGTTGAATCACAGCAAAATGTCCATCTCTGATACTAGTGTGCATATACTTTTTTTGAATTTGTCCATTTTCAGTTAGATTGCCTTGTGGTATGGTAAAAAAAAATCAGAAGTAAATATGTAATATTGCTCTTCTCACAGCAAACAAGTGAATGTTTTTTTCAGAGAGGAACCCCCTTTTTCTTCTTCCTCCCAGCAAGAAATTACCTGCATTTGCTGTCACCTGGAAGTGCAGGTATTGTGGACTGACCCAGCAGTGAGTTTGAGCTCACTTTGTAGAGTTTTCTCCTGTGGTATGGAGCAGCACTGTCTTTATATTTGCTTTTGATACAGTTCTTCTACAGCGAGACTTGAAAGTTATTCCCTCTGGAAGGGCATATAATTGTTTGCTTTTGCGGGGAGCAGAGAATTTTCAGACTCAGTTCAGGTGTAGAAGTTTGAAGGCTCATTCTCAGCCAGCTTGTGCATGGAAGGAGGACAGGCAGAGGAAAGCTGTACCTTTTTCTGAATTAACACACCATGTGAGATGGGAAGACCTTTCTTGTGACTGAGCCTGCTGTGATGAGCATGTGATTTAAAATGGCCCAGCACGGGGACTGCAAGTTCGTCAGGAAAGGCTGAGTTAAAGCACCTGGCGCATGGTGGTGAGAAAAGCCAGATAATTGCATGTTCTTGCCTGCGCTCCTGGTGGCAAAATTGCTGGTAACTGGATGCATATAAAGCAAGAACAGATCACAGAAGCCTTTGAGGAGGAAAGGGAAGAACAGGTGTGTTTGGAAGAGGGATACTGGGGCTCACAGTGCCCCTCTGCATAGGTGATGTGCTGTGGTAGGCTGGGAGGAAGGCTCTGCTCCAGGTGGGCACAGGGTTGCTGGCGTATGGGTAAAAGGCTTGGGAGCTGAGGGATCTTGCTCTGCCTGGTGTCCCTGCATGCATGATGCATGAGTGGTGCTATCTGGAGAAATGAAGAAATCAGTGGGGCAAAGCTCAATGAAAGAGGGTAAGCTCAAGTGCCTACTGCTTGCAGGAAACAAGTGAAATCCATGCTACCTAGGTGAGAAATGAGTAAACCCCATTTATGTGTTTCCCTCTGTTGCTATTGCTGGCAGAAATTCAAGGAGAGTCTTTTGTGTATTGATAGCAGTACTAGGAAAAAAGCTCATGTCTGAACTCCTTTCAATGCCAAGGAGTCTTAGAATCAACTCCGTAGATATAAAATAATCAGTGAGAAGAATTTTTCATTTCAGGTCCAAAACTGAAAGAAATTTGTTTCCTGATTTCTATACAACTGTCCTCATGAGGTGTCAGGTTGAAATGATAGCGATCTCATTAGAATATCTTCTCTCAAAAAGGCTTCTGCTAAAGAAAGGTTTTTCCATTTAGTTATATAGAACTAATGACTATATAATGTATTTTGAGTTATAAAAGCTTGTGGTTATTAGTTCATTATTCTCTGAAATTCATTACAATTGTCTGCACTGTTTTAAATTAAATCTAAAGCTCAAACTTGCCCTTACATACAGACTGCAGGCTTTTATTTAACCTCAGATTTAAGCCCCAAGTTTTATCCTGACTGGTCCCACATCTGGCTTCAGCTTACTATGGGTCCAGATGCTGCCTTTAGCCTTCTGACTAAGAGAAGACAACCTGCATTAGCTGTTGCGTATTTTTTTCCATGCCAGCGAGTTGGATCTTGATCAGAGGCTAATCAGTTTTCTCTAAGGACCTTCTTCTTTTCATGGTCCTGGACTCTAATTGCCTGAAAGGGAGGCTGTAAATTTGGCTCTCAAGAACAAGTCCGTGATGTTGGGATAGTAATGCACTGGCTAGAAGGACATGCAGCTTCTCTCAGCTTCAAGAATACGGACTGTACTTTCCAGCCCCTTCTCTTCACTTCTCCCTTCCCAAATTAACACCAATGAGGCAGCGAAGGTTGGAATAAACTGTAGCATGGAAAAACAAAGTGCAGGCAAAGGACCATTCTGTCAGGCATTCCTGGGCCACTGAGATACCTCCATCTGGCTAGCTGCATGACAGCATGTTTTCTCAAAGAGAGTAATGACTATGATATTGCCCCAGATGGTGTTTTGGTTACATGAACCATGTATTCAGGCATTCGTTTGTAGTTTTCTCCTTGCTTCCTGGGAAAGCCAGAAGCTATAGTTTTAGTTAGCTGAATTCCCTTGTGTGCCCCTGCCCTGCTTGCCCCTGCTCCCCACGCAACCCAGCAGCTCAAGGAGGAAGACTCCACTGTCACTAAAAATGTTCAGTTTCCATGGTGATAGGAGCTGACATCACCAGAACTTTCTCCCCTCTTGCACACTCCCTCCCCCAACCATCTTCAACATGTTTTTTTTCAGAAAGGATTAGAAAAAACCCCATAACAACAGTCCTAAGTCAGTGCTCTCCTTTGTTCTGCTCAGAGCTCCTAAACCCAAACAAGGTAATTTGGGTTGAAAAGTGCCGATGCCCTTGTGTGCACAAGCAACCAGTGTTGCAGATTCAGTTTTTTGATGCTCCAGTTCCCAACTACTTGATGACAACAGGAGGTTGCAGGTTCCGAGACCTTTCAAGCAGACGGTGCTCATCACCAGCTGTCCTGGCAGGTCTCCCTCTTCCCCTGCATTTGTGATTAGGTTTTGTCTGTTGTCATTTGTTTCCCATGGCGATGGGTGCCTTTGGAGAGCTCAATCTGATAGAACTTCAAAGGGCAGCTTCCTAAAGTTGAGAGCCTACTTAATTTTGAAAGCTGAGATAATGTGAACAGTAATCACATTGGAAATTCAGGCCAGTGTCTCTACATGCATGAATTTAGGAGAAAAGTTGCATTTCTGGGCTAGTGCTCAACAGCTTTTTAAGTCAGCCAGTTCTCTAGCAAAAAAAAAGAGTGAGCAATTTCTCCTGTTCATTCTGCTCTGTGAAGCAGTTGTGTTCAAGTGTGGTTGGAGATGATGCCACTGTCCCTCTGGGAAGGGAGGTGTCCCTTTCCATTACTCTATCCTGAGGGTCCCCCTGCAAGGACTGAATTCATGCAACTTGCCTGGCCTTGGGGGTGTTAATTCCACTGAGGGTGTGTTTGCTCTGCCTCTCTTGAGCCAAGTGCTGCAATTAACAATATGTGGTGGGAATTATGTCTGTCTGCTCTCTTCTGTGGCATCCCCACCACATGTTCTGGTGTGCACTTGACTTGTGTAAATAGGTGGGTAGGTTAAGGGGGAGAGGGCTTCACTACACGGCCGGGCGGTGATTGTGATGACAAGTGTATGCCCAGAAGATGTCCAAAACCTTTCCTTAATTATTTGCAGCTTGGAGTCTAGTGGCTGAGGAGAGGCTGGTGTATCTTTCAGAGAATGCCCTGTCTTTGCCTTCATTCATCATCATGCTGGCCCTTGCCATGTAGATATCATAAACTGTGATAAATCCCATCCTAACCTTGCCTTTGATGATAGGAATGGCATGACTTTGTATATTTTGGCATTTTAGGATGCACTTGCAGTGTTTTTTTAACAGCTTTTAGAAGTGGTGGACATCAGAACAAGACACACTACCCTGTGTAGTTGCTGTAATGCCTTCAGTGGTAATACATTCTCTGTTCCAGCCTGAAATTTCCCTGTTCCTCCAGCCGAGGGTTGCAGTAGCCCATCTAATCAATCACTGTATCTCCCTATCAATGCATTCAGCTGCTTTCTCCATTGGCTCTGAACATGGTGGTTTTATTATTTTTTTCTCTCTCTCCTGTGTCTCCTCTTCTGAAGAGACAAAATCTCTTCCTATTAGTAGGAACAACAAACTTTGTTCCCAGATATATGCTGTTACATTTGCTCACACTGGAATACATATTATTTGCATTTCCAAAGCAGTTCGTATCATTCTGTGTTGCTGACTTGTCCTCTTTATTTCTTTTTCTGTTCTCCCCAAAATATGCTTCAACTGCAAAAATCTATCAGTGTTTTTTTAAATTTTTCTCCCAGGTTGTGATAAATAAATAAAGAACAGAATGGCAAGAATTGTGCGTGACAGAAGTACACCTGCTCACGAATGCGTCCCCGTACTATTGCACGTGAGGTTTATTACTTAGCCAGTTTTTCTCTAGCTAATGTATGTCATGATGTTTTCACATCATTCCAGCCATATCAGCATAATTACTTGTGTGAAGCCAGACTTGTAATCTCATAAGAAATTATAGCACATTAGTTTGATGATGTGTATTTTTCCTTAAACATGTGTTGATTATGGTTAATTTTATTATCCACCTTTAATCCGTAATCTATCAAAGCCACATATTGGTTATTTCATTATTGTACTGTGATCAGCAACAGTCCAGTCAGCCTCCTGAGATCAGAGTTTCTAAAGCACTGGCACAACATCAGAACTTCTCTGACCCTTGGATGCTTTCCCAGTTTTCTGAGACTAATAAAAAATCATCAGTACTGGTCCAGATCTTTTCTGGCCATCTCTTTTAAAATTCTTGGACATAAATTGTCCAGGCCTGCTTATCGTAGGATATCCCTGTTTTGATAGGCACAGGCTAAAATACTTGGTCACAGCTGAAGCTGAAACGAGCTCATTATCATCTATGGTAGACATACATCATCTGACCTTCCCCATAGAACTTTTTTTTAATTGAAGTTTTCTGTCTTTTTACACCATTCGTGACAATTCTGTTTTTTGTTCCAGTGATTAACTTGTACCATTTTATGTGCTCGTTCAATTCTCTTACAGATTTTCTACAGTTTCCATCTCCTCATTTATATTCATCGGTATCAGCTACCCCTCTCTTGCTATTACATTGCTGCTTTTGCTTTCATTTATGTTGTACTGTCTTTTTAGCCCGTTCAGTTTTCTTGTTTCTATTGAAGCTTCTTGGATACCTGATAAATATTCCTAAGCACCATTTGATTGTAATCCCCAGTTCATGAATTTAAGGCTTTATCCTGACCAGTTTGATGCATGGCTGTTTCTGTGTGTTTTCAACTTCATGAATGTGGCCTCTCTAATCCACCAGGTACATCTAGTACTGTTGAAGACCTTAGTTGATTTGTACATAAAACATGTAATCAAGTAGTCCTAGCTTTAAGCTGTAAATACTGGGAAACTGTAAGAAGACTTAGGTGTCCTCAACGCATGTGGCCCAAATTCAACTCTTTCGGATGGATAAGGGGAAGGTTTTTCTGCTATGAATTACAGACCAATACCAAGGGAGCTAGCTGGCCTGTTTTCCTATATGATGTGGACATACCTAATCTCATTCATAGGATCACAGGTTAATTTGGATTGGAAGGGACCTTGTGAGGTTTCCAGTCTAATCCTTTCACTCAAACTCAGGCTCCTCAGAGTTGTTCAGTCAGGTCTTGAAAACCTCCTCAGATGGAGACCACACCACCTCTCTGGACCCCAGCCCCGCTGTAGCAAGTCTGAACCTCTTTTCCTGCTCGGATTTATGCCCATTGTGTCTTGTTCTGCTTTGCACCACTGTAGAGAACCTGGCTCCAGCTCCTTACTGACCTCTTTATAGGTACCAAGGAGCTGCTGTTAGGTTTCACCAAAATCACCTCCTCTCCAGGTTGAACAAGCCCCCATCCCTCAGCCTCTCCTCATAGGGCAAGTGCTTCAGCCCACTGAGCATCTTGGTGGCTCTACACTGAACTTACTCCAATTTATCAATTTCTTTCTTGTATTGGGGGGGCCAAAACTGCATATGTTACAGTGGCCTAACCATGCAAACTGAAGGGGATTAATCCCTTCCTTCATCTAAGGGCTGCACTCCTGTAGGTGCAGCTTGGTGTGCCATTGGCCTTTCTGGCATGGACCATGTGTCCCTTGCTGTCCCCCAGGACCCACAGATCCTTTGCAGCACAGCCATTACCCAACCAGTACTGAGGCAGTGGGTCTGTCCAGCCCAGGTGCAGGACCTTCTATTTGTCTGTTGAATTTCGTGAGGCTGCTGTTAGCCCATTTCTCTAGCCAGGAGGAATTCTCTGTATGGCAGAAAATTAATCTGTAAGTATTCATTTCCAAATTGTCACTGATTCCGTACTAGAAAATGCCATTTTTGCCAGTGTGCTGCTCCCCCTCCCTTTCTGTCCACTTGAGTCTCCCTAGCAAGGTTAAAATCGTTGATTTTAATATTCCTTTCATGCAGATCTTCCCACCAGGCTTTCTTAATGCCATTTAGGCTGTTCATGCTTGTAAAATGAACAATTTCGATTCTTTTTATTACTCAGGCCCCTGGCACTGGTGAATAGATGATACCATTTTTCTTCTCTTTACATCTTTTAGTGCCTTGATTAGTTTTGTTCTTGATATGGAGGCTCTGTAAGAATTAACCTTTTTCCTAATTTCATCAGTTTTTCCCTTTGGTCTTCCATTTAACAATCTCCTGACTGGTCTATCAGTTCCCTAAAAGCTAATTCTTCGTCTAATGAAATACTCGTTAAAGTTTCTGCTTCTCCAGGGGTAGCCCAATGATCTGCAAGTCTCCTGCCCTATGTGGCTGGCCAAGCCAGCAGTTTCTTACCAGATTCCTCCATCATCTCCTTTGCTTGTTGGCCAGGATGGGCCACCAAGGAGCTCAGCTGAACATTTCCTGTCCGTCGTCTTCAGAAATTGCCTATAACCCAGTTGCTGTCCCGATATCTTCATTTCTTTTCCAAAGCATCCTTTCCTTTTGGAGTAGATATGCAGCCTTTGGAGAGGGTTTTCTGGCATCTTCGTGCAGCTGGAGACCCTTTCTTGAGCACACCTGGTAGCCCCTTAGCTTGAGCAGAACATTTCTTCTCGCTCCTTGTGCCTTTTGGCTAGCTGCTTCTTCAGGGGTGCTTTAAGCAGCTTCCACACTGGAAACCTGCAAAGTATTACTCTCTGTGAACTGAGATTATTATTAATAGTAGTACTTGTACCTTGTCTTGCTAGTAGTTATCAACTCTCTTTGATTTCTGTTTCCCCTAATTCCTGAGCTATTGCTTCCTTTCTTCCATAAACTTTGGTAATGCTGCTGCCTGAATCCATCCATCCGAGCTTTTTTTACTCTGTTCTTGTCTGTGCATCGGTGCATGTACCTCTGAACGCTGACTCTCTCCTTACTGGAAAGCCACCAGTTTACGCTTATAGCCCCAAATTTATCCTCCAGGTACTTTCAGCCCAGGGAAGGGGGCTGGCAGCTCTCTGAAGGATGAGAGGTACCAGCCCCCGGCCTCAAATACCCATCTGTTCCCAGGAAACAAAACTGGCACCGTGCGATGCTCTTCCATGCTGAGAAGGTGCCTTCTAGCCTAAAACACTCCAGTTGGCCTTAATCTCTCAAGACAGGGAAGTGTGTTTCCAGTCTTCCACTTTCTCTTTGCTCTTAATTAACTATGGTCCTTCAGGGACCTGGCCAGAATTTGCATAGTTATGACTTTAAAATCTCAGACCATTAAATACTTATTAGCTGCAGTGTAAACAGCAGAATGCTCAGAAAATCCTAGTTAGCTAATCTTTGATGCTGAGAGAAAGTTTCTATAAAATTATGGCAAGTTGAAGAAAATTGTAATAAATACCGCAATTAGGTGTTTCAAGCAGTGATCAGATAAAGATGGAAACCAGCAAGCAGGAGGCTAAATAGCATCTTAAGGAAAGGCAGAAATATCAGAATCACAGCCCTCCCCTCTGAACACACACTTACTATTTCCTCCTTAATCATACTAATTATTTAATTTGCTTTCTCCTAGTAAAACTATCCATAGATGCGCAACATATTGAAATGAAAGGAGTCATCAAAACGAAGTGAATCACACCAGAGAAGAATCAAAACAAGGAGGCAGTGGTACCCCGCGTGTGTTATGTGTAGTTCTCAATTATTGCCTCTGATTTTTCTGCCTCCCTAAAAGCTAATTTCCTACCATGTGAAACTTCACCTTTATTAAAAAAAAAAAAAGGGTGACATCAACAGACTTGCAGGACCAAAATGCAGAATGCAGACACCTCCTCCCCCCACCGCCTTTCTCTTAAGGGATGAAATACAGAGTTCAGAGCCTGTGTTCAGACTCCTGATTCAAAAGTGAGGCCCCGTCACTCGTCTTCACTCATCTGAGCCTGGCGAGTCCCTCTGGCTTTCTTATCACAGTGTGAAAACCTGCTTATGTCTTTTCGTATCATGTCTCCGAAACTATTAAGAAACTCTGGCGTTTTCTCTTAGTACACAGTATGGAGAGAAATCTGAGTGTTCAGGGGTGTGAAATAATGACATGCCAGGCAGCAAGGGACCAGTCTCACAGGCTCTGGAAGCTTTCAGCAGCTTTTGATTGCAGAGCAATTTAAAAAAAAAAGTATTGGTTGCAAGCGGAACATGACAGTTGCAGGTAATTTTTTAATAATATTAAGCATCATAGCTGTGGATCTGACTGTGTAATTAGTAATTGATCTGTCACTCCCTGAAGAAACGTATTTTTACTAACAGAATTATAGCCTCTTTAATTTTTTTTTTAATAAAAGGGAAAAAAGGATGTGATTTTTGTGGTCCTTGTTTTACTAGCAAGGGTTCTTTTTTTTCTTTATTTCTGTCTTTCAGCTTTTATGTCAGCAGAGAGTTGTCTTTTTGCAGTGTGATGAGCTCTAAAAGAGATAAGCAGGGCTACTTAGCTGAGTACACTGTGGTTTGCAGAGCAATTTAGAGGCCGACTGTATAATGTCTGGCCACATCCCGTATGATGTTATTCCATCCTTTCTATGGTAGGTGTTGAAAGGAGTTCAGCTCATTTTGAAGCCTGGCCCTGGAGGCACGAAACTCTGCAAAATGCGTGCAAGTGCCTGTACGTCTTGCTCTTCAAACGTCTATCAAGCGAGCTGATAGCGGGTTCAGCGCTGGGGGCTGCCTGTCAGCCCTGTGCCTCCTGCACCATGAGACAACCTGTGTCCATATAGCACAAGATCAGGCCTGAATAACCCGTCAGTTGAGAGACGGAGCATCCATGAAGACACCACTTTTAAGGAGGAGTCTGTAGGTGACCGCAGCCCTGATGCGGCTGGGGGGCTGCGTGTGCTCAGCACACCCCATGGGGACCGGTGCCCTGTGCTGGGTGAAGCCCTTGCCCATCCCCATTGCGCTGGTAAAGGTGGTTGTTCCTTGCAGCTGTGAGCAAATGGGAGCATGAGCCTCAACACAGCTCTCTGAGCAGGGAAAAGGGGACATCTAGAAAGAGTTGTTAACTTCTGCTGTAGCCCCCGGGACCTTTGTTGGTACGTGAGTATGTGGCTTGCTCACAGCTGCAAGAAGGAACAACCTTTATCCATGCAATGGGGGTGGGCAAGGGGCTTCAGCCATAGAGCAAAAGGGCTGGTGTGGTGCAGAAATCTTAAAAAATAGGTCCTTCCTGAGAGCCCTGCAGTCCTGGGGCTGGCAAGCAGCCTGTTTGCATATACTGCGTGTTTTTTCTCTCCCCTGGTGCACGTCCTGTAGCTGCAGACTGGGGATGGAAGCGGTAGCCCTGCTCTCTTGCCCAGCATCTGGGCAGGCCTTGTCAGAATCTCCTGGCTCTGCTTCTGACGTCTCCAGATGGGTTTGTGAGAGATGGATTCTCCCTGTCCTGGTGCCTGCCTGCTTACGACTTGCTTTGTGTACAAGCTAGGGCACGTCCAGCCTCACCAGGGCTGCCAGGAGGTATCTTGAATGCCATACATGCCCCATGCTCTAGCTGTTCAGCTGTGTGCCCTTCCTCCTGCCTCTTTGCTGTTGCTCCAACACTGGTGATCTCCACTCTCCAAGGCAGTTGTGGGTACCAGTAAATGGATTTTGCTGGTTACCTTCTCTTTTTTGCACACCACGGATTGAGCTAAGAGAGCCTCTGGAGGGAGCCTGGCCAGCCCTGTTCTCCATGTCCCCTGCCCACTGCTACATCTCTGGCCACAGACGGTCAGACTGGGTAGACCTAGCAACACAAAGGCTTTTTAACTTCCTTTCATCAGAACAGCTCATTAATATAAGAGAGGAGATATGGGACCATTGGAGCATGTTGCCTAGTGAGAGGACCAGATTTACTCCTCCTTTGCATTGCAGCTGTAGTCTTTGAAGCCAGAGCAGAACCAGTGAGACTTTCCTTTCATCCTGGTGTGTACTACAGAGGTGGGAAAATTTAAGGGTAAATCGGTGTCCTGCCACCACCTCACAAAACTGTAGGTGGGAGATTTGAGCTGTGGGATCCTTCCCTTCCACACAGCTCACATATGGGGGGACACCTTGGCAAATGGAGAGATATCAGCTTCAACTTGCGTTGCCAATATCTGAGTTCAAAACTCAAACGGGAAGAACACATTTTCCCAGTGACTCCTGTATTCTGGATCTTTGAAGTGGTAGAAATACCAGTTTGTGGAATTTGATGGCCATATCGAGGAGCTGAGGACAGAAGGATGTATTCTTGTACACAGAAGACATTGGTTAAATCACATCTAGTTGTGGTATGGGTGCACATCAGGCTTAGAGCTCTGGTATAGCTGGGAAGCTGAAGAAAGTTCGAGCAGAAAAAAACCTCTTCTGCCTCAGTCACCCCAGGTGCTCATAGATGCAAGGACCAAATAAAAATCCTCAGGCAGGAAAATCTTCATTTTTTCACACTCACAACAAGCCTGAAATAACAGCTAGGAAGTCACAGCCACAAAGTTTCTGGCTGCAGTGCCAACCCCAAATTTGTTTGACAAAGAAATATTAATTGATTAGACTGCAGTTAACTAGATTTCAATTGGAAATCCCTATCAGAGAAGGTGAATTAGACAGCTTTTGAATTTGACAAAAACATACTGGCTTTGTGTCATAAGAAAAATACTGTGTCGGTATTTTTCATTAATGCTTTCAGAATACATTTTAAATATTATTTTTGTCTGCTAATTTTCAGCAAATAGAAGTTCAAGAGCTAAGATTAGGAAAGTTAAGAGGTATTTAATAAAGGTCTAAGGGCATGTAAATATGAAGAGGTAAATGGTAATGTTTGAACTGTTTTAATCATGGATTTTATCTAATGTAACTGGAAAGAAGCTGCTAGCCAGGCACTGCACAAGTACATTATCTTGGGTTACAGGTACAGCAAGGTAAAGTCTGAATTTTCTGAACTTCTTATATGTTTTTTGTATTCTTGCTGTGTTTATTTTAAATAGTTTTTATTCCTCCATCCTGCTAGTCAGTCTGCATCCCCCCTGCTTCTTCAGGATGAACCCCATGGTAATGAACCCAGGTGCCCCTGTCCCATTTTCCACCGTGTCAGCATTCTCACCATGCATCAGCCTTGAGCTGTATGTGCAGGGACAGTGCATGTGTCAATCCCTTCTCTTCCCAGAAGAGTTTCACATGGAAAGTTTTGAAGAAGAAAATCTCTAGCGAGGGAAGAAGAATTACTGTATAAATTCAATTATCTTGACAGCTCAGTGCTCAAATTCCATCACAGATCAGGAGTTTCTATCCGATTTAGCATAGTTCCAGCTTCCTAACCTGCCCCTGCATTCATCTACCCACACCAGAGGCCACAAAATACTTTAGTGGTGCCAGAAATGAGGTGACTTTTCTCTTGGGAGAGATGTGTTCCACCACATCCCATCACGATAAGGGGGAAGGACAGCGCACAACCAACAGAGGCTTTTTTCCCGACATTCTGAGCTGTGTCTGGCTGTTCCTGGACCTTAAAGCAGCTAAGGCTTTTACAAACAAAACCTGCTTCAAGCAGCCAACAAGGAGTGGAGAACTAGATGAAGGGTGATCAGGTGATGGGAGCTACCCTTGCTCATGGCACTGAACTGCCACAAGGCAAGGACAAGGAGCCTGGAAAGCTCCTGGAGTTTAATAAGGAGGCAACTGTTTTGTACGAGCTTTAACATTGCTGTGCTCTTGTTTTATGAGTGCTGAGCAAACACCTAGTTCCTCAGGTTGCTGGTGCAATAAGAATCCGAGCACTGAAGATCAAGTGCCTGCCTAAGTGTCCAAATAAGCACTGTGCACCTAATCCACCATCACAAGATCTTGAGACAAGGATGGGGAAAATGTGAACCTCCTGACATAAATCTGCTGCCGGTTTCAGTCTGATTGCTTTTTGTGACATGCCCTTTTGACTCTGTCAGCCTGTCAGCAGCTCCACCTGTGGCAGTAGGAGATCAGGTACAGCCCAAACTTAGAGGGTTATGTGTATAGGGTTTCCAGGCAGTGGAGAGCAGGGCTGGCTGGAGAAAGATAAGAGCAAAACCAGCTGGGCTGTCAATCCCCGAAATGCTGCAGATGTCCAGAGACTCCAGTGGAGTTGCTTAGAGAACTCATTTCATTAGGGAAAGGAGGCAACTTTTGGATTAATTGGTTTTACCTACAAAGAAAATGTGTTTTTCCTGTTAATCAATGGAGATTTTTTTCACCCTAGTCACCTGCTGTCCATGACTGTATGGGCATGCTACCCTTATGCAAAGAGAAGTGTGAACACAAGCTGATGCTGAAGCCATCACTAAGAATGAAAAAGAGAGAATGAACATCTCTAATGCAAAATTGCACTGGAATTGTGTTGAAGTTGTTTTGGGTATGGGTTATGTGACTACAATAGGCATAACTCATCCACAGGGATTTAAACATCCTGGATGCGTCTGTTATTACAGCCAAGACCAGGAGGCCTCAGGAAGAACCATGGGCAGAAGGGATCTGCTAAGCGAGCAGGAGCCCCGGGGACTGCTAGGGCTGAGCTTGTTCTTGTTATAAATTGCTCTCCGAAAAATTTAACAGTTGCCTTTCTCTGGCCCATCGTTGAGAACAGCCTGCTGTTTTCAGTGGCAGAGTGCTTGACTGTTGGGCAGTTTTTTCCTAGCTAAACTGGAATGTAATCACAAGGAATCTGCAGCACCTGAGCAGAAGGCTGGCTTGCTGGCTTTAGGAACTGCACAGTTCCAGCTAAGGTAACATTCATCTTGCTCCAAAATGACCTGTGTTCTCTACTTGATAGCTACTTTTCCAGTGACCTGTGGACTGTGCCATATAGGTGGAAAGCTCATCCACCTAGGAGAGGGCAGCAATGTGCACCTGGCGAAGGTGATTCCCACTGTAATACCAGCAATGTGCTTGTAGCTGCAAGAGGACAAAACTCAGATGATTTGTAAATGGAGGTTATGTTTTTAAATGAGTTCCGTGTGGCTAAATCTAAGAAAAGATGTCACCTCTTCCCACTGATTTCTTCTTGAGCCTAGCTCTGTGCTGTTCCCTTGTGTGCTTAGTTTCTGTGAGGGACACAGTGTTCTTCAGGACTTCTCATTTGGCCACTTGCAGTTCAGAAAAGACCACTTTTTGAAATTAAACATATTTTGGGGTTATTTACTTATATGGCATCTAACAGAGTGTGCTTCAGGTTGTTCTGCTGCTGCTCAAAAATACTTTTTTTGCTTTCAGAGGTCTGACCTCAACCTAGTGCTCAAGGGGTCATCTTTTTTAGAAGAGGAAAGGAAGTTCTGTGAGACTTTACCAAGCCTGGAGACCTTTACATTTTTGTGCATCTCCCTACCCCCTGTAACAGGCTGCAGCGCAGGGACTTCTTTGGTTATGAAGCTGCCTCTATGTGTGAAGTCTTTGAGCTGTAAAGCAATGTTAGCCCACATCCTGGGAGCAATGCAGCCATGTCCGTATGGTGCTTTACCCGTAACCGTAGTTCCAAAGTTTCAGCAGGTCTAATTCTGGAGCAACAACACGCTGATGACGCAATCTTACTTTATGCTTTTGGACTAAGGTGGATCAGTGCTTACTCAAAGTCCTTGGCACTGTGTTCATTTGCGCCGTGCAGATCCTTTGTGAGATGCCCTGTAGTCATGTCTCTGTGTTTATATCCAATTGCATTCTTCCTCCTTTCGTACCCACTTTCCAATTTCATCTGTCTGGATCCCAAGCCTCTGTCTGTCACTAATGCTTTCTGTATCTGTAGGCTATCTAAGTATTGCTGCTTGGTTTGGGGTTAGGGTTTTTGGGTCGCTTTCTTTTTTCTTTTGCGGGTGTGACTGTTTTGATTATCTGCATGAAATTCCTCTTCTCTCCTTCTGCACTCAGCGTATGTGGAACTGACAGCTCCAGGGAGGTAAATGAATGCTACTGCATTTCAGAGGAAGAATTATTTCATGCAATTACCCTAAAAGTACATGAGAGAACAGAGTGAAAGGAATGAGGGAGAGAAAGAGAGCATGAAAGAGAATAATCACAACACTTCGACAGGTTTACCCCATTGTGTTTGAAAATCTATCACTCTGACAAGTCTCCTTTGTGAAAGGCGTAGACAGATAACTAGACATTTGCTCTTCAAGGTCCTTTTGAGTGAAGAGGGCGATCGATAGAAGGATCAGTCTGTTTCATTCAAGTTTCACTGAAGTCCTCTCCCTGATACTTCTTAAGGACTGGTTGTACCCCATTTCCCTCGCAATGTCTCGCTTACACTCTCTGATTCCCTCCTCGGTGGTTCCTGGGCAGAGGGATTTGGGTGGACTTTAGGTTACTGGACTATTGGTTTATGGGTCTTTCTATATAAATTATAATGTTTTGGGTTTGAGAAAGAATGCAGTAACAAAAAACTGCGCCCACTGATCCGTCCCCCGACTCTGCTAGTGTTTCACCTGCCGACTTTGTCACCCTTTTGATCTCCTCTGCACATCAGGGTCACACCAGGGAAGCTGGTGACAACAGACCTTGTCTTCCTGGGGGCCTTATGCACCTGTGTTCACTAAAACGTGCAAAATACTTTGAGATCCTCAGGTAGAGGTTGCTGGCTGGGGTAAATGGTTAGTATAATCTATGAATAGTTTCTTGTCATGCTTTCCAAGAGGCAGGCAGGTTACTGGACATTTTGCCATACTGGGAGAAGGGCAGAGCACTGGGCTAATGGATGCTGACCCAAGTAACTTTTTTTCACCTACACCTGCTGCTCTTGTAGCAAAGCCAATGTGTTAGTCATAGTGATTTGCACTTTGAGGTTATTTAGGGAGCATGCTGTTGGGTTAGGAAAGCTAAGGTCTAGCATATATCCTAAAATTAGGCTTTTCCCCTTTTGGTTGTTGTCAGAAAGGAGTGATTCACAGCTATGGGAGAAGCCTTCCCACCTAGCTGAAGCAGTTACCACCTAAAGTAGAGAGTTTGCTTCCATGCGAGGTAAAACAAGTTAGCTGAAGCTGCCTCCAGGGACCTCATTCTGCACTGTGAGATGAGGGGAGCATGGGGAGCACCCTGCTGCACTGCAGGTAACGCTCAGCAAAACCGGCTACGCAGCACCCCTACTCCTGGCCTCATGGGAAATGTCCACCCTGGATGTGTGCCCTCAGCCAGGAGAACACACTCCTTGTTGGGGCATTTTCTTGCAGCCCCTTCCCTTCCTGATAGTCACAGCAAGTGTTATCGCAGCTCCTCGCCTACATCCTCATGGCACATGCTCTCACCGCTTGCCACCTTGCTGCTGTCCCATGGACAGGCTACATTTTCCACATGAGAAGCTGTGGACTCTGATCCTTCAGGGCTCAGGAGGCTTCAGCTTTGCTCTGAGGGCTCCCAAAGACTCGGTCCTCATGAGTTCCAGAAATGCTTCAATGGAGAAACAACAGCTCTGTGACTCAAGCCAAAATTTTGCATTGTTTTAACCTGGGTTTTTTTTCCCCCCTCCCTATCTGCAGGATGGTGGAATACTCCCTGGATCTTCAAAACATTAACTTGTCTGCGATCCGTACTGTCCGTGTCCTGAGACCCCTGAAAGCTATCAACCGCGTGCCTAGTAAGTCATGATTCCCTCTCATGCCCACTCTGCTTGCGTCATGGGGAGTGCATGGTCAGTGATGTTGTGCGTGGTGGATTTTTCCAGCCCGGGTTCAGGTGCACACTGAGTGCGAATTACTGTGTGGTGTGTGCAGGCTTTTCCTCATTGTGGGCCCAAAAGTTGGCGTTGGATGGGCAGAAAAGCTACAGTCTCCCAGTATATCTGCCCTGGTCATCCTTCATGCAGGGCCATGCTGATGGCTCTGAAGCTGAACAATGTGCAGTAAATGTTTTGTTCTTGCTCTTACCGAAGGACATCACAGGTTTGATAACATCTGCAACCTCAAAAAGGGATGTGTGTGTGGTCTGGAGAGGGGCAAGCTGGGGGAAGCAGGGAGAATATGTTTGCTTAGGCTTTCACATACTCTTCCAGAACCTCTCATCTTAAAATTTTTCAGCCCTTTACTGCTCAGGGGTGTGTGGCACCAGCTAGTTTTTTCTCTCCTTCTCACCCTGTGCTTTGTACTCCCTCTTTTGTGCTGACTATCCCCACTGCAAGCTGGTGTGTCTGGGTGAGCAGGGCTGCATGCCACTGGGCACAGGGCTGCTGGGGCTGCGCACGAGCCGGGAGGTGTCAGCAGCCCAACTGCTGCTCGCAGGCACCGTTTGTGTCTGAGGCACTGTCCCCAGCTCAGGTCTGCATGCAAACCAGAGAGGGGCTGCAGCCTTGGGACAGGTACCATGCACGCACGCTGCCGCCACGTGCTCTGTCCTGGTGGCTCTTCCACAGCCCTCATTTCTTTCCTTCCCAAAGGATGGGGACAAGACCAGCCTCTTTGCCACGCTTTGCAGCTCTTATTGGTGCTGAACTCCCTTCCTCTGTCTCTTTTTAAAAAACTGTTTTTCTCAAGTCAGTGTTGTTCTCTCTGCAGCCTTGGAGTGTGTAATGTTGCCATCATTTAACTGCAGGAAACATTGATGGAGGTGGCTCGGGATTCCCCGTGGTTTTATCTGGGTGCATGGAAGTGAACTGGTTGGATGCTGCTGGGGTCAGGGCATTGCAAAAGCATTGAACTCGGTCTGTGGTGTCACTCTGATGTTTCTGTCTCCCCGCTGTGCAAAGGCAGCAGCCGCCACGTGCAGCCCTGCGAGACTTCAGCCATTTCTTCCACGAGTTTTTCTGTCTTGCAGACTGGCAGGAAGTCTCTTTGCTCTTCCCGATAATCTCCCTAATCAGGCTGTCTGCAGTGGCTAAGACCTTGCCAGAGCTCTCCTAATCCTTTTCTTGAGCTCAGATGCTCCTTTTTATTTTCCAGATCTGAGGAGGTTTGCGCAGTTGACCTCCCAGTCTGCATCACATGTTTTGCCTTGTGCCAAAGTCACTTTTGTGATGCCACCTATTTGCTGAACGTGCTGTGGAGGTGGATTTCAGGGTCTCTGGCTCCATGCAAAGCCCTTCTAGAAGGGGCTTTTGTCCCTCTTCCTGGGTGCATTTTTGTATCTGGGCCATAGCCAGGAGCAGAGGGTACTGAAAGGTGTGATGGAAGAACTAAGGCACAGTTCTGTGTGCCCAGCGTGGCAGGAGGGCACCAGGGAGAGGAGCAGTTCATTTGGACTCTGAGCACACACCCAGGCATATAACAGGTCTGTCATGAGGTGATAAAGATAGGAGCTGAGCACAACCTTTTGGCTATCAGCAGAACAACTCCCCCAGCCTCCCTCCTTCTCTCTGCCCCTTTTCTGGCGGGGAGGGCTGGGAGGCACACACAGCAGTGAGGGGGCACCTCTTCTGCGAGGGGGTGGCCTGGAGGTCGTGCATGGCAGGCTCACCTCTTCTGGGAGGTGAATAACCAGCTGTGTGAGGGCAGCACCATCCTCATGTTGTGCAGCCCCATTTCCTCCCGGCTTCATTAGGAGTCCCAGGAGTCTGCACTTGAAGATCCTTTCAGGGCTGATCCCTGTCGTCAGGATAGACTTAACCTTGGTGGCAGGTGAGAACATCTTGAACAACATCCAGTTGCCCCCTGCAGATGTCTGCCATGTTAATTGCTGTATGCTGGCAGTCAGGAGCAAAGCCTGACTTGTCAAAAGGTCAAGACCTTGTTTTATTCCTATTTATCGGCTGGCATAGCTGGAGTTTCCCCCCCGCTTCAGTAGGAGCTGTCCTGGGAGGAGTGGTGTGAGTGGCATCAGAACTGGCCCACCAAGGACCTGCTCCATCCATGCAGAGGCACCAGGGACACTTCTGATCGTCTCGCCTGACCTTTGCAGAGCACAGGCCCTTGAATTTCCCCTGACTGTCCCAGCTGTGATGCTGTCTCTCTGTTCCTTTTATCAGTATAAAACTCTACCTGTGTGAAATTGATGCTGTTTTAATTTCCACTCTGTGGTTAAACCTCTATGTATCTTTATCACATAAATCTGGGGTTATATGCAGAGAACACTTTGGAAGAAAGACATCCTGCCATTCATCAAAAAAAATAATAGAAAGAAATCGGATTCCACGGGAGAGGAAGCACTGACTTGAGAGTTGAAAACTGGCAAAGAGGCTGTAAACAAAGAATTGTGATAAATGGGAATGAGCTGCATTGGAAGAAGGTGCTTAGTGGGGCACAGCAAACATAATTAATGGGACCTTTGGCCACAAATCTTTTTTTAATGTCTTTTTAAAGTTCTTCATTACTGAGCTGAAGCAAGAGGAAGGTCTATTAGTGACATGTACTGATGGTACAAAACTGGAGGTGTTGCAGTTGCGACCAAAGGGGAAATAAGACAGTGTGGGGTAGAGGAAGACTGAGGTCTTGGTGGGATTGTGAGATATTTGGGAAGGAGTGGGGGGGGTTAATCCCAAAGGCAGATATTTGATGATGTTCAAAAGGCTGTGATAGGACAATGTGGCCCAGCGTTCACTGGTGGCCATTTCAAAGGCTTCCACATGGGCACCCAGGTAGGGACTGATTTTCACAGAGGAGTCTGGCCTTGGGGACTGAATAATGGCTGTTTATTATCAGGAGAATGGACAAAGTGATTAGGAAACTGAGTGATTATGGCATGAAGAGAAGAGTGCTGAAGTGGTCTGTCTGGTTAGATTATTTAATGGCCAAAGAATAGTAACGCTCTAACAATCAGCCACTGCTTGAAAAGTCTGCATACTAAAGTGAGAAATTTCTGAAGAAATTTGAGAGAAATTTCATAGGGAGTGAAAAAAAAGAAAAGAAAAGAAGTGATGCCAGAAGATTAGGAGGGGGGAAATTCAGAATGACTCTAAGGAAACAGTAGCTACATGGTAGAGGAAAAAGTATCACCTGTTAAATAAGTTAAATAAAATTATTTTGTATTCTTGGCAGGTGGGCAAGGCTGAAGTTTAAATACCCAAATTAGATAAGTCTAAATTCTGCTTGCTTGTGTTCATTCTTAACATGTTACTGAAAGCCCTTCCTTACAGCAAGGCTTGTGAGGCTTTGAAACAATATTCCTCAAGGAGCTAAGAAATGCTATTTGTGTGTGCCGTGCTCATTATGTATAGTGTAAAGGATGCATGGATTCTCTGACCTGAATCGTGACAGAAGAAGAAAAGGATATCCATTGTAACCGAAAGGTGGTAAATGTCCATTAAGGTAGAAGTTCTTCACCCAGCTGGTAATTAGGCTGTAAAACTCGCTGCTATGGGAAGTCCTTAGAGCCCCAAATCAAGTATGAGGCACCGTGTAAGTAGAGTAAATAAAATGGGATTGCCCAAGGGATGAGAGCTCACATGGAGACACTTCTGGATTTCAAACCTCCTTGCTTCAGAGTTAGAGCTGATCTTTAGCTACTTGTTATCTACAATTGATTGCATTTCTTGCAATTCTCAGCAGTATATGCTACTGACCAGTTTAGCGTTTCCCTTCCGGATGAAGAAGTCTGTGGCTGTGCCATGTCAGATCATTCGTCTATTCGCGTGTCATCTTTGAAGTGTACTAGAGAAAACATGAGGCACCCTAGTTTTGTGGTAAATATCACACCTTCATAGTATTCCTGCTTATCTCTTGCATTTCTGACAACAGCCCCAGGAACACTGCCTTTTAGGGTTTTTTTTTGAAAATGCATGAAACAAAAAAATTAGAGATTCTTCTGGTCCTATTACTGTGTGATTCAATTCTGTGGTGGTGAGCTGATGTGATAAGACCCAAACAAGTGTAAAGAGGAAAAAAAATATCCTCCAGGTCTCTGTCAGAGGTAGCTGCTTTCTGCTCTGGGCATGTCTGTGTCCTGAGCCTGGGGTGAAATTCCACATCCATTTGTTGTTAATATCCTGTTGTGATTGTGTGGCAGGTTGCTAGGTGAAATGTTGCTGTTTCTGCTTGCTCTTTCATCCCTTCTTCTTACAGCAAGGCACAAGGTTTGGGGGGGAGGCTGGTTTTGTTTCATTTCTGCCTGATTTTGAGCAGAGAGTCTGTGGTGATTTCTGATAATTTGAATTTATTTCGCTTCTGTTATTATGGGGGTTTTTTTGACACTGAAGAAAAAAAATGTTTCTTCAGTTTACTCTTTCTTGTTGCGTTGGTCTTATGCAAAGTAGAGTCCTTGCATTGTGTTTGGTGTCTTCCAGTTTCCACTTACAATTTAGTAACTGATTCATCATTTGCAAACAGATTACTTCAGCTGAGCACACTGTACGGAAGTGAAGGACTCTGTTGCAGAGGGTTGCGTAGCAACTTTATTGAATACAAAGTGTATGCATGTGCTAATACTTGGTGTGTAAATGCAGTAATACTTGTGTGGAGGTATAGACACTGGAAACATAGTATTATATTCTTATTACTAGCTGTGCAGGATATAGAATTTCAGATTTGTGGGAAGTTCTGCTCTTTCTAAATGTGTTTTTTTCTCAGCCAGAACAAGAATAAATATTTCCCATGCGTTTTAATATGGTTTTATTCTGCCTAATTTTAGGTGGTTTGTTTGGCTTTTTGATTTTTTTTTTCCTGTACTTTGTCATGACAAAGAAGTTTAAAAAGAAAAAAACCCTCAACCATGCCATTCTAGTATAACAAAGCTTTCCTCTCCTCTTGTACTCCTTTTCTTTTTGTTAAATGGTGTTTCAGTAGCTATCACAACACTCGTGTTTCAGACCAGGTGAGTGAGACCCAATGAGTGTCACCAGCAGACCTGGGGATACAGCTGGTATCTCCTAACTCTTAGCCCTGCATTCAGCTCACTGGACATAACCATCAATAATGAAACAGGCTGAACCCTGGAATGGGAAAAACAGATATTTTGTATTTATTGTCTGTTTTAAACCTGTATTCCACACCAGGCTACCTGTGTTTGGTGCTGTAACAGTGCCTAAGACCACCACACTTGGCACCGGGGAAAAGTGATGGACATTTACTTCTTTAAATGTGCTTTTGAAGAACTAATTTCACTGATGAGCGTGTGTGAAATTAGCTTCTGACTGAGATGTATTAGGCTGTAAAACAGTCTCATTTACAGCTAGATCAGACAAAAAGCAAGTGCATTTGACAGACACAGTCCTGCCCAAGCAGTTGGAAATGCAAAGGGATTATGAGATTCCTCCTCTAAGACTGTCCCATGGGGTCTTTGCTCTGGGTGCCTCAGTCTTTCTGAAACAGGACTGGCACTTGCTGGTTCCCTTCCAGAATTGATTCCCTTTCAAAAATGTACTCTTCCATTGGACTCTTTTGGAAGTACATTTTTTCCTCTCATGGCTTTATTTGTGAAGCAATAACTGAAACGCAGATATAGTTGTATTTTCCAAATATTTAAACTTGTCCCATCTGCAGTTCTTTTTATAAGCTGCTTTGTAAATATTTATTATCACACCTCAGTGGCACACAAACCATACGTATAACCACATGCGAATGTGTACACACACAGATTTATCCACACACAGCCACAGCCCTGAGCAGGTTAGTAGAGGGACAAGAGCGATGTTCCATACACAAAATTTAAGAGGTTTAAAAAGCCGTTTTCATTCCCTGGTCAGGCTATGTGTGTCTCAAATGCATTCAAAGAGGAAGCTGCCAGCTTTCTGTGGGCTCTGCTCGCAGGCAGGTGGGCAGTGAAAGGATGGAGAAAAGCTGACCAGGGGTGGACTTGACTGAAGGGGTCAAGTTCAGTCTGTGCCCTCCTTTCCCAGCCCGATCTCCTACCCAACTGGAGCAAACCACTGAAGAGAGCAGTGTACTTCGTGCCTGAGCAGGCCATTAAAGGATTCTTTTCCTTGCAGAGAGGAGCAGGTCAGAGATGGAAATGTAACTTGGAGTTGCACTTTCCTGTATATGCAGCACTCTCTTAAGGCAGTCGAGCCCTAAATCAGGCAGGTGTGTTCAGGATACAGGGAGATGATAGCACGAGATAGGATGAGAGGAAATGGCCTCAAGTTGCACCAGGGAAGGTTTAGATAGGATATTAGGAGAAAATTTCTTCACAGAAGGATCGTCAGGCATTGGAACAGGCTGCTCAGGGAAGTGGTGGAGTCACCATCCCTGGAGGGGTTTAAAAGACCTGTAGATTAGGTTCTTAGGCACGTGGCTTAGTGCCAGAGTCAGGCTAATGGTTAGACCTTGAGGGTCTCTTCCAACCCAAATCTATGATTCTATGAAACAGGGTGAGGGGGAGCAGAGCAGCCTGAGGATCAGTAGACATGAGGGCAGAGAAAGGAGCAGGGTTTGAAGGAGAAAAGCACGTCAGGCAAGCAGCAGGATTTGCAGGGTATGGCATGTGAAGGTGTGATGCACCTCTGTGCGTAGGATAATGCAGAGAAAGCAGAGGTGGAGGGTGGGGAGAGATGGGGAGGAAAACCAAACTGGAACAAGAGCAAAGACTAGTACAAAGCAAGTCTGCTGACTCTGAAATACACTGAATGGGTTTGGAAATTAGTGCTTCTCTGGGGCTTTTTAGCAAACTGAGCAGGCTGTAACAGACCCACATCTTGTAGTGCTGGAGGAAGTCGTCGGTCCCTGAAGACAGGCTCCAATTTTATTTGCTTGTTGTCTGATCTCCATGCTGTTTTTTCATGTGCGTTCCACGGTGTGCAATATGTTGCCACGTGTTTAAATGGGTAATCAAAGTGAATTTGGGAGAAAAAGAGTCAAAACAAAACCAAACCAAAATTATATCCCTGTGTTAGTGTAGCGTCGTGGCAGGGACCTGGAGAACACTTAAGTGCGGAAATGTAGACCTGGTAGTGCTTGTTTTGTACCATACATTGTTTAGTCTTTTTTTTTTTTTTTTCCTGTCACAAATAATGAGAGAAAGTAATCCTTCCCTCTCTGAGCCAGTCTGCTCGATTTCACTGTTATTATAAACAAGTATTTGAAAGTCACAAATTGTGTGCATGTAGGTTGTCAGATGGGTTTAAAACCACGAGATTTGGAAAAGGAAAAGAACACACAAATTATTTTTATTTTTCCTGTGGCTTTCAGACCTTTAGACCTGTGACTCAGACCTTGTAGTCCTCGTTTTTTGCCTGTAGTAGTGAGGAATAGAAACAACTTCTTTTTTTTTTTTCCCTGTGATCTGAGATTGTCAATTCATAGCAAGATTCGACGCCTGAAGGTTTATGCCATGCATCCTAAGACTCCCGATAAAAATCACAAGAGTTAGCAACAGCACTGCGGAGTTTGTGTTATTGGAAGTAAACCAAGCCTGGAAAAAAAAAAAAAAACAAAAAAACCAAACAAAACCCACCCCACAAACAAACAACAACAACAAAAACAGCAACCAAACAAACACCCCAAACCAATAAACAGTCATAAAGAGACCTTCCCTGGATTCTTTATTTCTCCCTTCTCCTCTAGGGGAACCTGCACAGCCAGAATTTTAAAAATGCTCAGTGCCTCACAGCTCCCATTGTGACAATTCTGCTGCCTGTTCAAACAAGCTCAGCCTCCAGTGTACACAGCGCTCTCGAAATCTCAGCCATGTATTTTGCAGCCTAAATGGGAGCTGAGCTGTTTTGCAAAATCTGTCCTGTGGGACCTATCAAGCAATGGATACCATGGAAATGTGAGCAATAATGACAGTGTATTATGGGGTGAAAGATAATGTCATATTACACTAATGCAAATTACACTTTGTGTGTGTGGGCAGGGCAATTTACAACCATAACCTTAAATTTCTTGATCGTGTATTTTGGGCCTGATTCTCCTATTCACACACATTTCACCTAATGTCATGTCACTGCCTGCAGTAGAAAGAAACATGATTCATGCTAGTGACAGCGAGAGGAAATTAGCTCCCTTAAATCTGAACCAGAAGTTGCATTACTGTTTTACATAATATTTTGCATTATTCTGTCCTACTTACACAGCACTAGAGATGTGTAAAGAACTTAAGGGTATTTATAGAACGGAGGCAAGTGGCTTGCAGCCGTGGCACTGGAGTTACCTTTTGTCCCTGATGTTGGGTGACCCCTGCAATTCTGAAAGAAAAGCTGGCACTGTGTGTTTTTAATAGAGTTTTCACTGCAAGTGGGTGCAGTCATCATTGCAGTGATAAATGGGGAAAAAATGAGGTGATCAGTGAATGAACAACAGTAGCAGGTGGTAGTAGGTGTTGCTTATTAGATGTTCAGTATTAGAAAAAAGAACAGAACAACAGCAATCCCCCAGAGAGACGCCTCTCAAAGAAATAATCAGACACCTGCCATCACTCTCCAAGACAAGGTTACTTCAGAGCCCAAAGCTTGCAAGGGGTTGGTGGGGTGAGAGAGTGAAGAAGGGGCTCCTGTCTGAGACCTTTGCCTGTGTCTGTGTCTGCTCATGTCATAGATTAGGTGGCTGCCAGCTGTGCTACGGTGGCACACGCTGAATGTGAGTGCCTGTGGAAGATGTGCTTTCTGTTGATATCATCTATGGGCCTTAGATGGGCTCACAGCATCCCCATAGGGTGCAGCCCACTGCAGAGCTGAGGTGGCTCCTTCTATTTGGACCACAGCAAAGCTTGGGCTGAGGCCTCTTTTATTCCAGAGGGGTCAGCATTTAGGTGTCAAGAGAAATGCTCAGGATTTTGCCCTTCTTGTTGAGGCCACTGTAACTCTGGGGTCAGGCCTACAACTCGGAGACTGCACCTCTGGGCTTGCTTCTTCGAAGCACCTGGCAGCTCCACCTGGCATGGCTCTGGTTTCTGGTTTCTCTGTAGGGCTGGTGAGGCTCCAGCTCAGCAGGGAGGAACTATTTTGTGCACTGGGTCTTGTGCATCTTGGATAAAGTTGTGAAATATGAGAACAGAGCTTGGAACTGCTGTTTAGACCACCTGTCTTCTGTAAAAGACTTGGAAGGTGCAACTATAGTTTGACCCTTCAAGCCACAGTACATTTTTCATTTTTTGGCATTATGATCTGGTGAGAACGTAATTTTCCATGACCTTGGTGTATATTTGCCATAGCGTTCTCCAAAGGTGTGGGTTTTTTTTAAATTTTGTTTTGGATGGTTGTTTTTTGTAATTTTTTGTTTGTTTGTGCATGCGTGTGTTTTTGTTTGTTTAGCTTAGTTTTGTTTTGACATCTTGATATTCTCTTTAAAAATTATTTTATGAGGACGTCTTTACTACCCTGTGCTGGAAGCTGGGCCTGTTTCTCCATAGGATTTACTGCAGGTCTTCAGCAAAGAAATGTGACAGTAACTGTTGTGGTGTGAGCCAGGCCAGGGCTCCGTGGACTTGTTGCTATATACCACACTGATGGGAATTATAATTTTCAAGGCTGCTGACGCTTCTATTTGCTAAGTCTCACTAGGTGGGGCCTACTTCCTTGATGTGCATGTGGTATTTGTTGGGCAGGTAGGAAGAAAAGCTCTGAGGGATTCAGAATATCAAGAATCAGCCCTGTCCCTGCCACCTGAGCGCGCTTCTGTGGCGTGCTGAGCATTGTGGCTGTGCAATGCCCATGTGTTTATTTTCTCATCTTCCCCCCGCAAGGAAAACAGCGTGTCTCAGGTTTCACTGGCACTCTGTTTTTGTTGGTTGTTTTCACTCAGTGTGTGTTGGGGGGTGTTGTGTGTGGTGCATTTTTTTCCCTCTTCTTCCTTTTTAAGGCCCGTGTTGCCCTGACCTGATCCATCTAAGGTGAACATCTTGTTCTCAAAGTGAAAAGCAGTGAGGTCTGTACTAGTCCCTGGCTCCTGAAGGAATTGTTCCTATAGCCTTGGAGCAAGCTTGAGAGAGCTCTTTCTCTGAAAAACTACTCTGGAGAGCTCTATTGTCCCAGCAGGGTGAAGCTCTGACCAACAGGTTTTTTTCCTGCAGCTTTAGTCTCTCTTTTGGCTGCTTTAGGCTTAAGCTGAGGAGTACTTTGAACGTAAGGACTGAGGACACTCCATGTTTGAACTTGACTGAGTATCCTAAGGGGAGTCACTGCACCAAGGCAAGGCTTGATGTACTTATGCTACTGAGAAAATGAACAACAGCTTTTTGTACTGGCTGAAGTTTTATAAGTGCTGGAAATGTCATGCTTTGATATTTTCTGTGGTCAAGCTGAGGAGTGACAAAGATTTGGATAATTGGAGGTTAGGTCATCATCGGCTGAGCGGGATGAGGTGTCTGAGCCAGTCGGAGGTGCTTGAAAGCTTTGCTCGTCAGCAAGACGAGTGGGGTGTTCATGAGGAACTTGATGGTGCTACTAAACTATGGATCATACTGACAATCCACAAGTGAAACACCTCCAGCCCCTAAGCATACCCTAAAAACACACCGTGAACCTGACAGAGGGATCAATGGGAAGACTTTGCTTGCCTGTGAATGAGCCCAGTGTTCCTCATTTATGTCTAGGGCACCTTTTCCTTAGCAGTGGATTAAGATCTCTCACTGCCACATACAGTCAACTGGACCTGTTTTTCCATAGGGTTCATTTTTCTCTGGGTCAGGACGGCCATCTGGAAATGCTGTCTCTTGCACTGGTGCAAAGCAGTGAGTGACGGTCTGCAATGTGAGGCTGGCTTTGCAGCTGTTCCAGCCAGGCTCCTCTCGTTTACGTGTTTGCAGGAGAGGCCTCAGTTAGGAGGAATACAGCAAAGCAAAAACGATCAGGGTGGCGAGGGAAACTGCAGGTTATAATAACGATGAACTTGGCAGTGCACTTACTGTTGCACACACAGCTGATTGGTTTATCTTTGCGATAGTTTGGCTTCACATTTTAGCTAATGCAAATGAATGCCATGTGTGAAATGACAGCTAAGCCTCAGATCAGCACGAGATCAGCGAGGAGAGCCACAAGTTGGAGCACCAGCTTGCACTGCGCATGCAAACTGAGATTATTTTAACTACAGGGCCTGGCCACAGGAAAAAAAAAAAAAGTGCAGCTCTCCCTGTGTGCTCTCTGCACAAATACCATCTACCTCCTGGAATGGTTCCTCAGTTCTGAAAATTCCCGTGAAGAAACGTGCACAGGAAAATCCTGCCAACCCTGCATTAGCTGGGTGAACTGCCATGTGTCCTGGGGCAGGGGAGGAAGGAAAGAAGGCACGCTTGGACAAGCGGCCTGGCTGAGGGACAGAACGATGCTTGAGTCTTTGGACTCTGCAAAATGTCCTGCCAGCCACAGTCACTAGTGCGGATGGGGAAGAGATTTGCTTTTGCTCCATTTAAAATGATAATTGGTGGCCTGGCCCATGATGCAGATAAGATGGGTGCTGAGAATTACTCTAAGCAAGGGAAAAATTGCCTCGAACCGTTATCTCCTTGCGAGTCCGCACTCATTAGCTTTGTCCCTCACTGTAGAGCTGGGGAGGATTTGAAAGCCCCAGAGGTGGGTGAGATAGAAGAAACCAGAAAGAACAGGGTTTCTCACCCTCTCCTGAGCCAGCCCCCCATTCAGGTCACAGGGTGGTTAGTGCTAGGGAGTGAATCAGCTCAGCTGTTGGTCCTCACTCTTGGAAAAAGGCAGGCGGAGAGAAGGCGAAGCGACAGGGTGATGCGGAGCAGGGGGAGGTGGCAGTCAGCTGCTGGGCACAGCTGCACCGCGGGATGGTTCTGGCTCCCTGGAGCTCACCTCCTCCCAGCCCTGCCCCGGCTGCTCACCGCTGCCGCCACGCTTTCTCCGGAGAGTCTGCTTATCTGTGATGGCCAGGCTAATCAGGGATGATGGCAAGTGTCTGGGAGGGAACCAAGGTCACTGTCACATCTGCAGTTTGTCAGGAAGGGCCTCTGGATGCTGCCAGGGGAGGCAGAGGATTTGCTCTGCCTGAACCCAGAAGGGAGTTCAGTGACTCTGCTTCGTCTTTTGGCTTTGCTCAGCCCTGTGCTCACTCCTCTCACCCTCCCAGCACTTCTCATCCCTGTGACATGTTATACCCCTGATGTCCACTGCTGTGTTGGAGCCGTGAATGCCTCTCTGTTGGGCACATGGCTTTGCTCCTGCAGAATATGTCACCAGGAGCAGCCCTGCCAGCAGTGTCTAATCGAGCACCTGTCCCCACCCCTTGCCTAAGGGTGTGGGTGAGCAGCAGGGAGGCATTATCTGAACATCATTTTGTGAGGAGCCTTCCTTGGATGCCCACAGTTGGTGTCATTTCATTTCCTCCTTTCTGCTGGTCTTGTGAGGGTGAGCGGGGAAGAGAAAAGGTGCCTCAGAGCCCACACCTGGTGCTCATGAATATTTCATGTTTCTAGCTTTTCTTTCTCTTGAAGAGCAAAACCTTTTCATATTTGATGCCCTGGGAGCCTGTTTGGTTGATGAATGTTGCTTCATCAATGCTCCCTCTCCCTGCTTTTCCTCCAGTCTGCCCGGCCTCTTTTCCTTTCTCTTCTCAGGAAACGTCTCCTTTTTTTTTTTCAAAGGCTGCTTCAGAAAAGGTCATTGTCCTTTTCATATTCCGTCCTTGCTGTGAGCCAGCGTGGCTTGTGCTCTGCCAATGGTAAAGGACAAACAGAGATGTGGGGAAAGGCGTCGGTGGGGAGGGTGACCAGGAGACGTGTACGCATATGCTGTGGAGCAGTGAAGAGGCAGAGAGGAGATGTAGGCACGGCAAGGGAAGTAAAGGGGCAGAGAAGCAGAAAGAAGCAGTGGAAGGTAGGTAGGAGGCAGCAGCAGGATTTTGCCAAAGAACAGACTTTCCAGCACCTTCCAGAAGTTATGATGTAAGATGCATCAGTGTTGCTGTGGGTGGGGGCTTGTCTGGTAAAAGCCCTTTGGAAAGGAAAGGCGTCCCAGTTCTCCAGGGCAGGATGCTCCTGAAGCTGCACTGACATATATGCCTTCTGCCCATTTCCGTTGCCCTGCAGCTGCTTTAGAGATGTTGTTATCTCAGATACCGAGGTCTGCAGTAAATCATCACCCTCCATCCTTGGGCTTTTCAGCCTTTCTCCCTCTTTCCACAAAACCTCGTGAGTGCTTGAGGACCAAGTACCATTTGCAGCCTGGTCCCAGTGTGGACTCTGTAACACACTGCTCTGTGAGTCCTGCCCGAACAGGGCTCATTCCCTCCTGTCCATGAAAGTGTTCAGACACTTGGCAGTGACGGTCCTTCCTTGGAGACCTGCAGCAGGTGCCCTAGTGTGGCTGCTGGGCCAGCCTGTCCCTTCCTGGGTCTAGGGGACTGCAAAGCCCCAGCCATGAGCAGACCCACATGACTGCCAGCTCAGGAGGGGACGGGGAGGCTGCAGGGGCTTCCCCCTCAAAGTGCCCTGGGGGCTGGCAGAGGTGCAGGAGGGGCACTGCCTAAGTGGCATAGTGGAGGACGGGGCTCGGAACTCTGGCATGACTATTGCAGGCAACACAGCACAGACAGCAGGGGAGGCTGATAATGGAAAAAACAAAGGTACTGAGCTTGTATTTACACTGTGCCTTTCATTCACGTGGAAGCAGTGGTTGAAGTATCTCCACGAACTGGGTGAACTCAGCAGAGGATGTCCATTTGGTGGAAAACTGGTGAGAAATGGGTTCCCAGAGCAATTGCTTTGCAGTTTAGGGCAGGAAGCAGAAGAGGCTTTGCACGAAGTGAAGTGATGGTTTTCTTTTAGAGGTGGTTGGCCCATTGGAGAATTGCAATTGATGTTTGGATGGGTATTGCTTCAGTGTTGTTGCTTTTGGAAGAGCCAGTCTCATATCCACAATCAGCATCAATGGGTAGAGAAAGATGACTCTGATCAACTGAGAGATTTTTAAAAAATAAAAATTGGGATTCATTTGGACTTAGAAATGGAACCCACCAATGCTGAAATTCTTTGTGATGTGGAAAGGACACCAAGTGCTGTGGCTACCTGCCTGGCATGGGGCCACTGGATGGTTCTTGGGTTATGGGCCTTGATACCCCAGAGGGCCTAGCATGAGCGCAATTGCTGTGATCCTGAAGCTGTGGGTAGCACAGTCCTGTACCATCATAGCCCCTCTGAGAACCAGGATGGAGAATGCATAGGCAAGCAGCATGTTTCCACGGAAAAGGCAGGCAAGTTTTGCAAGTCGCTTGTCTTCTCTTGGAACATGGACAAAATCAATTTTTGCAAATTCTGACCCAAGAAGTGTGTTGTCTGTAACAATTCTGGTGGGAATGTCTGTTCTGTCTGATCTGCATTTCAGTATAAGGGCAGTCTCATTGTTCCTGTTACCTCTGCTCTGAGATGGAGGTAGTGTTTTGGCAGATCAATTGATCTGAAAAAGATCACCCCCTCTTGCAGCACTGCTGGCACAGCTTCCCGTGTCCCTGGGTTCTCCCTGCTGTACTGACCAGGGCAGTTTATGGGAAGTGCTGAGCTGGTGCTGTGAAGCAGCATTAATGCCAGGAACACGCTGCCCTGCAGCGAGGCCGCCTGGCCTTGAACTGGAGTGTTGTGCAGAGCGTTGCTCTGGGACCTGGCAGGTCACAGCGACAGGAGCAGGGCACTGTGGCTGTGCTGTTGGGATTGATGCTGTGACAGATCAGGAAGCTATCGGTGACTCACGGCATGTCCATGATCCCCAGCGAGTGGCTGGAACTGTGCCCCTGCACTGCTGAGTTACTGATGTTCTGTCTGAAAACTGGCGACTAGTGATACAGCTGGGGAGTCAGGCAGGCAGGGCGTAGCTGCTGCTCAACAGCCTGGCCTTGGAGCTAATGCCATCATTCTTTGTCCTTCATTATCCCATGTAGCCATCATGAAGCACCTTCTTCCTACACATCACCTACCTGCAAATACCAGTGTTTTCTCTCCCACTCCTATCTCTCCCCAAAACATTCCCTCCTGAGCTAAACCAGTCCGATGTCCCACACCAGGAACCGTTCTCCCTCTCCCCATGCCTGCAGGCCCCCCAGACACCACTTCCCTCCCCTCTCCATGGTGTGAGCAGCTTGGGGAATAGAGATAGAGCGTAAAGCGCAGCATCGTGTGGCTAATTACTTGATACTGGGCACACAAGGGGGATTAACTTGTGCCTCAAAGGGCTGTCAAAGAATCCTAATCTTATCTTCCCCTCCTCTTCCCCCTTCCACTGCCATCTGAAGTAATGAACTGGTTCTAAATACCTAATTAGCTAATTATTTGCTGGCCTACATGGAACATCTTCAGTGAAGGAAATCCCTGGGCCCCCCAAGGAAGGACCTTTGTGGAGGCGAGGAGAGACAACTGCAAGAGGTGTGCACAGGGGTAAAAGTGCTACAGTGATGCTCAGAAGGGTTTCTAGATTTTCACCATCCCTAGAGAGCACAGGAAATTCATTAGCTCCATAGAGAAACAAGCCTGTCTTTACCCCTACTTGTGGCTGTGTGAGCTGAAGAGCTGGCGGAGAAATAAAACCACAGAAGTATTTCATTAGGTAATTAAATTTTTTTTTTTTAAGGCATTTGAAAACATTTTGCACTGTCCAGAGGTACTGTGCCAACAGCATTTTGGGCTGTGCCTGCTATTTGTGTGGTCCAGCCCTGTTGGGGAGGGAGGACTAGCCAAGAGTGGAAAGTGTGGTCTCCATGATTGTCCCCTGATGATACTGACATTGAGAAAACAAATGTATGCCAGTTTACGTGTGCTGGAGAGGTTCATCCCACTAGGCAGGCTGGCCTTGTTCCATCAGTGCAATTCTTACAGGTTGCAGCGTGCAGCTGTTGAACTGGGGTGACCTTCAGTCTGAGCTGTCTGAGGATGGGGCTGTTGATTTGCTGTGCACCTTTGGGACAGAGTTGTCACTCCATTGCCCTTCTGCAGGATGGATGTCAGTCAGATAGCTGATGGTACCAAAAGTCTCATTCTGTTTTCTTCTCACTCCTGCAGATGAAGACCTAGGGTTAAGCTCTGCTGGCTGCCTTTCAGTAGAGGTCAGGACAAGAAAGAGCAACAATCATAAATCTAGCCTGGTTCGGGCAGTAATTAATTTCTGACACTCTACTTTTATCTTTATGTGGCACTTTTTTTGTGTGTGTGCATGTGTGTCTCCTAAATTTTCCTTTCCTTCTCCTTCCCTTCTTTTTCTCCCTTTCTCTTTCTGTGGCCCTCCATCCCACACTTGCTCCTTCTGGTTCTCTTCTCCTCCTGCAGGCATGCGCATCCTTGTGAACTTGCTCCTGGACACCTTGCCCATGCTGGGGAATGTCCTTCTTCTCTGCTTCTTTGTCTTCTTCATCTTCGGCATCATCGGGGTGCAGCTGTGGGCTGGGCTGCTCCGCAACCGCTGCTTCATGGAGGAGAACTTCACAATGTGAGTGCCTGTGAGACAATGTCTCCTCCTTTCTTCCAGGGACATTTATCTTTCCCTGCTCTCTTGTCTTCTGCTGCCTGGTTTTCTGTGTATCACTTACTCCAAATGGCTGTAGGGTGATAGCATGCAGAGTGCTGGCCATGGCTTGCAGTGGAAAGGGAGGGGAGGGCAAAGGCAGCTTGGTTTTAGTCTGTCTTCACACTCCACAGATGCCTGGGCTCATTTGGATTTGGCCAAGGCACAGGTTAACATAGCTGCCTCCTCCAGTCGTGCCCAGGGATTCAAGATGCTGCTCCTACTCCCAGAAAGAGTTGAAACTCTGAGAACACTATCCATGCTGTCTTTCTCCTGAACTTGCTCCCTCTTCAGAAAACAGCCACCAGAGGAATCTTACAAAAAGCCGTAGTGCTGCCTGATCATTCCAGGGACATCTTCAGCACCTCCGAGGTGGAGCTGAGGTCACTGTTTGGACAGTAGTGCATTACCTCCAGAGGCTTTGGGGGCGTATTGGGAAATTATCAGAAAACTTGAGGAACAGAATGGCATGTGGGAGCTGCTGTGGGGTGGGGATGGAGAACTGTTGGGAGAGGCATCCCACAGGTGGGTTAGTAGAAGTGAAAGCACCTGAAAGCAAAGAATGACTGCTTGAATGGGACCAAAAAATAATGGGGAAACATGGGCACAGTTCTGGCAAAGACAGCCTGGAGCCACACAGGGGTTGATTACAGGTATCTGAGGTTTATTTTAGGGAGGTCCTGCAGACCACGGCTCTCTCCTTCCTGGAGGCAGTGGGGTGCAAAAGCTCCTACCTGTCATGAATTCTCTGATTATCCTCCTGTGGAGCAGAGCACCATTTCCAGGGTGCAGCTCCTCCTGTTGACTTTCTGGCTTTAGCAGATCTCAGGCTTTAAAGCAACTTCTTAAAACTGTATGCTAATCCTAAGCATCCTATCAGTTTAGACTGCCTAAAAAATCTAAAGCCGTAGATCAATTTAGACTGATTAAACAATTCTGAAGCTTTAGGTTATCTCAAAATGGAAAAAAAAGAAGTGTGAAAATACAGTCTGCAGAACAGCAGTGGGACTGGAGAGTAGGAGCTGCTTAAGGCAACCATTTACTGTGTTTATGTATTCCTTGGGGAAAAACAAATGTTTAGGATGATTGTCCTTTATGTAAATCAGGAGTAGTGCTACTTTAATGAGTGTAATTACATCCACGCAGAGTTGACGTAACTGAGAAGTGAATTGGGGCCACAAGCTACAAAGGGACAGATACTAGAAAACCTTTGGCTGACCATAACTAGAGAAATTAATTCTGCAGGCACCCAGTTCAGCAGTGATGCGAATGTGTTACGACAGATCTTCGTGGTTTAGTCCCACTTAGTTTAGAATCAGACACTTTCTATCTTTTCTTTTTTATCAACTCCTGTTCTCTTCCAACAACACTTTCAAAGTCTGCATTCATGCAAAGTGAAAGTTGTGTATTGTAGCACTGCAATGAACGCACCAGATAAAGTCTGATTGAAAATTTTAAATTTCCACCTTTCATTTTCCTAATCATTAGCTCATCTCCAGTGAGGCGAACATAGATGATTTTAATTATTTATGAATTTGGAAGGTGCTTGCGTTATTTGGAAAAAAGCATGTGAACTTGTCATGAAACATTGCACCCATAATGCCAGCTGTCAAGGAGGAGTCAAGTTTAAGGTTAAGTCAATTTCAGCTTTGCATTTCCTGATTTTAAGGCTTCGCTGTGCAACCTTAATTATACATGAACTGGATTTTTTTTTTCTTAGAAGTACAGAAGGTTCACTGCCAAATGTTATAAAACATGTCCATCAACGGTTACATACATGAGCACATCACAGTAAAGCCTGATGAACTTCCTTAATATCACTGCATCTGATTTAGCTTTGATGCTAATGGAGAGAGTGATCAGAATGGAAATATCTGCATTCCATCTTTTCTTTGTCTCCTTGCAAGCAGATTGTGTAATTTGGCTTGGGGCGATGTGATGACAGGCAAAGCTCTGAAAACTGGAGACTCACCCTGGAAATTTCCTGTTTTCCAGGAGCTGTGTCTTCCCTTCTCCTGAGGCAATAAACCTGGAAATCCCTTACCCAGTGCAGTCCCTATGTCAGGATGGGAGCTCCCAGCTCCACCGTTGTTGCTGATAGGAAACTGTCTGTTACAGGAACTTTATGACTGTGGTTTTTTACCCTTGCAGACAAGGTGACGTTGTCCTGCCCCCTTATTACCAGCCTGAGGAAGATGATGAGATGCCCTTTATCTGCTCGCTGTCAGGAGACAATGGAATTATGGGCTGCCATGAGATACCCCCACTGAAGGAGCGGGGCCACGAATGTTGCTTGGACAAGGATGATTATTATTACTACAACTCAGTCCGGCAAGAGTTCAACATCAGTGGCATGTGTGTCAACTGGAACCAGTACTACAACGTGTGCCGTACAGGCAACGCCAACCCGCACAAGGGTGCCATCAACTTTGACAATATCGGGTATGCCTGGATTGTGATATTTCAGGTAAGGCTGAGTTAGCCTCCTAACAAGGCTAAGCTGTTTTCCTTTTTTTCCAACTGAATCTTTCTGTGCTCCCATGCTGGTTTCTGCAGGGTGTGATGCAGCCGCAGAGAGAAAATGGCCTTGTAACTACTCTGGCAAGAGAGAAAGAGTTCCCACCGTAAAGGGTGTTCCTGAAGGTGGGGAGGGACATAGAGCTGTTCCAGGCCCTTGCTGAAATGAGCTATACTCTTCACGATAGCAAAAGAGCCTTTATTTTTATTTTATTTTATTTTATTTTATTTTATTTTATTTTATTTTATTTTATTTTATTTTATTTTATTTTATTTTATTTTATTTATTTTATTTGTATTCCCAGCACGCATTGCAGGTGGGAGCTAAACCCATACCTTTTTTCTTTTCTGCCGGCTGTACGCAGTGTCCAGTCCAAGGAGCACAGAAACCTGCTGCGGGTTTTCCCCTGCTGCGATCCAGGGAAATGAACTATTTTAATGAAATATTCCTGCTGTGGGCTAGTATGATCTCACAGGCTTTGACAGTATGCCAGTGGCACCAAGCAGTACCATGCTGATTTCCTGGAATGGAAATTTGGCCTCCTTGAAATAGACTGTTGTTTCTCACCTTCCTTGGGTTTCAGCAGCCCTGCCTGTATACACTGAGGAGTGAACTCTGGAAGCCCACTGCCCTCTTGTTTCTCTTGTTGTTTGTCTTTGCAGGTGATCACTCTGGAAGGGTGGGTAGAGATCATGTACTATGTGATGGATGCCCATTCCTTCTACAATTTTATCTACTTTATCTTGCTGATAATCGTAAGTATAAGACTTGGTGACTGTCAGCATTGCAAGCTAAAAGTCTACAAAAAACAGGTCAACACAGATATAGGGGAAGCAAACTGCTTTACCTGGATTTATTCTAGGAATCTCAGGAACCCAGATAGTTGATTTTCACCGAGAGTGGCAGTTGTCAGCCAAGTTATTTTCTTTCACTCAAAATATATGCTCAGGATTGATTCCTAGAGATATATATACCTAGTATAGGATAATGTTCTCATCTACAGATCAAAGTAAATTCCCCAAAGCAGTAGGCCCAAAACCACAGAAAACAATTTCTGCATCTGCCCTCCTACTTGGTCTCTGTACATTTTAAGCTCTAGAGTAATTCTTGAGCCATGTTTAATGACTTTTGGAAGCACCTGGATTTTTCAGAATCACGGTCTTGGGTTCAGATTTTGTTGGATTCAAGATCTGTCATGCTGAATTACTTCTTCAACACGAACAAAAAGGAGCTGCTGCTCTGAAAGTGTCAGTGGTCTAACATAAACTGTCTGTGTGAGGTCACTGGTGGTGGGGATGGAAAGAGAGAAGTGCGTCTGCCTTGAGAACTTACTGCCACACGTAAATGCCTTTTCTTGGAGGGAATATTCTGTTTCTAATAAGGAAGGATTTCGTTTCTTTGAAGACCCTTGCACTTTTCCTACATGGGGACCAAAGTCAAGAGTGGAAGGAAAGGGCACAGGATGGATTATGGGTGCAATTTAGTTCTGAGTTGCTTTGCCAGTAAGGACCTCAGTGTGTATTTTCAAGGCCTCCATGCATTTGGATGGGTTGCTGAATGGACATGACTTAGACTCTGCTCTTCACTTACAACTTGCATGTGGCCATGCCCTCCTAGAAATAAGATCTCTAGAAACAGTCACCCAGTACTGTTAACAAACTCACCCAGCACAGGATCTAGTTTAAATTTGAATTGACGTGCAGTGACTTGAGAGCAAACAAAACTTAATCTGGTTTCTGGGAGAAATTCTGCAGCCTGTACGTGTGGGGAATGACACAAAAAAAATATCTACTGGTCCATTCAGGTCAGAGAATTTATGAAAAAGCTTCGTGGTATCCTTGATTTCTCCCTGCCGTCTGGCCTTCTACCATCCCAATGGAAGGACAAGGAGAAAAAAACAGAAAGATGACCTACTCCCTGCGGGCTGAAGCATGAGCCAGGACAGCAGAGGTGAAATGCACATTAAAGAATGCTGCTTTTACTTTGAGGCTGGACAGTCCCAAGGAGAGACAGTGCAGAGGTGAAAACAATTATTTCCCATAAAGTTTGTTCGGATCTCCCACCATGAATTTTCACTTTGAGCAGCGTGGCCAGTATCCCTAGATTTGATCTCTCCCAGAGCTGAGAAGGGCTGTGCAGAGACAATGTTTTACCACTGGGGTGATCATGCCCGTCTCCTGCAGGCCAGTTCCGAAAATTGCCCCTCACCCCCTGCTCCAATCTACATAAATTCTGTCAGCTTACTTTTTATTTCTAAGCAGCAGCATCCTAGTGCTGGCTCACCTCATGTGGATTCCCAGTGATTCAAACTTTGTCTCTGAATTTGCAGGCACTGAAAACCCTCAATTAAACACTCTGTGAGATTTTACTGTGGAGTGTCATTGACATTTCTAGACACTCCCTCCTCATTTGCAGGTGCCATGTAGGTTTATTTCCAGGAAACACAGGAGCACATGAACCTCAGCTTATTCTGGGGACTGCTCAGAACAAAGGAGCCATATGCTAGATGGGGTATTTCCTTTGCCTTTGGTGGAGTTACACCAAGAAAGCATTTAGCCTTTCTGTTACCTTCTTTGCATGTCTAATGCATCTTTTGCAGCACATAGCAACACCACAGTGTGAACTTGCTTTCACTTGTTTTCATTTTCCCTCTGAGTCTTCTTATAGAAATAATGATCCCTCTTCAAGTCTCATGAAGCAAAATCCTTGAAGCCTTTATTCTTCCCTCCTTTTCCATGCTTGAAATGCCTAGGTTTCTAAGCAGGGTTGCTCTGAAAGTCAAGTTCAAGCCCTGACTTTTTGCTTTTCTACATACATCCTAGCCTTGGCTCAAACTTACTCTTCTGGGGCTGGATCTCTGCAACCTCTTCTTTAGAGCTGTGCTTTCATCCATGACTCCTCCTCTCACAGAGATATCTTCAAACACCTACATAAGGGCATTACCTGCTACTGCTCATCTGGCAGGAATAAGGCTCCAGCACCTGGATATATTCCCAGCATGGTTAGGACTCCTGCGTAGATGTGCTCCCCAGAGGGGAAGAGCCCACTCTGACCCTGACACTCAGAGTGGCCTTGCAGAACGACCTGATAAAAGCATTTTATGTATTCAGCAAATTGTAAATAGCTTCCCCCTCTGCCAGAGATCAGGGAGGTGATGTGGAGGACAGACTGCTTTCACCTCTTGGGTCGGTGTTTCATTTAGGTCTTCCTGCTTGAAGTCCAGTCATTTCTTTGTCACTTCTCCAGCTACTTGGCCATTGGTGTGGCTTCTGGACTAGAGAAAGCTCTTCTGAACTCCTAGGCTGGTATCCACCTTGCAGCACTCAGTGGCCTCCTTGAAGTGCTCTGTGCTCACACATGTGGGCTGCAGAAGACAAGCTGGATATCTAGGTATAAGCAATAAAAATAATGGGCAAGTAAGTCAGCATCTCCAGCACCAGTCAGATTTTTTTAGATATTGCAGAGACAGGGATCAAACCTTGGGCTGGACAAGGCCAGTATCTGCTTAACTAAAGTACGATTTACCCTCAGGGCTGAATGGGACTTCTGTATTGGGGCTCTGAATCAATAGTCTCCTTCTGCCTCTGCTGGGTGCTTGCTATGACTCCACATCAGACACTTCTGGTCTCTCCACTCAGCCAGCTGAGATGGATCGCTCAATTACAAGCCATCTGGGACCCTTCCTGTCCTGCTAGCTGGGAGGCACTGTCAAGCTTTAGAGCCTTAGAGTTTATGGACTTGCCTGTCGTCTTAAGGATTAAGCAAGCTCATTTGTTTTGTGTTTGATGTTCCTAGCTAAGAGGTTTAAGGATTGGGGATTAGTTGTCATATCCAGTCCTCTCACTCCTCCCCTTTTTGGTCATTTGGTGGGAGATCATAGCAAATGGTGCCTGTGAGGATAGGGTTTGGTGATGTGAAACCTCGACCCTGCTCCAGATCCAACCCCAGGCTTACAGTGTGACCCTGCTGAGAGCAGCTTGTTGCCCCCAGCTCCTCTGCATGTAGCCTAGAGAGAAGGTGTTGCAAGTCTTGATCACTTATTGTTAGTGGAGTTGTTGGAAGTTGCAAAGTGTACTGGGCAGTGTCACAATTAACATTCCAAAAACGAGTGCACAGCTGGTGTCCAGCTCCCAACACTGCCTCACTCAGGGCAAGCTGAGAGAGATAACAGAATGGGCAAGATTGTGCGAGTGTCGTGTGGTGCTGAGGGGGAGGAGGGCAGGAGAGTGCATCGGAGAAGAGTTTGGATTCCCAGCCATACTTTCCTCAGTGAAAACATGCAAGACATCATGGACTAGGGAAAATCTTAGGGGAAGGCGAAGGAATCCATTCAGGGCATCGTTTTAATTTTGAAGGCCACATGCAGAAGCTAAAGGGAAAATAGAATGAAATATGCACAGGAGGAGAGGGAAGAGAAGGGTTTGGTGATGAAGGGAAACAGAATTAGAACAGCTTTGAGGGGCGCTGAGAGGAGGAGTAAAAAAAAAATAAGTGTTTAGTTTTGCAATGGTTTATTGTCCTTATGCGGAATCCGTTTGGGAAGGGCTTCATGTTTCAAAGCTTATTGAGATGCTAGTAGGGACATCTCTCCTTTGAAGTACTGAGAGCCACTGTAATGAGCCTCCAGACAGAGCTGTTGGGCACCTGTGTGCAAGAGAAAGGGACAACCAAGGGGGCAACCTGGTGGGGGAGTGGCAAGGGCTGTGCACGGAGGGGAAGGCTGCTTGGATAGGTAGAACAAGCTGGGGTACTTGCTGAAAGAACCTTCACCTTTTCCACACACGAGGGTTAGGGTCAGGTTATCGCCGCCTTTGCTTGCTGGAAGGGTTATATGGAGGACAGATGTGTGAAGATAAGGGCAGGACTGGATCCAGCTCTGTGTCAGAGCCGTTTGCTTGGAAAGAAGAGACGGGGAAGTGAGACTGGGTCCTGTGTGGTTTTGTACAGGAGGAAGGTGGTGCGAGGACATCCTTTAGCAGGGATGCTCCCTGGTACAGGGGAAGCAGAAATCTTGAGCTGGTGCTTCCTCTGCTCCCTGGGGCTGCCTTGCAGGGTCCGTTTCAGAGCAGAGCAGATGTGTGGTCCTTCTTCAGAGATCAGGCTCTGCGTTTTATCAAGGCTGGATCACCACTTACAGCTCTACGGGGAGTAGGCGCCAATCAAGGCATCATAGCTTTTGAGAAGGATTTTGAATGTAGTTACCAGCACTTTTACATAAGAAATTCTCATCACATTGAAACCCAGGTTTTATTCTAAGTGTAATGAATAGATCTCCTAGTGGAGATTCATCTGTAATTTCATAATATTTGACACTGAGAGTGAGATTTTTACCTCCAGATCTCTCAGCACCAAGAAATATTTGCTCCATTTTACAGATAGGAAAACTGAGGCAAAGGAGGCTTAAAGGGAACATACAAAGGTGTAAAATAAGCCTGATAGACTTTTTGGCTTCTGTATGGAGAACAGGGAGAACTTCAGTGTTTTGTTTTGTTTCTAAGAAACTGGGGGAGTGGGTTGTGGTTATTTTTGTATTCAAAGTGGAAATCCTACCCGAACTAGAGGACAAGTAAAATAAGAGCTAAGGTAATATGTCTAGTATCAGAAGAATCAGAAGAATAGAAAATGGGTAGGAAAGCACTGTTTTGCCAGACTATTTAGGGTCCTTATCAAAGTAATTAGTTTTTATAAACTCCGCTTTGATTTCAAAAGCCCATTCATTTAAGCAATGTGCCATCTCCCTTTATGGTGAATTTAGGTGTAAATGGTAGAAATAAATAAAATGATCTGAGAATACTGACATGTCCTCCAAGAGCTGAAGACCATAAATGACAGTGCAAAAAAGCAAGCAGAGGAGAAAGCAATGAAACCACCAAACTAGTTGTCTCTCTCCCACCTTCTGCTTAACACAAGGGAGAGGGAAAGTAAAAGTCTGGTTTTCATCAAAACCTTTGCAAGCAACTTCTAAATGACATACTAAAGGTTCCAAAGCCTGCCAAAAGAGCTAAAAGTAGGGCTTGTGTTTCCTGAATTTCGGTTCAGAGCTCTAAATTCTACATGGAAATGACATTGAGTGACTTCTCAAAACAAAGCTGAGCCAGGCCTGGCTTGCTCTGAAATCCCACCTCCGTACACAAATTGGTTCCCGTTCCTCTGTCTGCTTCCTGTCACTTTCCCTGGTAAAACACTGGCACAGGTTGCCCAGAGAGGTGGTAGATGCCCCATCCCTGGAGACATTCCAGGCCAGGCTGCCAGGCTGGACGGGGCTCTGAGCAACCTGATCTAGTTGAAGATGTCCCTGCTCATTGCAGGGGGCTTGGACTACACGGTCTTTGAAGGTCCCTTCCAACTAAAACTATTCTATGATTCTTTGATTCTTCTTTTTCATTCCCCCTCCCACATGTTCTTCCTCATGCTGACACTGATTGTTCCTGCTTCTCCTTTGCTACTAGGTGGGCTCCTTCTTCATGATTAACCTGTGCCTGGTGGTCATCGCCACGCAGTTCTCTGAGACCAAGCAGCGGGAGCACCAGCTGATGCAGGAGCAGAGGGCCCGGTACCTCTCCTCCAGCACTGTCGCCAGCTACATGGAGCCAGGAGACTGCTATGAGGAGATCTTCCAATACATCTGCCACATTGTGCGCAAAGCCAAACGCCGCACCCTCGGGCTGTACAACAGCATACAGAGCCGGCGCCAGGGCCACGTGGAGCCGAGTGATGCCAAGCTAGGCATGAACAGGAAAAAACAGAGGCACTACAGTAAGGATTGTGTGGGTGAAGCTGGAAATGCCAGTAGTGGAAACGTGAGACTAACTGGGAGCATCTCCATGTGCCAGCTTGCCGAAGGGCCTGTGCCTACAAAGCACAGAATCAGAATTAACATTGGCCATTGAGCATGGGCCCATGGCTGCCAGCCAGGTGGGGATGACCAGCAAGAATGGGAATGAAACAGGGGTGACCAGCAGGAAACATGGGAAACTCAGGTCTGAAACTCAGAGACCATAAGGGGATAACATTAAAAGCACTGGCTGAGGTTTGTAAGAGGCTCTCAGTCTGGTATAGGAGTTTGGGAGAGAGAAGTATCGGGGAGTATGACAGACTGGGGCTAAGGATTTGTCTTGGTGACACAGCAGGTCTGTCAGTGACACAGCAGGTCTCTCAGAGCTCTCCTCCAAAACTGAGTTGCTGTGGGACCTCAAGAGAGGCAGAGGGAGTAAAATTGCAGTAGGATGTCTCCTGAACCAAGGGAACAATATTGAAGAAGTCAGTTTGATATGTAAGGGCAATGGAGACAATTTCTCTTGATGAGGCCACATGCTGTTGTGTAAAATTAGACATGAGATACCATTTAAATTGGATTCCTGGCCTGAAAAGTACTGTAAAAATGGCTTTATAGAGTTAGTATTAACTGCCTGACCATGCCTTTCCTGAGTTACGCTCCCATTAACAAGCAAAAAGGCAGATTTTTCTTCAGCTGGTCTTACATATGCAGTCTTTCATTTTCTTTACTTGCTGGGAAAAAAGCAGGCTTCATGCACTGTGTTAATGAATTAATTGCTTAATTCCCCCAGTGTCCATTTGATCTTCTAGGCCCAGCTGGAGGATTGAGGAACATCAACTTAGTTTTCTTGCTGAAGTCAGGGGGTCTGTTCTGATTCAGAGGGCACAAACTATCAGGAAGAAGTATTCTTGTACTATCTTTTCTGGCTTCCTGAGATGCTTTGCTAATGTAGCTTCCCTAATTTAGAGAGTTCAGCTCAGCATGTGGCTTCTTGGACCCCACTTGTAGCAGTTCAGACCAAAAGCAGCTCTCATGATCGTTTTTCCCTCAGTTCCTACTTAACACAAGCTACTGAGTCTCAAGCTGTGATTCCTGCATCAGGCAAAAACAGTTCTTCCTCTGATGGACATGAACCCCTATTGAGCCTAATCACTGACAGCTGAGCAGTACCGTGCCTTTTGGTGACACAGACAGACAATGTGAAGTCCCCAACAGCAATGGCTTTTATTGCTGCCCTTGAGATGATGTGCCAGTGTTTAATCATCTTCACAGCTAAAAAGCCCAGTTACCCTCTCTAAATGACCAAAAGCCAAACAGGTGCCCAGTTTCGATGTCTTTTTCAAAGCCTTCTCCTTTAAGTGTGATTGTTTATCTCCCCAGGGGTTTGCCAGCAGCACAACTCTCTTGACTGCCCATCTCAGGGCTTGGTCCAGCCTATTGCTGTGACAGCAACCTCTGACCCCACCAACTGCCCCCGATGCCATAGGGGCGAGCACGAAGCATCCCGAAGGCTCTCTGTCCTGGATAGTGCTGACTCAGACCAGGAAGACGGAGGAGCCAGCGAAGAGGAGGGAGAGGGCAGCAGAGAGGACCAGGGTGTCTCGGCGCTGGAGAAGGAGGAAGAGGAGGTGGAAGAAGACGGATGGCTGAAGCTCTGCAGTGACATGTGGAGAGAAGTGAGGGTCAAGCTTCGAGGGATTGTGGACAGCAAGTACTTCAACCGTGGGATCATGATCGCAATCCTGGTGAACACTATCAGCATGGGCATCGAACACCATGAGCAGGTAAGGCATCTCAGGGCACGGGGTGGACAGTGGGAACTGGTGAGTCTTGCTCAGTGTTACGGCCTTGCCAAGCAGCTGACACAATTGGGTGGAGGCAGAGACTGAGCAATCTGGACCCCAGGCCACAGCACAGATGGTCCCAGCACAGCTTTGGAGAAAGCCTCAGGATCTTGCAGGGTCTTTTCTTCCTATCCCTGCACTTAATCACTTTCACTGTCTCCATGTATTTTCCTCTCACCTCCTTCCAATCCTTCTCTTTTCCTCCTCCCTTTTCACTTTTAACCCTCTGCTTTTCTTCTTTACTCTGTCTTCTCTTTCTATCTGCTTCTCTCTCCTTCACCCTCATCTCTTCCATCTTCCTCATCTCTCTCTCTCGTTTCTCTCTTCATTAGCTTACTGAATCCTTAGTCTATTTGGTTAATTTAATGTGCCCTCCAGGGATGTCACAGGCACTTCACCAGCATCTCAATTCAAATCCATCAGCTTGCTAGCCTTTCCAGCTTAATTAAGAGATGCCTGAGCACAGTCTGTCTATATATGAAGGCTGGGAAAGGCATCACCTCCCACCCCTAGTCGTTTTGGGGGCTCAGATGGCTTGAGCCTTTCCTTTGCCCTGACAGCAAGAAGTGATAGGTCAGACATAGACAGCAGGTGTGGGCACAGGTTTCACTTTCACGCCAGTAGTTTGCAGGCAGCTCTGAGTCAGCAGTGTACTTCATCCTAATGACAGGCTTGTAAGATGGAGAAGGATTTTGTGCTCTCATTTTATATGTGGGAAACAGAGGCTGTGTCTACTTTGCAATGTGCAGAGCCAGCTTCAGAGGGTGTTAAGCATACCCGTGGCCTTGCATCTGTACTGCTGGCTGGTGGCTCTGCTGCACTTTGCATTAAAGGAGTCCATGCTGTACACCAGTGTCTCAGATCTATGCCCCCAGTCTGAATGTGACCATGATCCTGCTCCATGTGTCTGCCCAGATCGCAAAAATAAGATATCACTCCACTACTGAGATGTTGACTGCTTGGAGGCCTTGGAGCCAAGGTGAAATCTAGTCCTGAACAGAGTCTAAGGTAGCAGAGACAGGCAGTGAGTCTGGTTCAAGCAAGGCACTCAGATTTGTCCTGTGCTATATCAGGATGGAGATATCTTGAGACCCAGAGTATCTTAAATTCCCTGTTTGAGCCAACAGAGTGTCAGAGCCAGCATTTGAAACCCCAGATATCTGGATCCCACGCACAGATGAAGCACTAGGCCATTTTTCAAAGCCCAGCTAGTTTCTGATACAAGGATGGGAAACCTTAATTTGATCCCAGAATGCAAAACTACACTGGATGCTTCAGTACCAGAAAAATATCGGCAGGAGCTCAGAGGAGAGGAGAATGAAGAAGAGGCTGGAGGGGTTGACTCATGAAAATAGATAAAAGAGAACGATGTATTTATCACGTAGCAGAGAGATGACTAAGGGTTGAAACCCAGGACAATATGAAAACTGCCCACTGATGTTTTAAAGATGTGAGCAGCAAGCAGGGAGAGCCATTGTTCGTTTTGGTTTATTGGAGACAGCATGAATTAAGAGTTTAACAGAACATTTGAGCTGGGGGTAGAGAATTCACTCTCATGTTCTGGCTATTGTGTGTGCAGATTTAAGGCCTTCTAGGCCGCCTCTGCTGTGTTTGTACAGCCCACAGCAGAGTGGGATCTGCCTACAGCCTTGGGGTTTCTAGTAGCAGGTTATTAATGACACATTCTTAAAGTTATGCTATCACGTTTTATCCGTAAGTAGCTAGGAAAAGCTTATGACCCTGCCTGCTGTTTCTACTAGAAAGAGATGTCAGCCAAATTCATCATAACTGAAAAATGTGGTGCAGCCTGTTTATTTAAAATGGCTATACTGAATCCTGTTTTTCTGGCACAAGAAGATTAAAATATTCAGACCATACCATGAATTCCAGGTTGTTTTTAGTCAGTAGTTAACTCAAAAGCACACAGGCATTTGCTCTCTTTCAGTTTTCCTCAAGCCATGATATCAGTACATCTCAGACTGGTGCTTCATCATCCCAGAAACACAGATTTTCACAGAACAATATCCAGCAAAACCCCTCTGCCCACAGAGATCTGTGATTTGCAGGGCGATGCCATCCTATGACTGAAGTAGCTTCTGTTGCTTCATCGTTTGAACATCTCCTGGCCAAGAGATAATGTGTATAGAGACCTCTCAACCTTTTATTTTCTGATGCATGGGAGATAACAACCCCAGCCACACTCTAAAGACATACCTGGCTGGACAAGAGGACGTGTGAAGGTGTCACAGGTTTGAGCAGTCCTGGGAGCAGCTCATGGCATGTCTGTCAGCTCCCTGCTGCTCCACTTGTTCGCAAGTGAACTGCCCCACTGACCAAAGCACCCACCAACCATCAGGTTAAGGGATGAGGGAGACTGCAGGAGCCACGCACAAGGTTCAGGCTCAGGAACACGGCCACCTGGGAGACAGAATCCATGTGCAAGTCTTTGATTCCTGAGCCTTGGCCAACACACAGGAAAAAAAAAGAATTAAAATTATCTGTTTGTTACAATTCAGGGGTTTAATATTCACAGTGTTTTTCTGTCAGGAGACTTAACCTCAGCAACTCAAGCCACTTTACTCAGCTCCAAATCACCTTGGAATTTGGCTCTGTTTAGCTTATCCATCCAGTCCCTTGTCCTGTCCTGTTTGTGTCGCCAAGGCAGCTTCCCATCTCTTTATACATTTTTTATGAGGGAAATCAACTCATTTTGGGACAAACTGCACTTCTATGAGTCATTTTTAATCCTTAAGCTTATCACAAGTTATCACTTGTAAATAGATAAGTTTATTCAAATCCATCAGTGTGCATTATACCATGTAATATCCTCAGTATTACGTCTTCAGATATTGCTGGGACATTGCACAAGCCAAAATCCATCATTTTAAGCTTTGTCGTGCTTGAAATAGTTTTTGCAGTCCTTCAGAATTGCATCTACTTGGAAGTGCCTATTTTTAAAATCCAGTCTAGAAAATCAAGATATCAGATGCTTGTAGCTGTCCAGGAGGATCCTTTAAAGAGGCTTACTTTTTCTTTAATATTCACAGAGCATCTGGTGCTGCTTGCTTTTCTCCCTTATTCAGCATGAGGATGAAAGGCTGGTCCCAGCTCAACGTCCCAGGCTGCCTTTCTCATGTTTCTTGAATCATCTATTGGACTCAGACTTGTTTGCCATTGTTTGCCATTGACAATGAAACAATTGCTGGGTAAATTGGTTTATCGTCTTCAGTATCTACTTATGGTATTCCTTCGTACATCAGGTCAGTCCTTTATGAGGTTTGTCTTGTGTGGATCAGGAGACAATCCCTTGTTTCCTAGCTAGACCCACCCTGTGGATCAGTACCTTCGTATATTTTAGCCTGCATGATTTCCCTTTATACCAGCGTTTATTGCATCCACAAGTTCGTATTTTACAGTTATTGCTTCTCTTTTTACTATTTGCTGCTTGTCAGAAATATTCAGCAAACGTCCAAGCCAGCTCATCAGACTGACATTTAGTAAATGATGAAACAGTCTCCCTGGGGTGGTAGATGAAGCCACATTACTTCAGTCTTGCAAAACTAGGGTATAACAAAACATCACGAACTCCTGCATTGGTTGTGGGGTGGTGATTAGAGTAAGTAAAAGCTGGTTGGTAATGCCGATTTCTATGACTCTTCGGATTATTGCCAAGGGACTTTGAAATGGTGAGTAAAAGTGGGCAGGCTGGAGAGACCTCTGTGTGGAATATTTCTCTTTCATGTTCTCAGAGGCAGTGATGTGCAGATATGGTTTGGTAGGGCTGGTCTGCATAGATCTCATTAATTAGTTTCTAGGCAGTTGCCAATTTACTTCTGGGTAGGAGTAACTCATCCTGCAGGGACTTCATGGTGATCTGCATATTCTTAACCTTTCTTATAACACAGGGGTTTCTGGCTGCTGTCAGATATTGGACTAATTATGTTTTCAGTCTAATCTGAGATAAGAATTCCAATGTTAGCTAGTAAGACACTGAAAAGGAGAAAAAAGCTGAGCAGCTCCCCTCTGTTGCCCCAGCTCTAGTTTCTGATCACTGGGCATGAGCCCTGAAGTAGACCTGGATCATACGCTTCACTCTCAGTATCTGATCTACACTGGTAGAGATGAAGGACTTACTGCCATGAAGGTCTGAATTACGTAGTTTCATGGATTTGGAAAGAGATCCATACCCAGAGCAGGTGAACCAGTCTGGTTAAAACGGAGGCTCTGGGCTCACTCTGGCCTTTGGGATCTCTCTCCCCTTCAAGCCACCCTCCTCACCCCAATACTCAGTTCCCTCAGTTTTGTTGAAGTCTGGTGGTGATGGATCTGTCCTGGCTTGGCAATCTGAACAGACTTTTCTTTTGAGGAGATTTCTGGTGTTCTCTGGTTTTGCTTGGACTAAAATAGCCTTGAGTTCAGGCCTTTCTTTGTGGGCACTTCAATTTACAGTTTTTAGCTAAACCTGGGTGGCCTGGGAAGAGGAATTCTTGCTAGTGGTTTTGGTGATAAATGCCTGAGTGCTGTCTGTGGGAGGCTGGGGAGCTCTCACAAGTGTGAGGTGACACATCCATTGTGTTGGGGACCCTGTGTGTCAATAGGGAAAAAAGGAGAGAACCACTTTTTCCCTGTTCACTTGCCCCCTTCAACAAGTTCACGCTTCTGTGGCCAGAGAGGGTCCCCCACACCAGCCATGTCCCAGCCACTGGCCTTGTCCACTGTCACTCATGGCCACACTGCCCCGGGTGCGTGGGCATCCCCACCCTGCAGCCACAGCTCCCACCTGATGGCTCTTTGCACTCTGACGAGTTATCTGTATCTTCGGAGGTGCCTGCAATGCAGGATCAGCCTTTAGCCAGTGAGTCTGCCACTCCAGCTGACTCCTCTTTCTCTTTCTCTTCTTTTTCTTTTTTTCCCTGAGTAAAGCCCTTTTGTGTTGCTCTTCGTTCCCCGGCCTTTACTTCTTTCCTACTGCATTTTTAAAAATCTCTCCTTCTCTGCTTCTTGTGGGTGCCAATGAGTTGATTTTACTGTGGTTTTTTTCAGCTGTTTTTTGATTCCTCTTTCTCTGCCTTTTTTTCTGCCCGTCTCTCCTTCCTTTCTCTGTTCAGTCTTTCCTGCCCTTCTCTCTAGGAACCATGCTTTTCTGGGGCTGATTGATGGCCCATTAGAAAAAGATTAACAGGTGGAGGCTTGAGTAGAGAAACAGATGTCAGGGAGGGAAGGAGAGACGGGGGAACAGGTGACCTTTTCCACAAGCGAGATGCAAGCATGGCTTTTCAAACATCAATTGCTCCCTACGACAGCAGAAGAGAGAATGTGTGGACAGCAGAGAGGAGGATAATCCACCATCATAGCCTGTCGCTTTTTTACATTGCTCATTCTCACTGACATAATCATTTGATTCAGGCTGAAAGTGGCATCTCTGTTTAGCATATGGGCCTCATCTTCCCGGCAAGTGTCATTACTGCCCAGCTCTCCGTGAAGTGATCTTCGTCTCTCCCTTCCCATGTACACTTGCTTGTTCTTTCTCTCTCTTTGCTCTCATCTCTCCTCCTTTCCCCTTCATTTTCAGGGTGGTTTTGTTATTCAAATGTAATTATGAATGGAAATCGAGCCATCTCCTCTTTTTTGATTTTAAAGATATGAAGTATTTCAATAAAAAGCTGCAATGAGGAGTGCAAGAAATTAGCAAAGAGTGTGGAAAACCACAGATGTGAGGAGCTGTTTCCAGCCTATTTGCTCACCTGGGAGGATCTAGGCATCTGGCAGCACCAGAGCAGGTGTTAAAGCAGCCCCCCGCTTCAGGGGGAGGGTCAGACCCAGAACTGCATTCCTCCCTCACTTCTCCTTCCACCAGCTGAAAAAGTAACAGGCTCAGCCAGCACAAAGTCTGCCCTTCAGAAAAACAGCAATTTTGCAGTCCTCAGGGAGAGACCATGCCTCCCCTTCCTAGTGGGCATTAATACTGAGTTCATGGTAAAAATATTGGCTCTGACCTGCAGGGACTCACTTTTGTTTCTGGAGTGCCAGGAGCGTTTGTCCTCTCTTGCCCCAGACAACAAGCTTTTGCAGTTTTCTTTTTCCCACCCATTTTATGTGATGCTTAAGAGAGTGGCCTGGTGGCCAGGCACAGCTCAGACTAATGTGATGTGATAGCTCAGTGGTGCATAAGGTTAAGCATCAGATACGTAACCTTGTCTGAGGTGTGACATACCTGCCCCAAGGTAAACATGGCACTTTGGGCCAGAGGAGCCCTGAACAAGTCCTTTGGAGCTGCCATGCCTTGTCCCTCCACTTGGGAAGGTGGCATACCTTTGTCTAGAGAAGATTCCCACCTGTTGCTGCTTGAGAAGATGATGGCCAGAAGCATGCAACTGCCAGGTAAATTGCCCTAGCAGTCTCATGTGGCCTGAAGTCCATAGGCTGTCTAGCCTGGCTCCAAATGCAGCCTGTAATACTGGGAGGAAGTTTTTCTCTCACTTTGGGAACATTTTTTACCTTGCCATTGCCCTGGTAGTCTCCCTGGGCTATGTATGTGTGTGTCGAAGTATGTGCAAACATGAGCAGGCTTGTGCATGTGTTGTCCCTCATGCATCTGACTTGTTCAAGACCTCAGTCCTTGCTGTTTGGCCTGGTGCAGTCCAAGTCCCTGGGCAAGAGGTCCTTTGAGCAGATGAGTCCATCCCAAATTCAGTGCAGGGAATGCCTCTATTTCACAGGGGATGGCAAGATCCTGGCATCCTCATCAATGACATCAACGCAGCCTCTGTCTCCCTCTGAAGCAACATTTCATCATTCCTGAGGCAACGGTCTAGACCCTTTCCTGACCTTGTCTGAGAAGTCTCCAAGGCTGCACACACTGAAGAAAAAGTCATTAATTCAGAAAACAAAAGGAGGAGTAATTTAATTTGCTCAGGCTTGTTCCACTGATGAAATCATTAAAACAGTTTTCCTCATATGCACAAACACATTGGTCTCTGCTGGAGAAGGCTATATCACAGGGGCTGAAAGATGTGTCAGAGATTTAACTGAAAAGAAATTCCTGAAGCAGGGTCAGGTTGCCTTTTTTTATTTTTCTTTCCTTTCAGCACAGTAATTTTGTGTCATCCCTGGAGGTTTTCACCTTGTGCATCTGCCTTTGTCCTCTTGCTGTCCATTTTTCTCTTTTCCTCACCTTGTCCTGCTCTTTCTCTTCTATACAGATAGGTGTTCGCACTGTGCCCCCTCCTCGCTGTTGTCTCATTCATCCAGTCTGATATTCTCTTGGGTAGTTATTGAGACCACTCTGAGGACAGAGGCGTGACAAAAGACTGCTGGAGCAAGACCAGAAAACTAATGCATACCAAGGATTTGGTGGGGAGCAGGGGAGAGGAAAATGACAAAGGGAAAAAATAGAGAGGAATGGGGCAGAGAAGTGCAGTGAGCTTTACAGGATGATGGAGAACTGTTTTCCTATCATTCAAATGTTTTCAGAATTAAAGCAAAAATTGTGCCAGCTACCTGTGGAAACCTCAGAGGAAGAAATCCTTGAAGAAAGAGGTTGACTACAGATCACACACTTTTGCCCTACTTCAAAAAATACTCAAATTCTTTGCACAAAGTAGAACAGCGTTTAGCCAGGGGACCAGGGCATGGAGGGGGATGCAGGAGACACTTAGTCAGCCTTGGCTGCATGAATGGCTGTGGGGCTCCTGACCACCTCTAGTAAAATAATTTGTTCGGGACATAATTGATGATGGAGTCAATAAATGTGCAAAGGAACTGGAATGCAAGTGGCTCTAATCTCACCCATGGGAGCTTTGCAGCTCCCTACAAAGCCTGTCCTCTATGAATGGTGGCACTTTATTTCCCATGATTTCAGGGATCTTTCAGTTCTGACTCTCTGAATTTGCCTTCTCCCCAGCCAGAGGAATTGACCAATATCTTGGAGATCAGCAACGTTGTCTTTACAAGCATGTTTGCCCTGGAGATGATCCTGAAACTTGCTGCTTTTGGCCTCTTTGATTACCTCCGCAACCCCTACAACATCTTTGACAGTATCATCGTCATCATCAGGTGACAAGGGCTGTGGGGAGCAACTGAAATACACATAGATAAGAGTACAGAGCTTGCACATTTTCATGTGCCTTTTTAAAAAGGATTTAGCAGCTATACTGGAAGGAGCTGAGCTGATGCATAAGGCCAAAGATTGGGAGACCAAGATATCTTTTCCCAACACTTGGTGACCCTAGGCAAGCTGCACAGAATTTCTGACCCTCAGTTCTCTCTTCTGCAGAATGGAGGCAATTGCAATTGCTTTGTAAGCCTACAACAAATATTAGCTGGGAAATATTTTAAAACTGCACAAATTAAGGATGCTACAAAAGTTAATTGAGTGATTCCTGCTGGAATTTAATGCTGCAATTCTTTCCTCATTCCTGCAACATGCAGTGCCATGTTCACATTCTTAAGGTAGAAATGCAGCTTCCTACACATAAGTATAAGCCTATAGTATATAGTTCTAATTATATCTTGCTGAAACAGATTTTCTCTCTGACCCCTTTATACTTGCTGCCAATGCGGAGGTGAAAACTTGGATTAGCATTGTTATTCCTCTTTCTCTTGTGTTTGTTCACTTGTCTTTCATTTTGACCCTTGTACTCCCTGTGCCTCTCTGGGCTTTAGCATCTGGGAGATCATCGGCCAGTCGGACGGGGGCCTCTCTGTGCTAAGGACTTTCCGTCTCCTGCGGGTGCTGAAGCTGGTGCGTTTCATGCCCGCGCTGCGCCGCCAGCTCGTGGTGCTGATGAAGACGATGGACAACGTAGCCACCTTCTGCATGCTTCTCATGCTTTTCATCTTTATATTCAGGTGAGGAGGCTGTTAGTTAGACAGGGGCACTGCATGGCTGACATGGACAGCAACTTCAGAGCATGATTGCATGACTTGTCTTGCCCATTGCTCTAGGCTCAAGCAGCACTGACAAATATTTATTTGTCCATAAGGACTGAGGTTACCGCTGCCCTAAACTGGGTTAAGCAGCTGAAGATTTGGCCTGGACAGGGTGGAGAAATACTGCCACCAAATGCGAATGTTGAGCATAATGTCCCATTGCAGAATAGGTGAAGCCTCTTGGTAGGCAAGACTGGCTGCAGGAACAGTTCAGTCTGAGGGTGGACTCTGGCAGAAGGGCGGCAGGAAGCAACCAAGAAAGTTTGTAAGTGCAGATGTAGATGCAGTGGTAGGGCGATGATGAAAAATGAGGGCAAACAAGAATGATGGAGAGAGTAGATCTGAAGGACAGGTTGGAGGGAATACGTGAACCCTGAGGCAGTACAGATGGAAAGCAAGTTTTTTTGGTAAGCTACAGAGGTGCAAAACACAACTCCTTCTTCATGGGTAGGTCCTAGTGGTCTGGTTGTGTTGTTCTACCCCTCAATCCTATGGTGTTACATTGGATTGTTGGGAGGAAAAGAGAGTGACTCTGATGAGCTCATTGTAGTGGCAGAGATATTTATACTTGACACCATCTCCACTTCTTGCTCCAACAGCATCTTGGGAATGCACATCTTTGGTTGCAAGTTCAGCCTCAGGACAGACACAGGGGATACAGTTCCTGACCGGAAGAATTTTGACTCCCTGCTGTGGGCCATTGTCACCGTCTTCCAGGTGAGCTGACTCTGCTCTCTACGGGTGGGCCAGGGCAATGTGAAGAGGATCAGGAGATGCTATTTCTCATGGCAGAGCAGTGCACACACTCCTGACAGCACAAAAGGCTCTGGCCTGTCATGTTTGGAGGAAGAACAATTATGTGTTGTAACTAAACAACTGGTGTATCTCAGACAGGGGCACTCCTTCCTTCCCAAGAGACAGTTTGCAAAAGTCACTCCTGTCATGGCAACTCCCATCTTTACCGCCGTCACCTCAGCACATGACTGCCCTCATGGTTGCTCTTGTTTCTTCTTGCTCAGCTAGCATTATCGAGGCAGTCCCACAGCTGGACAGCGACAGTGGGTGTGTGGTTATGGAGAGGTTGAGAGGCCTGATGTGGTCCTAATGTGTATCCTTTTGCTGTTCTTTTCTGAGAATCACCTTTATGTTCTTCCTTCATGTTTATGTGGCCTCTTCTTCTGGTTGCAGATCCTAACCCAGGAGGACTGGAATGTTGTGCTCTATAATGGCATGGCCTCCACCTCACCTTGGGCATCCCTCTACTTTGTGGCTCTCATGACGTTTGGCAATTATGTGCTCTTCAATCTGCTGGTGGCCATTCTTGTGGAGGGGTTCCAGGCTGAGGTGAGTTGCCACTGAGGCCTCATCAAGAGGAGGAATAGAGGTGCTGAAAAGTGGACTTTTGAGGTTACTGGGATGGAGCACTCCCAAAGTATCACACATCTATCATTTCCCTTGTCAACTTCAGGATGGGCTTCATTTAAAAAAAAAAAAAAAAAAAAGCAAAACCAAAAACCCAAACTGAAAACCAGCAGTGATAATCCTTGCAAGGAAAGAGACAAACCCTCTGGAAGGGAGTTCCTGATTTCCATCCTGTGCAACAGACCCTGCCCTAATAGGGTGAGTCCTTTGCCCCTCCGAAAGCGAGAACTCAGTATGTCAGCCATCCCAGGTGACACAAGACTGACTCCAGTGATCACAGTGATGCCTGGCTGCCAAGGAGGATTTTACAGTTGTTCCAGCAATGAAAGACAAGAACAAATGGTCTTTTTATGGGTTCCCAACTTCTAAATTTGTGTGTTCCAGGGTGATGCCAATCGGTCATACTCAGATGAAGATCAGAGTTCATCAAACATGGAAGAGTTAGATCAGTTCCAAGACGTCCAAGAAGGCTCAGGTACAATAGCTCAAACAACCTCATTTGCTTATCTCCCATTGCTGTTTAGTGAGAAATATAAAAGCAGATTCTGCAGAAAATGCACTCCCATCTCCAAGAACTTACTGGTTTTCATTTAAACGTCATGCTAGTTTGCGGTGTTACCTGTGGAAAAATAGTCGTGTCAGCATCCTGAAGAATGTGATAGCTAAGGGGAGCAGTTATTGAATGACCTACAGAATGGCAACTAGGGGTGAGAAGTGAGGCTGTCTCTGCTCAGTTTCAGAGGCTCCATTTCAGGAACACCTTGTCCAAATCTGGGATCTGCACTTGGATAGGGGATACCGACACATTAAAAAGCGTTCAGGCAAATCTGGAAGTCTTGCCTCGTAGTGAGAGGCTAATGAAGCTTAGAGAAACCAGAGAAGTGACTTGAACACACACTCTGTAAGTGCTGACCATAAGGAGAGATTTCTGGTGGTAGATGGCTCTTTAATTGAGCAGAAAAAAGCATAATGAGATTGTGAAGGTTGGAAGCCAAAGCTAGACAAATTCAGACTGAAAAAAGCCACATATTTTTAAGGAAAGATAATTAACTGTTGGAACAGTTGGGAGCTGCTGGGTAAGCTCTCCACCCCTTGAAGTCTTTACTTGAAGACTGCAAGTCTTTCTACAAGAGGTATTGTGCTTCAGACAGGACTTGGTACCAGGGAGCAGCAGGAGTAGCTTGCTCCACAATGGATGGTGAACTGAGAGCTGAGGGGAAGGGACAGCCAGGCAGGAGGGCAGGGACAACACCAACAAAAGCACAGCACTTGCACAAGGTGGGCAGAACAGGTCTACGCACACAAGCCAGAGTCAGCCAATGGTTCAATGATGGCCAGGCAAGTCCACAGTGATGAGGCAGGTCTGAGGTCAAGCCCACAAGTCCAGTCAGCACGACAAGATCAGGATCAGCAAAGTGCACAGACAGGCACGATAATATTCACAGGGTAACCCAGACACAGACCCCAGGTCTGAGTTTAAATGCAGCTCTCACAGCAAGGAGCAGTGGCTCCAGTGTTGGCTTGTCACAGCTCTTTCCTGCAACTCAGCTGTTTTTGAAGCAGTCTGATCCTGGGTTACAGGACTGCATCATATCATAGCTTACCTTGAACGCAGGCAGCCAGACTCCTTGGAGGGCAGACGAGGAAGAGGTTATGGAGCCTGTTGGTCCACTCATGGCTGTGAGGCTGCATGCAAGAGAGGATATGTGACCTTCATTATGTGATAGGTCAAAAAAATCTGATTGTTCCAGTCATTTCAGGCATTAAAATCCGTTACTTCATCCTCTCCATCCATCTCAACAAAATGCTGATGGTCATCCACGGCATTTAACATAGCCCTCAAATGTGTCTTGGATCTTCAAGATCAAAGATCAGTCATTTGAGGAGGCCCAGTGTAGTAGGATAGGCTGGGATGAAGAGTATGATTGCAGGAATGTAAAGGTGATTCCAATACGTGGATGGCTGCAGGTTTCCCCACATCTTAGTCTCTTCCTCAGTGTCCCAGGCTAACTTCTTTAAATAGCCAGTCTGACAGCTGGTGGTATTTGGTTGGACTTGAAGATGCAGGTGTCTGCTCCTGGCATGCAGAAGCACACTCTCCTCCCCTTGCTGCCAGGGTTTGGCTCCTTGCTCTGCTCATCTCTCTGGCCCCAAGGAGAGCTGCCCTCACTTTTGGGGACTGAGGAGGACACTTCAAAGTCTTCCCAGCTTGCATTGCTTTTGCCACAGCACCCTAAATCAGAAGGAATAGATGTTGATTTGCACCTCGAATACTGTGTTCAGTTCTGGGCCCCTCACTATAGGAAAGACATTGAGGTACTAGAAGGAGTGCGGAGAAGGGCAATGAAGCTGGTGAGGGGTCTGGAGCACAAGTCTGATGAGGAGCAGTCGAGGGAACTGGGGCTGTTTAGCCTGGAGAAAAGGAGGCTGAGGGGAGACCTGATCGCTGTCTGCAACTACCTGAAAGGAGGTTGTAGCATGGAGGGTGTTGGTCTCTTCTCCTATGTAACAAGCAATAGGACAAGAGGAAATGGCCTCAAGTTGCACCAGGGAAGGTCCAGATTGGGTATTAGGAACAAATTCTTCATGGAGAGGGTTGGGAAGCCATGGAACAGGCTGCTCAGGGAAGTGATGGAGGCTCCATCCCTGGAGGTATTTAAAAGGTGCATATATGAGGTTCTTAGGGACATGGTTTAGTGCTAGATTTAGGTTATGGTTGAACTTGATGATCTTGAGGGTCTCTTCCAACCTAAATGATTCTATGATTCTAAACAGCTAATATTCTGTTAGCTGCTGCTAACATGCTAAACAACTTAGACATTGAAGCAGTCACTGGACAGTGAGGAACCCACCTTTTCTTTCCTCTTTCTTCTTCTTCCTGTATCTTTCCATCAGATCCCAAGCTCTGCGCAATTCCTGTGACACCTAATGGACACTTGGACCCATCCTTGCCCTCCTCCGCCCCACCAGTGGCTGCTGGGGGGGTCACAAACCCTTCGCGCAACTCCCTGCAGCCTGACCAGATCCGTGTTGCTGTTGGTTCCCGGAAGAGCAGTGTGATGTCCCTGGGGAGAATGACCTGTGACCAGCGGTCCTTGGTGAGTGAGTCAGTGAGCAGACATGTGTGTTGTCCCCTTCTTTTGAAGTCCAAGCACTCTGTTGTCTTTCTGCCATCATCTGGGGATTGCTGTGGAGGATTGCACTGCTGCTGTAGCCTTCTAAGACAAGCACATTGCCTGTCTTTAGGAAACCAGGTCAGTTCACATTATTTATCTAAATTTCCAGATTATTGACATCTATTTCCAGGTTAATTGAGTGTGGGGTTCAGCTCTATTATATGCTTCTCATGAGAGAGTAGGAACACCAAGGGTCTCCCTCTTAGAGTGAAATATGTTTTGTCCCCTTGCCCTTTCTTTGTTTTCCTAGAGCACAGGACACAAAATGATGTCCTGAATGAGTTAGGAGCATAGGAATATCAGCTGGATGCCAGAACTACCAAGTTCCATAAGAGATGGGTTTTCTGGAAGCTTTTGTAACAATGGAGAAATCTTGACTTGGAGCTCCCCATAGCAGGTTCTGCTGCCCCTTAGCACTTCTCCAAGCATTGCTGGCTCTCCAGCCAACTTAAGTCAGACCTGTCCACCTTGTAACATCAGCTTCTGGGGTTTCTATCCACTGACACACACAGCTTTGGGGAGGGAGGGGGGTGCATTGGTGCTCAAAGGGTTCATGCCCCTGTAATTTCTAAACAGGGAGAGCTGGCAGCCATGTACTACATGATAAGTTGCTGATGTGGTTGGACTAGACTGTAACCAGCAAGCCTGTTTCTCTCGTTTCTTCCTTTTACTAAGACTGTACTCAAAGATTGTGTGTCAGGTTATCCATCACCCTGTACCTTGTGTTATCCTTTACCCCAGGGTAGTGTAAAAAGCTACCTATCGGATTTTTGGAGAGCTGTATTCTTGCTCTGTGATGGTGTAAGTAACATCAGGTACCTGGCCTTTGGCTTTATTATTTACCTTCCCTGTAAATACCTTGCACACAGATGGTGCTATAAAGTAATCACAGCCAACACCATTGCTAACTCATTATCAATTTATTGTCAGATTTACAGAGATTGCTGCTAGATTCCCACCATGCAACTTCCCCAATGGCTGAAAAATATGGCAACCTCCTGACTAAGGGAGAAACCTGTGATCTGAAATCGGATCGTATCCTCCCTCCTTGTGCCCTGAGTCCCTGAGTCCCTGTCCTGCTCTCTTACAGTCCAGCTCCCGCAGTTCCCACTACGGTGCCTGGGGCCGCAGCGGGCCCTGGGGCAGCCGCCGCTCCAGCTGGAACAGCCTGGCCCGGGGACACAGCCTGAAGCACAAACCTCCCTCCGCCGAGCACGAATCCCTCCTGTCTGGAGAAAGGCATGGGATGGCAGATGGGGAGCCGGATGGGACGGGAAGAGTATTTCATCACCGCCGGACACTCTCCCTAGATAACAAAGGCTCCTGCGACCTGCTGGAGTTGGCCTCGGTCCCATCTGGCCACAGAGTGACCCATAAGCTGGGAGCAGCATCTGGGGCCAGTGAGCATCAAGACTGCAATGGCAAAATGCCCAGTATTGCCAAGGAGATCTTCCCAAAGATGGACAACCGCAAGGAACGGGGAGAGGATGATGAAGAGATAGATTATGTGAGTACTTGTCAGAAGGAACGTGGTGGTATACTGCAGTGCTGTGAGAAACCCCAAATCCATCCTGAAGTTTCGGTCTCTCTGCCGTGTGGATGGGAGAGCTTGCAAAGGTGCTTCAAGTACAGCTGAAGGACAACATTGAACACAGATAGGACCTTCTAGGCCCAGACAAGCTCCAACCACATTGTCAGGCTGCCTGCAAGGCAGTTGTACAGGTGGATGGTGGGCAGAAAGCAGATGTGGGGCACGTGCATGGTCATTCAGGGGCTGTTATTTCGGAGCAATGCAGCCCGCAATTTCTCCAGGCTGGGGAAGGTCAGGTTGTGTGAGCAGCGAGAGCTTTGCATGAAGAACATCGGCAGATCAGAGCAGGAAGCACAAGCATGAGAGACAAGGCAAGTGAGTTTTGCAGTGCCAGGCTGGGAGACTGCAATGCCCAGTCTGTGAGGATATCAAAGGGTGGAAAAAGTGGACAGAGGGTCCATAGAAATGTGAACTGACGTACATGCTGTATGAAATTAAATCACCTCTGAGCCCAAGTGCCAACAGAAGGCCTTTCTGTCCTGGCCTCTCGTTTAGCTGAGGTAGTGAGAAAACTCTGTCCTTACGTAACAAAACCACTCCAACAGCTCTGAGAAGGCATCATGGACAGCATCTTACTCTAGAAAGGTGACCACCAGTTTTATTTGTAATGATTTGGGGAGGAAACAAGGTGCCAAGAGTCGAACAGGCTGTGGCAAAGAAACTCCTACCTCTTTTTCAGTGGCTTGTTGCTCTTTGAGTCCATTTCCTCTTTCAGAGGCTTAAAGAAAGGCAGGTAGTGCACCTGAGGAACTTCAGGTAGTGGTGTTTTGGGGTCAGACGTGACAGGACGAGTGTCTCTCTCAGGCAAGTGTGAAGGTAACCAGTGGCATTTGCTTCTGCTCCATCCCTCCAGAGCCTGTGCTTTCGCATCCGGAAGATGATGGAAGTTTATAAACCAGACTGGTGTGAGTTACGGGAAGACTGGTCCATATATCTCTTCTCTCCGCAAAACAGGTTTGTGTGTTTTTTGCCATGAGAGGGTTGAGAAGATGGGACAGGTTCTGTTGCTGTGCTAGCCACATACTCTGATCTGCATGTTAGGTTGCAACTTTAAACTTACCAGCTGGGAATGTGTTCTGTCTTCTTCTCCCCTTCTACACCCAAACAACACTTCTCTTCCTTGATTCTGGAGATGAAAGGAAGGATGAGAATCCTAAATAGTCATTGTGATTTCCCCTCCCTTTGGAGCATCCCTTTTTTCTTTTGTATAATCATAAATATTTATAGCAAAGCAAGGCAGGGAATACTAACATTAACCCAAAAAGGAGAAGGAGTGTATTATTAATGACTCCACAATACTGATATTTCCTCCCCGGGTACCAGAACAGTCTCTCAATTTCATTTTTAGTCCCAGTACCAACTTACCAGCAGTCATATCACACCTTTTAGGGTATAGCTAGAATTCTTCTTGCCTGAAAAAAAAATGAATTTGGTATAAATGCTTCTTGCTTGAGGGGCCTGCCCATCAGGAGAAAATGTCCATGTACCCCAGCCAGCAGTATTCTCACCCATGTGCATTGCTGCTTGAAAAGATGGACTTTCATTACAGGTTCATGAGGGAGAGCTCTTTGCTCTGTGTGACACCGGTGCTAATGGGCACAGTGTCTTTTGGAGCTGATAGAAGTGTGGTCACCATGACAGCCAACCTACCTGTCTCTCAGCTTTTAGCATGTGGCCTCTTTGTCCTGGGGTGGTACAAAATGTGAGTTTAAGAGGAAAAATGAAATTCAGTCTCCTCTATAGGGCAAGAAGGGAGCACAGAGCTGTAGTGGTTAGAAAACCACTCTGGCACTGGGGCTCCTTGCTCTGACATTGCTTTGCTCCAGGCTCCTGCATGACCATGGGCCACCCTGGGATATTGCCACGGCAAGGGACACCAGTATCAGTGATAGGAAAGCTGCTGCATCAGGGCTAAGTTTTGGCCAGACCTTGTAATTCTCTGTCCTCATGCTTCTTAACCTTGCTCTGCCCAAGGCATGGGTACCTACTGAACTCTCTTGCAGGTTTCGCCTCCTCTGCCAAACCATCATTGCTCACAAGCTCTTTGACTATGTTGTGCTGGCCTTCATCTTCCTGAACTGCATTACCATTGCTCTGGAAAGACCACAGATTGAACACAGAAGCACGGTGAGCACCGTTTCCTCCCATTTGTTTTTTGGCACAACCTCCAACAGAGGTTCGTAAGTGTTCCTGTCACTGGTATGTCCTCTGGAAGAACCTGAGCACCAAACACAAACTTCCACTCATCTGTTCAAATGCCCAAGTATTAGTAAGTCACACACAGTGTGCTTCCCCTGCAGGGTTTTATAATGGGCAACCTACTTTATAATAGTGATCCTAATTCCCTCCTTCTTGAAGAGCAAGAGGGTCCCTCAGGCACCTGCAGTTAAGAAATGACGGGCAAAAGGGACAGTGACTGGAAATAAAAGATAGAAGTAACTTCCGTTCTGTAGAAATGGCACATCATCACTCACACATGTTGCTTTTGAGCTATCTTGGAGATGGCTCAAGCTTGCAAGTGAAGTGGCTTTATCTGCATGTCTGCCTTAGCTAACCCCCAGGCTCTACTGCACTTACACACAATCTAGTGCTTGGTGCTCAGCAACCCTTTGGGAAGGAGTCCCAGGTCAGCACAGCAGGTCAGGACTGAGCAGCATGGGCAGAACAGGGTGGAAAGCACCCGAAAGCAGGTTTGCAGAATGCATTGCAAATCCCATCCACTGTGCTCTTGCAGAGTTGCATAGGATCGCGGCCCAGCTGCGGCCCAGGGCTGAGCCAAGGTGTGTGAGCTAAAAGCTGCCCAGCACTGACCTTTGCCAAAGGCACTTCTCTTATTTCCCCAACTTTCAGGTCAAGAAGTCAATATACATTTAAGGCCTTTTTCTATTTTTTTTTCTAGGAGAGAATCTTTCTTACTGTGTCCAACTACATTTTCACAGCAATTTTTGTAGCTGAGATGACGCTGAAGGTGAGTTACTGTGGAGATGAACAGCTCAGAGCCTTTTCCAGTGTCAGGAACAACATGCTTCATGTTTGCTTATCACCCTTCTAAAATCTCTCCCTCTTTTCAGTATGCCACTCCTTCCCCCTACCTTGGTAAAGGCAGATACTGCCTGGGGTTGAGTCCCTTCTTGTCAGGCATGGAGGGGATGTTTATCCTAGGCTTTAAATCCAAAGGGATCTTAACATCTGGCAGGAATAGCTGGCTTCCAGGTATGGATTTTGTAATAACTTCAAATGTCCATTTAATTCCTCCTAGAGGAAGAATGTGGGAAACAATAGCAATATGGATAATGTGCTCTTAGTTGAGATAGTTTAATAGCTAAGTACTTTATGACAAAAAGAAAATCTTGTGATTGGGAAAGAGTTCCAAAAGTGGGTAAAGACAGTCTCAGAGCTGGCTGCCTGAACTTCAACCCCCTAAAATTCATACCCAAGTTATGGCCATGACTTGCTCTTGCTGAGGCCACTGATGTCTGTAGCACCTGCTGGTGTTGAGAATTGCTGAAAATAGAACCACCCCCTTAGGAGCCAAAGTATGGGGTTTAGTGCCTGATTTACTTCCCAGGTGATCTCTGGGCTGGGAGACTTGCCCTAGGTCTGTGGTATGGCAGGGAGAGGTTTTCTGTATGTTATAAACTTCCAGGTAAAAGGAAAAGATGATGAGATGGCATGCCAATGTCGCATGGAGTTGAAAATTGTCCCCCATCCGCCCCCTCTCTCCACAGCTGCCCTTTACCAGGCAATATGGAGAGGAGCCATTTAACCCCTTCTCCTCTCCCCTCTCTTGCAGGTGGTCTCTCTAGGCCTGTATTTTGGGGATCAGGCTTATCTCCGCAGCAGCTGGAACATCTTGGATGGCTTCTTGGTCTTCGTGTCTCTTATTGACATCGTGGTCTCGGTGGCCTCTGCTGGTGGTGCCAAAATCTTGGGGGTGCTGCGGGTCCTCCGGCTGCTGCGCACCTTACGTCCCCTCCGGTCAGAGCCCCACTGAGCCCTACTCATCTCCCTCTTCCCACCACCTCCCTGTGGAAGGGTCCCAGAGTCAGATAATGCTGTGCCAGGCAAAGCGTGGTCTGACAAGCCGTGAGCCACAGGGAGGTTCCCTTTAGCCATACGGCTCTGGCCCTGGAGGTACCTCATCAGACAACCAACCCATGGTAAAGGTGTTTTGGTTGCAGGGAAGTGATCCCCACTGATGGGTCACTGCACAGGGGGAGTGGAGGTCCATTGCTGCTGAAAAAGTTTAGCTTAGGGCAAACATCCCTGTCCTGTTCCTCTGTCACTCCTCCCCTTCCTTCCCTTCCAGAGTCATCAGCCGAGCTCCTGGCCTGAAGCTGGTGGTGGAGACACTAATTTCTTCCCTCAAGCCCATAGGAAACATTGTCCTCATCTGTTGTGCTTTCTTCATCATCTTCGGCATCCTGGGTGTGCAGGTAGAGTTGTTACTGCCCATCAAACAGCCCCCATGCCTCAAGCCCTACTGTGGGCATCTGTACGCCCAGGTACAGGCACACGGAACTAAGCAGAGCGGGAGGGACAGGCAAGCCTGGAAACCTTTTGCAGCTGCCCTCTTCCATGAGCTGTCTCCCACCATAATGTCCCTGCAACCTTTGGCAAAGACAGCAAGGTGCTCAGTGAATGCAGGTGTTAATGGATGTGCAAGACAAGAGTTAACACTCACACCTGGCAGGAGCTGGATCAGGGTCTGGGTTGGTGTTACAGGGAGAGCCAAGGGCTGGCATAGCACAGGGCTTGCCGGACACAACCGTGCCACACCACAAGAGCAAGGAGCTCAGTGCGTGCTTGTATGAACCCTGCCTCCAGTCAGCTCTGTTTCTCCTCCTCGCTCTGAGCCCTAAATCCACCCACAACCTTCTTTTATTTTTTTATTTAATCCTCTTTATTTTCGGCTGTTGCATTGCAGAGGAGCAAGGACGTGGGCGTTACTTCCATCTCAGGGAATGCGCTATACTTAGTCTGCTCTGATGCATCTGTACAAAAATGCACAAACCGGTACCTTCCATATGGGGAGAGGAGCCCTGGGCAGAAGAGCCAAAGCAGTGCAGTGCAGCTTTGTGAAAAAAAGCATCTAAGAAGCAGGGGATGTTTTTTCTGGTTCTTTACCCTCAGATGAGATCTTTTCCCATCAGCTCTCTCAGTAGCTGGGAAGCAGGGATGGGAGATTGCTCTTGGGGACTGAATAGAAGATCTTTTTTTTTTTCCCTTTTGGGTTGGTGGCTCTAATTGCACCCAGAAAGGCGGCCCTGAAGGCTGTCAGATGGTAAGGGCTTACAGTCACTGCTGGCCTGGGACAGTGGAGCAGGCTGCAAAGCCAGGTGTGGGTTTACGAGGGTGGCCCTGGCTCTTTAGCAATGTTTGAGCCTTCGCTCTACATCGTGTTGGTGGTCCTCCCTACCTGTCGTGCTCCACCTGGCTTGCAGCCCTGCAGCCCACCCACTATCTTGGGAGCTTCTGCACATCCCAGGGACCAGGGGGAACCCTGCAGGGAAGGGGGCTGATGGGTTCATTCCCTTCCTGCAGCTCTTCAAGGGCAAGTTCTACCACTGCCTGGGAGTTGACATCAGGAACATCACCAACCGGTCTGACTGCATGGCTGCCAACTACAAGTGGGTGCACCACAAGTATAACTTCGATAACCTGGGACAAGTGAGTGCGCCCCTGTCTCTGATGGGAACCCAGCATGGGGTTTGTCTCCTCCTATACGTTCCCTTCCCAGGGCACAGATGCAGTGCCTGGAAAGCCTGGTCCCTGGGCTAGGAGGGATGGTTATTTGGCATGGGTATCCATGCAGAAGGTGTGTCACTAGTGGGTTGGTATCAGGATGATGCTTACAGGTTGATGGGGGAAAGAAAAGTGGTGGCAGCAGAGAGCTTGATTTTCTTTTTTTCCTGCTGTGAAGCAGATGTTCTTCACAACCTCTTTCCTCTGGTGGGTCTGGCTGCGCATGGCTTCCTGCCCCCCCTCCCTTTCCCCCACAGGGGAAGGAGCAGGTTTTGATGTGTGTAAGAGACACAGGCAGGAAGAGTATTTCAATGTTGTGTGTTTTAGAGCATAAACCCACGATTTGTTTTTTTCCCAGCCTGCCAGATGCACCTGCTCCACATCTGCTTTGCTTTGTATGTTGCAGGCTCTGATGTCCCTCTTTGTTCTGGCTTCCAAGGATGGCTGGGTCAATATTATGTATAATGGACTGGATGCTGTGGCTGTTGACCAGCAGGTATGAAGAATTCCTTGTGAAAGGACCTTTTTCACTTTCCTCAGGCTAGTAAGGCAGAAGCATGTTTTAATGTCCTGCTTCAGACACCTCCCTCAAACCAGGAGTCCCTTCCAGGGCCCTTCTGAATCCTTTGCTCACCTAGTTGCGAGGAGTCAAGAGTCGTGGCTAGTCCATGCAGGGGGGTGCAGCTGTGGCTGTGCAGTGGGTGTCTGTTATAATTCTCACTCCCTGCTCAGTTTGGATCTCACAGCAGGTCTTTATCTATTTGTAATGATGCAGCGACAGCACCATGTGCCTTTTTGGGCAGGCTGGCTCTCTCATGGCCCACAGATGGTTATTTTAATATCCTGTAAAGCAAGGACTATCATGCTGCTGCCCACTGCGTCACTATCCTCTACCACTAAGCCAATGACCTTGATAGTGTCCAGTGTAGGTGCCTGCCAGGGGCTGCTGTACCACAGGCTTGAACCTCAGGGATGATGCTCTATTTACATCTGAAGCTCTGCACAAGGTGCACCACTGTTGGCTTTGTTGGCTGTTTGTCAGGAGACCCAGTCAAAGTTAAGGCCTCCTCTCTCTCCAGGCCTGAATAACATTTCTATTCCAGCCTCATTGCCATTTTGGTGGCATGTAGCTGTGGTCCATACTTGCCCTTGAGCCAAGGGTGTTCCTGGTGTCTGGACCACGCATTTTACCACATGGTGGGGTTCTGCCTGAGTTGTGGGTGACTCTGTGCAAGTGGGCCCTGGACCTTGATTCCCACCTGCTCCATCAATCACCAGGTGTGCCAAAATCCAATCAACCAGCCACAAACTGCCTTGTCTGTAGCCCCAGCTCTTCCCAGCCCACTCCCCTGATTTCCATAACCCCTCTCTACCTCCCCAGCAGCCGATCACCATGGCAGGTCCCACCCCCATAATTTCCATACTGCTGCCCATCCAACTGATTGACCGCTTCTGTTCTATCCCTACCTCCAGCCGGTGACCAACAACAACCCCTGGATGCTCCTCTACTTCATCTCCTTCCTCCTCATTGTCAGCTTCTTTGTGCTCAACATGTTCGTGGGGGTGGTGGTGGAGAACTTCCACAAGTGCCGGCAGCACCAGGAGGCTGAGGAGGCGCGCCGGCGGGAGGAGAAGCGCCTGCGCCGCCTGGAGAAGAAGCGAAGGAGTAAGGCACAGCCTAAGTGTTTGGTCGGTTCGTAGGCCAAGGTTTTCTGAGAAAAACCTTCTCCTCTTCTTTTTCTTTCCCAATGGACTGGTCTCTGAAATGCATTGCTTGTGGCCGTGCTCTCAGCCTTCCTCCTCGCGCCACTGCCGTGTCGCTATGCAACTCACTGGGGTGGTTTGGGGGAAAGGGGTGGCTGACGAGGTCTGCTGGGACTGTGGGGAAGCCGCTGGGGTTTTTAGCACCCTGCTACTCTGGAGATAACGTACCAAAAACACCCCTGAGCACCTGCTGGCATGCGCTGTTGACACAGGACGTGTACAAATTGGTATAACTCCTGGGCTTGGGATGATCCCACCTGGGCTTCCTACAACCCAGCTGGTGTTTGGGGGAAGACCTGGACAGACCATCTTTTGTGTTTAAACCTGAATATAAAGAAGAGGGAGGGGAAAAAAAAAAAAAAAAGGAAGACCCCTGTGTTTTGTTTCTGGTTCCTTTCCATCAGTGTTGCAGTGTCACTCCTTGGGGTCCCAGACCCTCTGTGGTGAACCCTCTTCCTTGTGTTTCTGTCCTCTTCTGTATTACCTTTAGACAAAAATTGCAAAAGCATACTTGCCCCTGGAAATCGTCCCTGCTACCCCAGGCTGATGGTTTTCTTCCATTCACAGCCTGTGGGCATGCTTTCCCTTCCTCTGCTCCAGTTTTCCCCCTCTCTCCTGTGACACCCTGGGGCCTCTCCCGGAACCATCTGCTCCCTTTTATCATTTGTGATCTTAATTTGTTGAGGCATGAAATGCTGATTTAGCACCATTACCACAAACATAGACTAACAGATTTTCTTTCTAGCATTCCTTTCCTTGTCTTTTTTCTATATTTTTTCCCCTCACTTCTACTTTCCTCTTTTTCCTTTTCCCCATCCTTCCTGTGTCCCCTATGTTTTACCTATCCTTTTCTGTTCTTTCTCCCCCCACCTTCATTCCCTTTTTTTTCAACATGTATCACCACTCTTACGCCTGCTCCCTCCCCAGTGTTTCTTACCCATTTCTCTCTTTCTTCTAATTTCTTCCTAACTCTGCCCATCTCCCTCTTTCCACTGAAGAGGCGCAGCGTTTGCCGTACTATGCTACCTACTGCCCCATACGCCTCCTTATTCATTCGGTCTGCACCAGCCACTATCTGGACATCTTCATCACTTTCATCATCTGCCTCAACGTGGTCACTATGTCCTTGGAGCACTACAACCAACCTGTGGTGAGTGAGATCATGGAGATAAGCCCTGCCTCTAGTCATTATGTTATTTCGCTACAGCTCTCTGGTGACCACTGGCCACTAGCATAGGCAGGACACTTGAGTGTCTCTAAAAATACTGTTAAAGTGTTGCAATAGTTAATGTAGTAGGCAAACGTATGTGAAAAGTTTCATATGTATCCAGAAATATAGACCCTACTCAGACAGTTGTTATCTGTTAAAATCAATAAAGAAAAGGCACCTAAGCAGGAGTCAGGCCTCCAGAAAGCAAGGTGCAATTAAGTCTCTGTGCTTTATATTAGTTAGTGAATATGTGGGTCACCCAAATTTAGCTGCCTGGTCTGCTTTATATGTTCCCCTGGATCCTAACAGGAGGAGTGGTAGAAGCAGCAGTGTCCTGGGAGCTTCAGGCTTTACATTTTATTTCCAAATGTCAGTCCAGCTCTGCTGCTGTACGGCCTGAGCTGAGAGGACGAGGGTGGCTGGCTGTGTGTCATGGGATGGAATGTCTTTACCGAGCTACCTTTTTTCCAACAGAGAAGCTGCAGGGCCAAAACACTGAGCAGAGCCTCTCGCAGCTGCAGGGGGTGATTCTCAGTAAACGGCCTTGAAGGCCAAATAAATTTATACTTTGGGGAAGACCATCTACCATCAGTGTTCCTGGCGAAGTCCTAGGTGCCTTTGATGGAAAAAAAGTTGCACATATCAAAGGAACTTTCTGCCTCCATGTGTAGATAAAGCATTCATCATAACATCTGCCTGGTGGCATTTCAGTTTTCTGTTTAGGAGACCCTTGGTTTAGGTGACTGCTCTGGTGTCTGAGCAGATGCTGTACAAGGTAGATCAGGCTTTGATCAGGAACTGAACCTGTCTGTCCTCATTCAAATCCACTGCCAGGTTCCTCCGTTTCTTGCCCATCTTGCCCAACTGCCCATTTTTTATCTTGCCCTTGGTGGTGCCCAGTTTTATTCTGGAGGAACTCTTAGCCTTTATCTGTTGCCATCCTCACATCGGGCCTCTGCTCTTGAAAAAGTTACTCTTCTTCCTTACCCCTCAGCTCCTTGCCCTGGAATGCAGGTCCAGTCATGTTAGCCTGCTGTCAGGCTCTGCTAAAGAATCTTGCCAAAGCACTTTGAACCCTTCCAGTATGAAATGCCACCAAATGCTGCCTACTTGCTCACGCTTGCCCTTGGTGATGGAGAAGGGGCAGCACATAAAAGAACCAGAAGCCCAACAGCTAAGAGATATGATATGTGCCTGCCCCAGATCAAGGCACAGAGGGGTTTCCTCCCATCAGAGATGACATGTATCCACAACTGGAGTAACCTTCGTGCCTCCCTCTTGATTGATAGCTATGCCAGTGCCATTTACAAGGTGGCATCCAGGTGGCATGGGCTACTGGCAAAAGAGAAGGCTGATGGTACTGGGTGGATTCTCCTTGCAATAGCTTCCTGCTCCCCATTATGCTGAGCAGTACAGCAGAAAGGAGCAACAACCAATCCTGAGAACAACATGGGGCAGAGGGGCCAGCTGGTGGTTGCCCTTAGTAGGCAACCTCCACATTCAAGTACGTAGGAGGTATGGGGCAGCTTCCCCACCTCCCAGTGAATTCCTGGCGTTCAGGAGAGTTCCCCCACAGGCTGTGTGCTTGTTGTTGCTTTTGTCTCAATTCCTTACCCTCTCTTTCTGCTGGCAGTCCCTGGAGACCGCCCTCAAATATTGCAACTACCTGTTTACCACTGTCTTTGTGTTGGAGGCTGTTCTCAAGCTGGTGGCGTTTGGTCTGCGGCGATTCTTCAAAGACAGGTGAACAGAGGGTTGTGTCAACTGTGGCTGTGGGACAACTGGGTTTGGGGTGGAGGTTTTGAGTATGGATCCCTATCTGGAGTGTGAGGTGGTAGCAGAGTTCCCTCACTGCCTCCCAGTTCTGCACAACATGGACCTAGCCTCAGCCCATGTGAGCCACAATGCGTAGGCAATAGTAAGAGTTGTCCAAAAATTGCCTCTTGCTTGGTATCTGCTGATTAGGCTAGAAAGCAGAGGAGGTGAGGTTAGAAAGAGCAATTTTTTTCCTGCCCTTGAGGCAAACTGGGAGCATGCTGAAGCAGAATGTGTATAACGAAGCTGATTCTAGGTAGTCAGGCCGTAAAAAGCTGAGCCCATTAGTCAAAGCATAGCACCATAGTAACACAGCTCCATGCTTTCAGATCAGGCTGGCTTGCCTCTGGCTGCTCAGGGTGTATGCAAAGTGAATCTCTGTTTGTCTGCAAAAGACCATAAAGGCTGACTCAGAATGGGACCTGGACTCATACATAAAGCAATGTTTAGGTTGAAGTAGAGACAATTCACTTTCTTTTTCAGGGAAATGGAAAAACTCCATCGTCCTTTATTCTCTTCAATTTTTCTTCTTAAGGTGGAACCAGCTAGATCTGGCCATTGTGCTGCTGTCTGTCATGGGCATCACGTTGGAAGAGATTGAAATCAATGCTGCTCTCCCAATTAACCCCACTATCATTCGGATCATGAGGGTGCTGCGTATCGCCCGGGGTGAGAGAGACACTGGCCAGAGGCAGGGCTGTTGTAGGTGGCTGTAGAGTGGGACTTGGTGCCGTGATTCATTGAGCAGAGGCTGTAGAGTCACAGGATTGCCCTGTCTCTGGCCCTAGGAAGGAGGCAGGAGATGTGACAAAGGACAGCCTAGAGGCTAAGGCTTTCTGGCTTCCTTTAGCCTTTAGATGCAGTGGTTTTAACAGGGGGTGAAGTACCAGAAGGGCAAGCAGATCATGCGAGTACTGAACTTTCCCTGATACTCTTTTATGGGACAAGTATGGCAATGGTATTTAGAGAAGGGGCCAACAAACAGGTTGAAGTTTGCAGAGGGAGGGGACTGAATCTTCTTGGTGGTGTCCAAGGTGTTCTAAGCTGCCGTAACAGATGGTGGCTGGAGGAAGAGAAAGTGATGGAATGAAAAATCAAACCAGAGGGAGAATTGTGATACACATTGTTGGGAGAAAGGAGGGCTCTTGGCCAGACTGTCTGGGTGAAGCAGAAGAAGCTCAATAGTCATGGGTGGCAGAAACAGGGTATTCAGTAAGAAAGAGATGGACTGGAGGAGAAGGAACACTGGGGTTGTACAGTCAAAAGAAGTGGGAAAAGGGAGGAGGGGAACAATGGGGAAAATCCAGTTTTTGTAGGGCAAGGGGAGACAGGATATTTGTCTTGCACTACTGCCATTAACAAATCACATAAAGGATGGACTTTTGGAGCTCAGTCTGAGTGACACTTCTCTTGTGTTTGTTGTGGCAGTCCTGAAGCTACTGAAGATGGCCACAGGAATGCGAGCACTGCTGGATACAGTTGTTCAAGCCCTGCCACAGGTAAAACAAACCAGCTTCCCCAACGACTTGTCTTTTCTGCACCCTTTTTCCAAAGGGCTAATTCCTATAGAGTCTTAGAAGTGGTGTCTACTGTGTTGTGCAGGCAACTGCCTGAAGGTGGTGTCTGAGTTTTCATGTCATTAATGGGGGCACAGCTCTCCTCAGACAGATGTTGTACAGGTTCTCCTGTCAATCGCAGGGGTACAGCTCACCTCTGTTCTCCTGTGGGTGAATGAAATGTGGCTTGATTTGTGGCTGAGGGCAAACTTCTTCCCATCACCTCTAGCTAGTGTCTGACTGCTTGCAGCTAGTCCCCAGCTCCTCTCTCCCCTCTCCATGAGATCGGAAGAGTAACTGGCAGCCATTTCAGAAGGAAAGGGGTCTTTGCATCTCTGCCCTTCTCCCCCTTTCCTGCCTGTGCCCCTTTTTGCCCCCCTCTCTTTCATTTGCACTCCTGTCGCTCCTTTTCTTAGCTAGTGCCTCCCCCTTCCTACTTTTTTTTCTTCCTTTCTCCTCCTGGATCCCTTTGTGTCTCTGAGCCTCTCGTGTATGAGAAGCAGTGACATGCTCTGTTGTGGCTCACGCAGCCGGCAGTTAAGTGTCTACTGCAAGACAGCTAGACAGAAGGATTTCATGAGCTGTAAGCGGCAGCTGTTCCCGAAAGAGATGCTGACACGGTGCTTTACACAGGCTTCGAGCCCACTGCGAGGATCCTCTGTGATGGATGAGCAGCCAGGGAGACTGGTCCCCTTCCTTTTGGACCCTCGAGAGAGAATTGTTAAGCAAGGAGTAATGGCACCAAGTGGCTCTACTGATCGTACATCAAACCACTGCTGTGACAGGCCCTAAGCAGGCAGCTCTGTTGCATGATATCAAAATGCACAGGCATTTGTCAGTTGATTTATCAGCTAATGTGCCAGTCTTGGTGAGTGATGCAGAGCTGAGAATCAATCTGAAAACAGCATGAGTAGTTACCCAAGCAGTTTACTTCTGATGTTGGTGACAATAAATGTCAATCTGAATTAAAGAAATCTGATGACACAGAAGCAAGGGGGAAACACTGATCTTTTATGGATCCTGAACTCTGCCTGATGCTCCGTGTTTTTTATTAAACAATAATAATTTGTGGTTTTGTCTAATAATAATCATTATACAGTTCACGTATAGAGTATATAATAACATTGTTATCCAGGGTAGCTGGGGGGTGAGATACGCTGGACAACGGAAGGAACAGGAGATGAAGCATGTTCCTATAGCAGGCAGCTTTGGGCCAGTAACGTTTATTAGTTCTGTCTCTGCTGCCCCAGGCTGGCTCAGTATAGCTTATTTGCACCTTGCTGTTTTCTGTTCCAGGAGCCACAACAGCTGATTTTTCTCAGGCAAGGATCTGGAATGAAGCAGATCTCCAGATCCAGCAGCTGCATGTCTGTAGCATGTTTATTCTGTAGCCCAGATAAATGCACACAGATCTTAAGAGCTGGCTGAAATAGTGTACAGAAGCCCTTGGAAGGGGACTCTGCAGTATATTTGCACTTAAATGGTGAGAGTCAACTTCTGTCCCCAAAATATAGAGAATTAATAAGAGAGGAGGAAATGTTCATATCTCTGTCATGTAGATGGAGAAACTGAGTCATCAGGCAGTGAAGTGTTTTGCTCAGGATGGCAAAAAGCACAGTTGTGATCTCAGTTCAAGCCTCTGAGCCCTGCTCTGATCCTAGCCACAAACCACAAGTATTAATATATTCTTCCATACTTTATAAATTCTGGCTTTTCTGTCTCCTGTACAGCTCCTTTGCTAACTGAGATGATAGGCTGGGTCTTTTGGGGGTCATTAGTATCTGCCACAAAACTCTCACAAGCAGATGTCTAAAGGTCTGTCTTCTAGGTATTCCCTGGAAAGTGATAACAAGCAGTGCTTAATCCTTCCAGCATCAAAGCCTATGATCAATCCACTTCCTATTGACTGTCTTTTGCTTCCTTCTGTAACAGGTTCGCTTCACTTAATGAAGTTATGTAACAGAGGGATCAAAAATCACTCCATAGTTAAAGCTGTGTAAAAATCTGCACTTAAAGCAGGGCTAAAATCCCCCGGTTTCACTGTTAAAAGATTGAATTTAGTCTCCATATTTTATACTCTGGGTCTTCAGGGGACAATTGAATTATCTCTGATATTATTCTTCAAGATTTATTGGCTTTGCCAAAAGAAGCAGTTTAAAATAAGCTGTCCTTTCCCTTGCACTTTTTCCTCCTCTCGACCTTTCTCTTTTTGTTCCTAGAGCACAGACTCACATCAGGGATTTTGGCTTGCTAATGGTATAGAAGGCGTCTCCACTTGTCCTGTTTCAATTCCCTTCCTGTCTTTGTTACACCACAACAATTCTTAATAGTGAATAGAGCTTCAATTTTGAAGAGCCTTTTGGAAATGTTGCCCTTAGCTAAGTTTTATTAACTTCTTTTTCTTAATGCCCTGTAGACACAGACTCAGAAGTGTGTGTTTGCAGCATTTACTATGGTATCCAATTTAGTCATCAGAAATAATTCCTTCCACTGAGCATGCAGGGAGCCAGGATCCGGCAGCTCAGGGGAGTGGGTGGACTGAATCATATTATTTCTCTCCTGAATTTGGATGGCACAGCAGTTGCAATAACTAAATTAGACTCTTGAAATGGATGATCCTAGCAAAGGCCCAGTGACCACATGCATTTAGACCAGACGCTGTTCAGTTTTTCAAAAACACCCATATACCACTTCTCTTGCTCCACCAACAGTGAGCTGTTACTGGCAATTCTGTTACTGTTCATCCTGCCTCTTCCAAAACCTCCTCCTGCTCCTCACATGTAACCTGGCTGCCCCACATGCTGGGAGGCAGGAGAATCAGAGGCAAGCAGTGATTTGGGAGAGAGAGGATTTGGGAACAGTACCTTTATTACTGGTGGCACTGCTGCCTTTGTGCACCACAAAGGAGCAATCTTTGCATTGGAGGTTTTCCAAACAGCAGCTGCCGGAGACCCAGAAATCAGGCTTTGACCTGTTATTCATGAGATGCAAAGGAAGCTCTGCTTCCTCTCTTGACGCCTTCATAGTCTCTTTTTCTCTCTTCTTCTACTCCTCTCCACACATTTCAAAAGTGCCTCTTTACCCTTCTTCCCTTCCACTTGCCTACTCCTTCCTCCACATGAAGCTGGTGCTTTGCCCCACCATGCTCTGCGTGGCTCATGGCAGGAGCTAGTGTACCTGTGTCCCTGTCTCTTTGGAGCACTGCTGTTGCACTTCTCACGTGAGCATAATTTCAAGGGATTTAGGCAGTTTGGTGGCACATGTAGCACTGCAGGACATGTCTGTATGCTGTAATCCATAGCTTGTCTTTCACCTAGCCAAACTGACTTCACCTTGTGTGCCCCTGCTCTAATGTGCTTGTCTTCACCTGGCCCAGAAACTGCACACTTTAGTCAGTCCTGGCCAGAGCTTGTGCTGGAGTGGAGGCAACTGGGAAAAGAGCATCCTTCAAGTCCAGTTGCAACTGGTGCTACCACTGGTGATTTTCCTAGTGTTGAGTAATTGATTGGTTGCATTTGTACACTGTGAATTTGCTGCTGTTCTCTTCAGGCTTTGAAAGACAGAAACACTTGCCTGTACAGATGAAATAGGCTTTGGGGTCTGCTGACCATGCCCTTTGCTTTCAGGTGGGAAACCTTGGACTCCTTTTCATGCTACTCTTTTTCATCTACGCTGCTCTAGGGGTGGAGCTCTTTGGAAAACTGGGTAAGTCTCAAGCAAACCATGCTCTAGTGTAAGCTACAGACCTGCTGGGAAGCTGAGGTTTCTCAGAATCAGTACTGATTCAATATAGGGATTGAAGTACTTGATTGCCTTGATTCTCCCTTATGCATAACAAATGTAAGAGGAATTTCCCACTAAGTTGTTATTGTCCTAACAGCCTAACAATATAAAAGCAGCATCTGGTTTCTCTTTCGTTATTAAACTTTTGCTTTTTCTGCACTGCCTATGTTGATAGTGCCTTCAAGATTACAAGAAAAATTCAGGGGAAGTTTATTTACATCTCTTGTCATGGGATATTGATGAAGAAGAAAGGCAGCACAATGACAGGTTGGGAGGATACCCCTGAGCAACTGAGTTACACTGCCTTATATCCCAGGGCTGGGACATCAGTGTTTTTTCTGTATTGCTGGGCAACAGCCAACTGTTGGGCAGGGTGCTGATGCCATTACCTGGGGTCTCCAGGCTGTGAGAAGCCTGAAGTCCCCTTCCCCAGTACCTGCTGTTGATCTCAGGGCCATTAATGTGTCCTCTGCTGATAGACGTGATCCCCTTCCTTTCAGTATGCAATGATGAGAACCCCTGTGAGGGCATGAGCCGCCATGCCACCTTTGAGAACTTCGGGATGGCCTTCCTCACACTCTTCCAAGTGTCCACAGGCGACAACTGGAATGGGATCATGAAGGTAACTGGGCCTCAGGGGTGTGGATGTCCTTATGGTGGGGAAGGAGAAATTTCTGTGTATGATCTGTTCAGCAGTGCTTGGGCTAGAAAAGGGAATGGGTGCAGAAGCTGGGTATCTAGGTAAGGTCCCTGCTCAGGTCAGAATCTCCCTCCCCGCCATGGTAACTCAGACCCTGGGCTCATCTACAGACATCTGAGAAAAGTGCAAATTGTCCTTGGGAGGGACAAGAAGACTGTCCAGTCTAAGAAGGAACATCCACTGTCATAAGACCTCTTAGCAAACCTGAATGTATGTGCATTGGATATGGCACCCATCTGCAGAGCTACTAGGGCAATCCAAACTAAATACTTTCTTCCTTCAAAGGACATGGAGAGATGAAAGGTCTTTGAACACATATGGTGCTTTTGAGTCTGGATGGGAGAAGGCAGTACCAGACTGCTTATTTTGTTCTTGCTCACATGTGTGGGGTTACAGTGGCAGCAACATATGATGGTCTGGAAGTAGTTTCCTCTGTACACCTTTGGACATAATTGCTCTGAAGCAGAGAGCATATGATCAGATAGCATCCCAGATTCTTTGATGACCTTATGATCATGGAGGGTGTGGGGTGATAGAAATGTTTGCCTTGTTCTTTCCGTTGGCATCAGAGTTTTTTGACAGAAAGAGCAGCCAAGCTTGTATTCTTACTTTAGTCCTTCCTTCCTTCGTTCCCTCTCAAACCCAACTTCCCCTCAAGGATACCTTGCGTGACTGCAGCCACGATGACCGAAGCTGCCTCAGCAACCTGCAGTTCATCTCCCCACTGTACTTTGTCAGCTTTGTGCTCACAGCCCAGTTTGTCCTCATCAATGTGGTGGTAGCTGTGCTCATGAAGCATCTCGATGATAGTAACAAGGAGGCTCAGGAGGATGCAGAGATGGATGCTGAGATTGAGCTGGAATTTGCACATGGGCTCTGCTCCCGCAAGTCAGGCTCCGCAAATTCAAGACAGGGAAAAGGAACAGGAACAGAAGGAGGAGGTGGGAGAACAGATCCTGAAGGACGCCTATGCATGAGATGTTACTCTCCAGCACAGGTGAGTACACCTTTGAGCTTACCAACCAGACTGCAGCAAGTAGCTGTGGGGAGAAGCTGGGCAGCCTAGATGACGGAGAGTTTAGCAGTAGCAGATAGATGCCTCCACCTTAGGGTGAGGGGTTTGCGTTCAGCAGTAGACTTTTTCAGTTAGTAGCATCGTTTTGGGGACAAGGCTGTGCAGCAGTGGGTTCTGTTCGTTGTCATCATGGTGTAGGAACCTGGGGGCCAGCAGAGGAGAGATGGAGCAGATCAGCTAAAGGTTTGTTAGGAAATAATCTGAGAGGGAGCTCAGGAGAAGAGAGCAGGGGAAATGGCAGATCAAGAGTGAGGCGCTCCAGCAGAGCTGGAAGGGAGGTGTGAGTAGTGCTGCGGTGCACTGACAGTGAGTAAAGACAGTTCCTCCTTCCTTTTTTTTTTTTTTTTNTTTTTTTTTTTTTTTTTTTGCATTGAGATCTGGCACCTTTACACACCCTAAGGAGCAAATGCTCCCCCAGTGACGCTGTGCAGGTACCTGCAGAACAATGTGCTGCTCCAGATGAGTCAGGGTGGAGAATCCAGCCCCAAATTCACATGAAACTTTGAAGCAAAAAACTCAGCATTCTTAAAATGATCTCTCCCATCCTCCCCCCTTTCTTGTCCCCTAGGAGAACTTATGGCTGGACAGTGTCTCTTTAATTATTAAGGACTCCTTCGACGGGGAGTTAATGATCATCGATAACCTATCGGGCTCCGTCTTCCATCATTACTCCTCGCCGGCCATGTGCGAGAAGTGTAACCATGACAAGCAAGAGGTAACCTGCGTACGAGGATGCGTGAGGGGACTCTCCCCCCAAGACCCGCACACCTGCACCCACATGCCCGCAGGTCGTCCGATGTGTGCTCCTGGCTCTAGATTGTGTAGACAGAGAGCTTGTTGACCTGTGTTTGTCATCTGTCACGAATTGCTGATGCTGCCTCTAGTACAGGCCTGCCCTCCTTAGCCACGGGGGGATGTCTGAGGTGGTGGAAAGGTGAGTTGTGCCAGGACATAGGTCAGGAGGGACTGAATGAGCTGTAGAGGAATGACTCTGAAGGCATCCTGGCAGCTCTTGTTGTGTTCAGTTCTGCAAGAAAAGCAGACGTTCAGGCTCATGTTGTACAGAGGACTCAAAGGATCTCACCCCAATGACAGCACTCAGGGGCAATTCAGTGGGAGATATAAGCATGTGTTTTGTCTTCGATTTAAGCATGTGCTTGCTAATTCCCTGTTGAGGTTGATGAATTAAGCACATGCTTAAATGCCTTGTTGAATAGAGTCACCATCTGTGAACAAGGATTGGTTTGTGGTGAAAACAGTTAATTAGTTTGAGCAAAAACTAAATAAAAATGGGCCCACTGAGAAAGTTTGAGAGTCTCTTTTCTGCTGTAGAACCTGTTAGCTGACAAATGGGTTGTTGCTAAGAGCAGGTCACCAAGTGGCTTAGACTTGTGCTTCTGAAGTTAGCAGATGCTTTGGAAAACTACTTCCTAAGCAATGAGTCTTTTCAGGTTGCAAAACTTCAGGAGCGAAGTAGTCCGGGAGAAGTTAGGTGAGTAGGAGAATTAATTTTGTTTCTGAAATAATTGTATTGTATGTAAGTGCTATGATTATGGTCAGACTTGTGACAATAGCATGGCTCATCTGACAGTAAATCAGTACAGCAGTGACAATCTTCATCTTCCCCGTAATCAACTTGATATGTTGCTATTGCTTATAAAGAAACCAGGAAGCTTGGAAGGAGAGCTCTCGTTGGCAGGTTACTCTGTCCATGTTAGAAGAAAACAATATTTTGTTTGGCTTTGGATGTGTAGTTCTGATGCTCTGATTTTTTCAAACCTTTCAGTTATCTGCTTGTCCTCATAGCTTCCCTTTAAAAGTATCACAATGCAAACATTGCTGCAGTTTATCAGTGCTGCAGCACTTCACAAATGGATGTTGCATTAATGCGGAAAATAACTAATTTTCAGTTAACCACAACTTACACTGCTTTACTTAAGTCCTCATATTCAGCAGTTGGTGCTCACCCTTCTCAGAAAAACAGGTCTTCTAAGGCATTTGAGAATGATTACCCCCCAAATTAAGTCATTTGCAGCTAGTTTGCTGCATTTGAAAACCTTCCAGACAGCCTTCAGTATCCTGCCTAGGAATGAAGACAAAAACAACAGATTTTCTTACCTTCCCAGCAAGGTAACTAGACAGCAACATCTTCAATTGCAACCCACAGCCACAGCAAAGAGTTTAACAGAATAATCACAGCCAAAGCATTATTCTTAGATCATATTTTCTGATGGCTTTTATAGAGCCATACATTATTTTTCAAAATTGATATTTCAATACATTTGAAATGTGGAATTGAAAATAAATTATCTATATCTGCAAGAATAACTTCAGCAGTAAAATGTAGATGTTTTATTTCTGATTACATAAATCAAAACTGCAGTCAGGATTTTAGGTCATGGTTGATTCATATCCGTATTTCATAGTATAAAAAACATTGAGGAAAGTCCAACAGGAAATCACTACATGCAGTCACAGCTTGTCCCAGCACTAGCACCAGCAATGCACATAGTCATTAAATTAGAGTGTACTCTTGTACATCAACGTATCTGAATGTGCATTGTACACACAGACAGAATTGTGCTATCTGACAACCAATTGACAGCAAGTTATATAGGCAAACCAGTTTTTTTTTTTTATCTAGTCCTATTCAATACATCTGTTTTCAAACAAAATAGTATGCTTGCTGTCTGGTGAATCATCCTTAACTCAGCCCTTCTGACAAAAAATCACATATTAGCCAATAATGTTTATTGCCATTTCATTTGTAGTTTAATCTGTCAAGGTGCTGAGTACAGTGGACAGACACAACACTTAAACATATGCTCAAAGTAATTAATCAATAAAGCTTTTTGTTGCATTGAGTAGAAATGCTCAGTGTCTTTCCTAGTTAGGCTGCTGGCCTCTTATTTTTAAACCAATTATTTGTGCAATTAAGGATTTTTGTAATCACGGCTCTGTTTTTAAAGATATATTTCTTCTGCAACTAGATATATTCTATGTGTGTGTGGTTCAGTGTCTCAGGTTGATGCAGTTTTCATGGATTTCACTCTTAGTGGACAGCCCCTTCTCCCTTCACTGCCATTTTTTTTTTATTCCTCATCTTTAGTCAGAAGATTTTTAAATATTCTGCAGTAAGGGAAGCTATAAGAACAAACCATATTTTTTTCATACTGCTAACCTCTTCCCTTGTTATCGCTTTCCTTTCACTCCTGGGTTGCTTGACAGACATCTGTGTTTTGGTGGCTGATGGTGTGCTTAGCCAGCCAGTGAGCAGAGGTGAATCGTGTTGCCGCTCATGAAGTTTATCTATTCGTGACTTTGTTGACCTGTGTTTTTTGTGTAGATCCCAGGGTGGCCAGAATTTGTGAGTGAGCAGTTCAGTGAAGAACAGACTATTCTGGCTTGTGTTGAAGCCCTTTTTTATGGATGGAGAAGGTAGTCACAGATGTTATCACGTTTCACGCTCAGGTCTTTGCAAGCACAGCTGTAAGGCTGTTCTGGTGTAACAAGCGCTTAGGCGAGTAACAGATGAGTACACACGTTAAGTGGGACCGAACGAAGACTCTGTTTCTCTGAACAAGTAGTTGCTGACTGGTGGCTGTGTAGCGTACTTGACAACTTAATTGTGGGCTCTCTGGTCCGTCCGTGCTCTGACTAGCAGTTGTTGCTTTTGGGTTCTTTTCATGGTTGAACAGCACCGTGTCCCTGTGTCAGAATAATATCCCAAATAAGGATGCCATTTGTGCCCTCTGGTTTTCCATCCTGTTTGTTCAAAGTGCATTGTCCCTCAGATGGAGACCTCTTCCAGCCTCTGGCACAAGCCACCAAACTCCCAGCTCGAAGGAGTCATCTCTCCAAATGTTCCACCTGCTCTTATATTATTAATAGCTCGAAAGCTGTACCTGCCTCCTGCAAACACAAACACAGGGAAAGACAAAATAAATTGCCAGAAAGCAAGCTGTCCTGACTGAGACAACCCAGAATATAGCTCTTGAGTCAGGAGCTGGTGGGACTCTAGAGACCAGTGATGGAAAGCCAAGCACAGGAGGGACAGAGCAGCTGCTTAAGCTACTAGAAAAAGCAGATGTTTTTCAGGCATTGTGGGAAAGAGATGTCAGGCAGAGGGGAATCGAAAGCTTGGAGGAAAGAGGATGGGAGAGAGGCCAAAAATGAAACAGACCGAAAGATGAAGCAAGGTCGAGCATGGGGCTGGAGTGGAGCTGAGGCTCAAGGATGAGAAAGATGCCGTGGACAGGCTTGGTTTCAGAAAGCAGGAGAGCACAAGTATGAGTGGGTGGGAGGGGTGAGTTTAGGGATGGAGAGAAGGATGTGAGATAGTGTTAGCTGGGATCTTGGGTGGGTTAGAGGTGAGAGGAAAGGGAAGACACAGGGAAGCTGAAGGGAAACAGGGTTTCAGTGATTGAAGGTAAGAGAATATGAAAAGCATGATACTGGCATGCACTGCAAGAGGCATGACTACCCCTGGAATGAAAGCATCTTGACGTTTAAGCAGGGCTGTCCATGGGGCCTTCAGAAAAAGGGGTCCACTCCTCATCCCTCAGCAGGGCAGACTGCCTTGTCACTGGCCTGAGGAAGCCCTCTCCCCGCTTGGCTTTACTTGCAGGGGCTTGTGCTAGCTGTGTTGCTGGGACAGATTCAGGACTCCTTCCTCAAATTCTGGCACTAGAGGAGCATGGACTGACGGTGGGCTGCTTGTAGATCGTATGTTCAACCTTCATTAAAAATGGATTCTCCTGTCCAGCCCAGGTCTGGGTTAGGCAGTACCTGATGTATCCAAGGAATATAACCTAAAATTGATCTTGGGTCTACAGGCTCTTACTTATCCACCATAAACTGTGTGACTGCTTGAAATGTAGATGCCAGATATGACCTGTGACAGCTTCTTTCCCTTCCTGCAGGTCCAGCTGGCTGAAATGGAAGCATTATCCCTCAACTCAGACAAGTCCTCTTCCATACTTCTGGGAGATGAGTCAGACAATCGCAGCACTTCTCAGCTGAGTCCTAAGGAGATCAAGGTTAGCCCTAGGTGGTCATGGGCATGTTGGACTGTGCACTGTATTTCTGCCCCTGCTTGTTTGAAGTGCTCTGTATTCATCCAGAATTCCTCAGCCCTGCTGAGGAATATAAAGTCTGGTCACTTTTCAAGAGCTGCTCTGTAGAGACGTATCATGGAGAAGGATTTGAGGAGGAAAAAGTGATACATGTTTTTGAAAGCTCTCTTACTCTGAATGAGCCTAAATTTAGGGGATTTTAGCTAGCATGAAATTATCTTCAGAATGAGCCCTTCTTGAGGCTTTGACAAGTCTTCTCTGCCATCTGTCATTAAATCTCACAAGGTTTTGTCCTCACTTATTTTTTTCCAGCAGGATCACCAGGACAGCCCTGACTCCAATGGGGTAGGTGATCTAGGGGAATGCCTGCTCCCAATATCCAGTGAGGATGGCTCAAGAAACCCAGACAGTTACCTGTGTGAAATGGAGAAAACTCCTTTCAACTCAGTCCAGTCTTGGCTAAAGCATGAAAGTACCAAAGGTAAGTATGGCTCTCATCGTTCTCCAGGTCTGCTGAAAGTGTGGGTTGGTTCAGCTCATCTGCCTTTCCCCTGCCTGCTCCCTGACAGGGATGGAGTTTATGTGATGTGGGGTTACACTACCCAAGAATTAGCTTTCAGTTTGTCAGTCTTCAGAAATGGCATGAGGAGCAGTTCCTTCTTTTGCTGCTAGATCTTATATCCTCCTTCAGACTTGCCTATGGGAAGTGTTGTGAAAGAGCTGATTCCCATTCACAGCAGTTTGCCCACTCACAGTCAGACACGTGTGGGGACAGACTCCCCCGCCATGCCAGCTGGGTGACCTGTGCCCACACAGCACGGTAAAACGTTGCTGCCCCCTGACCAAGCTCCTCAGGTGCAGGTTCAAGGAACACGTAATACATGTCTGCCCTTGGTGGAAGTGTTCCAGTTCTACTCTTGAGCACGCTCTGTCCTCCCATGGTCCCAAGGTTTCCCAAACCACAGTTTTTTTAATCTCCCTTCACACCGTGCCTTGCAAGATCTGGGATGAAAGTCCTCTGGTAGTGATACATGAATTGGATGGCTCAGCATTCCTCTGTGAGAGCAGCGACAGGAGAGGGAAGCTGGGCTTTTGCTTTATGGCTCTGAGCTGTGTCAGATCTTCCAAGTCTGGTGCAGGTTTTGGTCTTTGTGTAGAAAGTGAGACCCATGGTGTGGACACTAGGCTGAGGCTTGTTGATCAGGAGTGTGTGTTACTGAATATCCTCCATACACTGGACTTGCAGGACCCTTGGTGTAACAGCAGCAAAGGCACCAAATCAAATTGGAGGACCCTTCAACTTTTTTTTTTTCCTGTTTCTCTCTCTTCCCCATTTCTTTTGGTGCTTTGTCAGTCCTTCCCAGCCCCTTCTCTCCAGGTGCATCTTGCCCTCTGTTACCTGTACCAGCAGAATTTTTCCACCCAGCCATCTCTGCCACCCAGACAGGGCCTGAGAAAGTCTCATGTCCACGCAACCTTCCTAAGATCTCTCTGCAAGGCTCGTGGGCATCACTGAGATCGCCGAGTGTGAACTGTTCACTTCTTCATCAGGTGAGAACCTCCGCTTCCTTCTGCAAGGAAAACTTGATCTTCGCATCACACCCAGAGGGAGCTGAGCAGGGAGGAGGGCAGAGGAAGGAGAGATCCACTTGTGGTCAGGGAGGAGCACAGTGGACTGCAGAGTGCAAGAGGGAAGGGGAGGAGAGAGGGTTGTATAGCAAAGGGGTGTTGTATCACTCTCACTCCATGAAATCAAATATTATTCTGCTGCAGCTAGCCCCACATGAAGACAAATCACATCACCTTTTAGCTCATGCCTGGGTCCCCTAGAGACACCTGCATGCACAGCAGCCTCAGTGTGAGCCAGGGAGACAACAGCCACACAGGCACCTTGGCTCCTCTTAGTGCCGCAACTCTGGATCACACACCTGCTTGGTTGGAACAGGCTTCTCCTCACCCACCTCCTCCACAACCCTTCCTGGCACATCCACATACCACGTCCCTGAGCTCACTCTTTTCCCCTGCCCACTTAGCTCTTACATCCCAGGAAGGTGCTGTCTCTTTCTGAAAAGGCAGCCGTTTCTCACTAATGAAAGAGAAGAATAAAAGTGTTCAGGGGAGATCAAGTGTCTCTGAAGAGCAGAGGAGGTAGAGATGAAAGTCCAATAGAGATCCTTGTTGTTGTTGTTGTTAGAAGATGCTCCAAGAACAATTCCTGTTTGAGGAGTACAGGGACACTCTATTCCAGACAAACTAAAAAACAAAAATAAAATCATGTTATCTAGTTCTGTGTGACAGACACTCTTGGCACAGTACAAATGTGTATAAATTCACCAGGGATAAATTTAGCCTCTAGCTGAGGCCGCTGAGTTGTTGCGGTGTTGAAACTTCTGGTATAAGCTTAGACATGAAGAGAAAGAGCTCTGGAGCTGGCATACCACTGGGGTAAAAGTACAGAACTGTTGTAAAGGAGAAATCGGTAACTTCTGATTATGTGATGCAGCTTGTACTGAATAGCTGTGGTTCAGGAGACTGCTTCCAGTCCTACATGCATCATTCCCAGGGTTGTGTCCCAGGGGTGATCTCAATGCAGACCAGTTTCCTAGGAACAGTTGAAACGCAGCTTAAATTACTGAGACTTGGTACAAGGAAATTAAGGCTGTTTCCCCTTCCTGCTGGAAGGGGACTCCACTTTTCTACTCTAAATACTGTCATTGCCATGAGTCCTGGTCAGAAGAACTATGAGGCCTCTTTTCTCTCTGGAAACATTGCTGTTTTTTTAATTAGAGAAGGTCTATGTACAGAACCTGAGGTGTAAGTACAGAAGTCCCCTGATTTCTGGCCAGCTGATGGTTTTGATGTGTCCGCAGCCTGTGTGGCAGGTTCACAGGGAAGCCAAGAGTGGGGACCCACAGGGAACCTCAGCTCTGCTGCCTCCTGGACCCCCGTTGGCAGGGATAGCCTGGCGGCAGGGGCTGCAGAGCTCACAGACCAGCTCCCTTCCTTTTGGTGGAGCATCTCATGTGGGAGGGGAAGACTCGTGGAGCAGAATGAAATCAGAGCTCAAAATATTGAAACCTTTCCTTCTCTTTGTAGCGTTGCTCAGTAGTTTATAGCTGGACCCCCTTCAGCAGAGTGGCGGAGGAATTGGAGTTTTCCCCCTTTTTCTGTAATTGTGGTTTATTTTCGCACCCCAAAGTAAAATAATAAATAAATGAATGAATGAATGAATGGGCAAAGTCTCTTGCTCCCTGCCCACCTCTTTCCTGAGAACTGTGTTTTCACACTCCTGCTCCCCAGGCCCCTGAAAGCGATACCTCGCTGGACAGTCGGAGCAGCAGCTCGGCGGGCAGCCTGCAGACCACGCTGGAGGACAGCCTCAACCTCAGCGACTCTCCCCAGTGCACCCTGGACCTCCCGGTGGCTCTGTGCCCCGTGCCAGCTGCCGGCACTCAAAGACCCCTGGCAGCCCCCCTCTCCCCTGCCTCCCGCTGCCGGAGCCTGCGGGGCCGGGGGCTCTTCAGCCTGCAGAGCATCCGTCGGCACCAGCGCAGCCACAGCAGCGGCGGGAGCACCAGCCCCGGCTGCACCCACCACGACTCCATGGACCCCTCGGACGAGGAGGGGGTGGGCAGCAGCCTGCGGGGGGGCGGCAACAACAGCGAGCCCTCGGAGACCCTCAGCAGCCTCTCGCTGACCTCCCTCTTCTCGCCCCCGCCGCCGGGGCTGACGCTGGTGAAGAAGTGCAGCAGCACCAGCAGCCTCCACGCCAGCCCCTCGCCCCGCCGCCCCACCGCACACCACGCCAAGCCCTTCTACACCGTTGATCCCCGGGGCTTCCTCTCCATGCCTTCGTGGGTGACGGACTTCTGCAAGGACACCCGCTTACCCAGGGAAGGAGAGGAACCGGACAGCCCTGGCAGACTGGGGACGGGGGACCACGGCTCCCCGCTCCCGTCCAAGCTGGAGCTGGGCGATGGAGTCAGCAAGAGGAACAGATGAGGGTCCGTAGGGTGCAGGGAGGGAACATTCTGCCACTGGCACAGGTAGCGTGTTTCGCTAGCTTCTCCACAGCAGCAATTCCAAAGGATTTGCAAGAAAAAGAACCAGGCAAACAAAAATTTATAAATATATATATATACATACATAAATATATATATATATATATATAGAATAAATACTCTGGTACCGTACCTCAGAGGCATGGGAGAGTGCAAGCAATACAGGAACAGTCCTGCCTGAGGGCACGACCTGGACCATCACCGCAGAGACTATAGTGACAAGAAAAGGCCGTGGGGCTGGCAGGGACGGGACCCTCCGGCCAGGTGACTGCTGCATGGCAGCTGTTTAGTTATATACATATACATATAGAGAGAGAGCGATTTATTTATTTTTTTTACCAAGAGATTATGAATTTCAGAAAGTGCTAAAGCGGAACAAGCAAATGAGGGCTGAAGGAGGCGCTGCGCCAAACAAGTAGGGTGGGGGCAAAGAGAAGGGAAGCGGGGCGAGCAGCAAGGGAAGAGCATCTGGGGTTTGCCTTGCCTGTTTCTGGGAACTTCCTTATTGTTCATGCTTCCATTTCAAACATTAAAAATTGCAGGCCAGACCTTCAGGTCGAGCATAAATTGGCAAAACGCGATTGTGCACTTCTGTTGGTGTAAAACAGCGGAGCTCTGGCTTGAGGTGGATTCATGCTGATTTACAGCAGGTGAAAATCTGGCCCCAGCAGCAGGGAAAAGCAAATAGCCATGGAGCATGGGAAACGTTTTAAGGTGAAAAGCTTTGCTTTGAAAAGAATGTGTGAACACAGTGGGCGTGCTCATGGGAGGAGGGGATAGAGGCTACATGGCATATTTTTGTTGTTTTGTTGTCTTTGTCTTTTTCGTTTTCCAAAGAGAAAAAACTGCTAAGGGAAAAAAAAAAATAATTACAAGACATGGGGAAATTTGGAGTGGGAGAGGCAAGCGGGAAGCGGGAGGTGAAAACAGAAGAGGAAATTGAACTTTTCCCCCTTTCATTTGCAGTAATTGTGATATTTTATTTTAGGAGCCCAAAGGTGCAAAAATCATCTGTAGAGAAATCTATCTGTTATTTTTGTATCTATAGCTATATATCTTAAATGAAGACAAAACCTAGAATTTTTAAAGAGTCAAATAAAAGCAAAGGGGGCTTCAACAACACGAAACACAGTGGCCCCCTGGCTGAGGGCTAACCCTACTCCAAATCCCGGTGGGAAGAGTCTACAAGAACATCCTTGGCTCAGTGGTGCCTCTGCCTCTTCTCCGGCATCACCTTCATCCTCTGACTTTTTCCTGATTTGTATCAGTATAGCTGGGACCAGAGTCCTGCTCAGTTGCGACATGGAGAGCAGGGAATACGTGTGTGTGTGTGTGCGTGCACAGAAATGTAAGGGTGTTTATGTGCTTTGTGTCTGGGCTAACTGGCTTACCAGCTGGAGGGGTGGGGGAGAGGGAGAAGAACTGCAGCTCTCCTTGCCCTGCCTTGCAGGGGATGTGCATTCACCTCGGGAGGGCGAGGACAGACCGACTCCTCAAACCACGACTTGCCTCAGGATACCGGATTTGACTTGGCAGGTGTGATCCTCTTCCAGCGTGGTTGCAGCAAGGCGCTGGGAGGCTGCATCCCCTGTTGCCTTTCCAGCGGTGTGACTGCACCTGTCTGCTTCCCGGACCTCCTCCTGCAGCAGCACCAAGGTTTCATACCCTTCCCAGGTTTGCAGCTGGGTAGGAAAGCCAGCCAGCCAGGGGCACAAAGAATTTGGGATGTCACCTACTGCCCCAGGGAAGCCCTGCCAAGGTGTGTCAGAGAACACAGGGCAGTGCAGAGAGGATAGAAGCCCAACAGAGGCAGAGGAGTTTGGAGGCTGATGCGCTGCTCAGACAAGGAGCAGGGCTCCCTCAGGGATTCCATTTCTCCATCAGATAAGAGGGTCCCTGCAGCCCTCCCAGTGTTCTTCCAGCTGGCATTTGAAGTCTTGTGAAGTAGGCATTACAAAGCAGATGTTCCAATTTTATTGTGACCTCTGTGATTTTTAAGCAGCTGCTGCATCTTATGAGCCAGGGCTGTAAACAACAAGCGCATCAAAAGGGACCAACAGCCAGGGAAAGGATAATTACTGCACGGACTTGATTTATTTGCTGGAAGGAGTGTTTGCTGTGTTGCAGGCATGCATGCTGCCTGCAGCGAGGTCAGGCCTGCAGGAAGAGGACAGGAGAGCCCAGGTCCCTGTCCTTGCAGAAAAGATGTTGATCCAAATTTATTAAAGCAATAATAAGGGTCTTTAAATGCTTTTTTTTTTTTTTTCCTGCACTGGTTGTTCTTTGGGTGAGTTGTCCCTGCCTGCTCTCCCATGGCCGGAGAGGAGAGACATGACACATGGTTTCACATCCTCATGGAAGGAGGGCAGTCAGTCCCCAAAAGGCTGACCAACAGATTTGGGCTGCACAAGGCTTAGACTCAAACCCAGAGCTACTTTGAAGGCAGAGGTAGGGCTTACCAAAAAACCCCGGACAGTTAAAACCTATCCAAATCCCAGACAACTCGATGCACAGGGTGTTTCCTGGAAGGTGGCCATAAGGGGACTTGGAGGTGGAACTCCGAGCTCTTCTCATCCTGGCAGTCAGGTGGGCTGTGAAACATTTTGGCTGAGGAAAGGGAGAAAGGTCAGATACCGGTGCAAGTGCTAGAGACTACCCCAATATTCCATCATGATAGCAGTATGGCCTACACTTAGGACAGTTGAGAGGGGAGAATTGTCAAAAGATGGTGGAAAAAATGGCGGTGGTGACCTCACGGGGTGACTTAGAGCCCCTAGGATGGATGTTGTCTCAGCTTCTTCTCGGTGGTCCCTGGAACTGACTTGCAAGGAAAACCTTTGTTTCTGTTGAGGTTTGGGGTTCATGTTAGTCCTTTTGCTCTGCAGAAGGTCTCCCCTTCTCCCAGCGGGGTCATGCCACTGCTCCTGCCTCCCTGCAAAAGGACTTTCACCCTCCACCATATGACTCGAGTAAAAGGCTTCTGGCTTAAGAAGGAGGTTGCCATGGAAACAGAAGACTGGGTTATCTTTAGAGAATATTTTGTCTCTCTCTTTTAATTATTTACTAACTGTTTAAAGAAGAAGAAGGAAACATCCATCCTTCCCAAAAAGGAAGCAGAATACTAAAACCCAGCAAACACCTCATGTTTTTGCTGGGGATTTCTGCGGTGGGCCAGGCTGTGTGGTTTCTCCTGGCAAGAGCTGCCTTTCCCAGCTACACTGGTCTGTTGGCACCCGGAAGAACCTCTGTCATCACCCGCCCACCTCCCAGACAACACCTGAGGGCAGCCAGGATTTGCCCAGGCATCTTTTCAGCCTCCCATACTCCCCACTTCCCACGGGGGACTATATTGCAGGCAGCTCCTGCCAGGAGGCTGTTTGCCATCATCAACCTGAGATTGCTCTATTATGTTGCGTTGCCACATTACCCTTGTGCCCTGCTCTCCCCCGCGTCTCCCACCGGAAGCGGTCCCTCTCCCTGCTCGATGCTGAGATCCTCCATGTACTCACACGTTGCTACCATGTCTTGCTCCAGCCGCTGCTCCACCAAGCTAGGCGTACCGAGCTCTTTTCATCTTGGAGACATTATTGCGGCCTGGGGACATTATTGTGGCCTTTCAGTACTTAAAACAGGCCTATAAGAAAGATGGGGACAGACGTTTAGCAGGGCCTGTTACAACAGGACAAGGGGTTGTGGTTTTAAACTAAAGGAGGGGAAATTCAGGCTGGACCTGAGGAAGAAATTTTTTACAATGAGAGTGGTGAAACACTGGCCCAGGTTGCCCAGGGAGGCGGTAGATGCCCCATCTCTGGAAACATTCAAGGCCAGGCTGGACGGGGCTCTGAGCAACCTGACCTAGTTGAAGATGTCCCTGCTCATTGCGGGGGGTTGGACTAGATGAGTTTTGAATGTCCCTTCCAACTCAAACTATTCTATGATTCTCTGATGATCTTGGCTTGCCAGCTGGTTCCTCCAACTCCTTTCAACTTTTTTTTTTTTTTTTTCTGTTGTTTTTTTTTTTGTTTTGTTTTTTTCCCAAGCCCTCCCTGTACGTATTCACCTCTCACCTTGGCCTCTGGGCCCACCCGATGTGATTTACTGCAGCTGCAGAGCAGAGCCTGTCCTCAGTGCTTTCTACCTTCTCTTGCACACGAAATCCTCACCCATGAAAAACACACACATATTTTGTATTTCTCCTGCGCCCAGAGACCCTGTCTCAGCACTGCCAAACGAACAAAGTCTACTGCTTGGTTTACTACTTCTTGTGGCTTCTCCATCTGTTTTCCTTACTACTACCAAAAGTTTCCTTATGAAATTAGACATATGGGAAGCAATTGCCAGCTTGACCACTGTTTTCTTTCATGGTAAGTCAGCAGTGTTTTGCATTTGGGGTTCCGGGGTTTTTGTTTGTTTTTATGAGATCAGGTCCTATGAAGGACTGACCACCACCAGCTTTCTGTGAAATTAATACAAATTGAGCAGGCCTGGGGGGTGTGGGGTGGGAATTGAAAGTGTCATTGAGCAGGAAATAATTTTTCAGACAAAAGAAACTTAGAGCAGAAGCCTTAGATGTCTTCAAGGAATTGTCTACTTTTCCTCTTGGCTGAGAACAAAATGATTCCTGCCAAAATGTCTCCCTTGTGACTGAAGTGCCCGCACAGGGCATCACAGCGGTGTTGTGCCCTGGGTGGCACCCGGTGACTGTCTCCTTGAGACACCAGGCCCCTTGACCACCCCCAGAGCACTGGAGATGGGTCCCCAGGCAGCGAGGTGGCGTCAAGGCACCGCAGGAGATGTGCCCTGCACAGCTGTTGTGCAAGAAGAGCAAAAGGCATTGTAGCAGCAGCTCAGGAGCAGAGGTTTGATTTTAGCCAACGTGACTAAAAGCTCAAAATTTGCCCTGGAAGACATGGAGGTAAGTGGCTTTGGCTTGCTTGTTCTCATCACAAGAATTTCATGAAGAGGAGGAAAACAAAACTCAATATTGAGTTTCTGACTAGCTGTGCAAAACATACAGTGCGCTTTGTAGGAAGTGCTTGATATTTTGCAAAGTCAGGCCCCTGGATGTATGTAACGTAATTCAATTTATCTGCATATGATCTGACTTTCCAAATATTCCCTTCCCTGGTCGTCACAAATTCTTTATTTTATGAGATCTGCCTTCTCATTTTTTTTCCATGTCATTTTTTGTTCCTTGCTACAGACTGGTTTCCAGTAGGAACTCAACATCTCAGTCTTTGAACTATCATTCATTTCTTCTATCTCATTTAGACATACATGTTTCTTCTTTAGCACTTTTTCCTTCTCCTGCATATTTCCAAGCCCCCTGTTGATTTCTGCTAAGATCCTGTCACACTTTGAGCGGGAGCTGGCAATGTGATATTCAATATTTATGCCTCCTGGCCACTTCCAGAGCAGATGTGCTCAATTTACAAGTAGAGAGCTCTCACTGCCACCAAAACTGGCATCCCAGCCTCCGCTTTGCAGTGTGCCTCTGCTTTTGCTCCAACAGCCGTCACAGTAATAAGGGCTCTGCCCTTCCCTTTATGCCAGCGATGGGATTGCACAGATGGACCTTATGGCTGGGTACGTCCTCAGCATCACTTTGCGTATCAGCAGAGCTGCTGAGCATCTTTCATGTTCGTGACATTAGTAGGAGCAGGGAGGTCTCGGCACCTCACATCGCTCCCATTAGCAGTTGGGCTGTTGCCATGTGAGCCACAGCAGGCTCCCGCTCCTCCTTTGCTGCGCAGTGCTGCTGGGCACAGAGGAATACAAATACTTTTCCTTAGTTTTGTCTGTAGTCACCGAAGTCGGCAGATACATCTCTCTCTTTGTCTCACGGTCCGTGGAGCAGAATGATGGAGTGGGAGAGGCACTGTTTTTCCAAGGACGTTTTTCTGGAGACAAGAGCACTTTAGTTCCTCTGGTTAATGTTGGTTTAGTTGTCTGTATTATTCCTGAAAACTTTGAAAGAAGCTGTGGCTTGGGTTTTTTGTTGTTTCATGTTGCCAGGGCAGGGTCGGTGCACAGAGTACACTGTGCAAAACTACAGCAGCTCCTTCCACAGCTGTTCCCCTCCCTTTCCTCCAGTTTCTTCATCCTGGATGAAATTTCTGCACTGTAAGTTACCGGTTTGTGCTGAACACGGTGCAGTGGGATTCGATGACTGTCATTGCCCTGCTGCCACCGCTTTATTTTCTTACCTTTCTTAGAACTGCTGCTAAGGGCATAGCACCATCCCTTCACACAGCCTGGCAGAGCATCTCCTAAAAGGGGGCTGGCAACCACCCAGCACAAGCAGACGGGGTGGCTGCCCTGCCTTTGGTCAGAAACACCCATATGGGCTAAGATGCTGCTTCAAAACAAACCATGACCGATTCCACAGGCCATGTGGATGACAATCCAAAGAGAAAATATTTTTTCAGTGAAACATCTTTAATCCAAGCTTTTGTTCTTAAATTGCAAAGTGCCTTCTTAGGAGAGAGCTACCCACCCACACACAGGAGGAGAAGCATCATGCAATAATCCAAGGTATGTGATCCACACACAGGCAGGCATTTTTATTATCCTATAAGTCCTTGGTATAAGCTTTGCTTCCATGCTATCATAGCTTTGGACCTGAAGTACCAGGTGGGCTTTCCTCTAAAACTACCACTGTCACCTTTAGCTGCATCTAATAATCGCTGGAATGATAACAGTGAAAGCAGATGACCCCATTTTTCCTTTCAATTGCAACTTCACAAAGTTAATATATGTTCCCATTTACGCACTTCTTCTCCCACCTCCTTATCTGAGCCAGATGAAGGGTTTTTTTCAAGATACGATCTACACACAGAAATACTACATGCATTCTAGATAATAATAGATATTTCTAGGAAAGAGTCGAGTGCAGTGTGAATGGGGTGGCACGGATGGAAGATCTGCTTTTGTGTGTATATTCCCTCTACATACATACAACCGCCCCCTCCCCGTACACTTATATTTCTTGCCACAGTCTTTAAAAATGACCTTTTGTTGAATGTAGAGTTAATAACATGTGAGAGGCTGTTAATCGTCATTGGCTACTGGTTACTTTCTGCTGTTATATTAAGCCCAGGCACAGGAAATAAATCAGGAAGGAAAAAAAAGGCAACAATAAACAACATGGCATTGAATAAAAACAACCAACCAACCAAAAAAAAAACCCCAGAGAGACTACTCTGAAAATCCCTTGGTGTCTGCTCAGTATTTATTCCTATGCTTCTGTAGTCACTGCTGCTTTGTGTGCGTGTGTGTGTCTGTGGGCGTAGGCATGTCGTTGTTTCAGGGTGGCTCTGTTTTATAACCAGATCTCCCACTGGTCTTTGTTTTTCAAGTGTATATTAAAGCAATAAACAGCCCAAACTGCTGACGCAGGACAATGCTCACCAGTAGTCTCTGTAGCACTGATCAGGCAGTGCCCGGGCAGCGCTTCCATCACTGGCTGCAATGAGTTGCAGAGGTCTCTACTTGCACTTGCAACCCACACCAGCCATCACGGCATGCCCACGGCTGCTGCTTGTGGGGAGAGCATCTGTGGGGCAAGAAAACAGGAGCAGCAGGACTGGTGGGGAGCTGTGTCAGACTGCATGGCCAGGGTTGCAGGTACCTGGGGCCACTGGAGCCACCACGTGTGTATGTGCATGTACTTGTACTGTGGGGGACCCTCCTTGCACTGGTGAATCGCCAGTCTGTCTGCAGGCCTGGACTTGAGCTGTGGCACAGGCTGGGTGGCCACCTCAGCATCAGCGATTCCCTCAGGAACCCGCAGAGGTCACAAGTCTGTGCCAAAAAATGTTTATATACTCTGCCTCTGGGGCATGGACCCCACACAAGGGAGGCCAGGGAAACAGCAGCTCTCTGTGTGGCAGAACCCACAGCACGCAGAGCCCGGGCTGGGGCGGGTAAGTGTGGCAGATGCACCCCTCTGCTTCTCAGGATTTTGGAGGGTTATTTATCATCCACCTGAACTTTGCTCCTGCCTGGGTTTGGACATGAAACTGAGACAGTTCTAACAGCCAGCAGGAACTGGGAGCACCTGTGCCATGCCCCAAAATCCTGGAGCCTGTTTGAAGTCTGACTGTAACTTGGATTTTGCTTTCAGTCCTGGTCACCTCTGATGTGGGCATGGTTGAATGGCCCAAAATCTCACAACAAAGCAGGAGTGCCTGTGCAGCTGCTGGTTCTGTGACTGGAGTCAAGCCCGGGGCTCTGGCTCCTGCTCCAGAGTGATGCCTCTATGGCTCATGCGTACTCCTATGTGGTGACCAACACGGGAGCAGAGCCACTGCCTCCATCCCAGCTAAATCCAGTGCCCTGATCTGGTGGATCTGGTGGGACCCACTAGGGCTTGGGGTGCCGGTTCCATCCCAGCCTGACTGGTAAACAGCCTTTCCTTTTGCGCTTCGGTGGACACAGCATTTTAATGTTTGTGTCCAACCCGGCAAAAATACAGCCTAGGTAACAAAGAGGTGAAAAGGCCTGAGGGAATTTGCATTAACAATGGAGAAAGCTAGTTAAAGATCTGGAGGAGGTGAAGATCTGACTCCCTACTCGAGACATGGATGATTCACCCAGGGGGACACCCCAAGGTTGTGTGTTTCTTTCCTCCAGCCTCATGCTTGCTGCCGCTGCATTTTTCTGCTCTGTAAATACTGCAGGAATCAATGCAGCGGCTAATGTGGCACTTTTGACATTTGAAGGAGGATTATCTCAGAAGCGAGCGTATAAATCTACTTCATCAGAAGTCCAGAGGCAGAAAGCAGATGTCAGCTCACAGCCCTGCTGCCTGCCAGGAGTCCCTGTTGGCAGCCTCACGGGGGCAGGACCCACGGATGCAGGGAGCTGTTGCAGCACCCAGTGGGTCTGAGCGTGCAGGTAGGGAGGGAAAGAGGCAGCCGGGCAGGTTTGTTTTTTGCTCTGCCCTGGTGATGATGCAGTGCTATCATTTTCACGCTAAGTGCTAATTTTCTGCTTTGCTGGCCTCAGAATCGCCTGCATTCATATCCTTCATTGCAGCAATTAAAGGGCTGGGTGCTCAAGTTAAGGCGCTTGCGACAAGCGTGATTTTAATAAGCGTGCGCAGCAGAGAAGGAGGAATGTGATTGCTTTGTTGTTGCTGTGGGAACATGTGCGAGCAAATCTGGGCCCATGAGGGGCAGAAGAGCCCATACTCCACTACGCTGGTGCATTGGCTCCAGCCCAGCATTGGACTGGGCACTGCAGGCTTGCTGCGTCTTCTGCTTCTCTGTCTTGGTCAAGAATTGCTGTACAACTTCAGTAAAACATTGAAACGAATCACCTCTCCCTGCTTGATGTTGCTACCCCTCCATACCACCCTCCAAGGTGCCATGCACCACAGAGTTCCCCAGCAGATTAAGAACAGGCTGAGCATCACTGGCCTGTCCCCTCTGAGGGGGCGGCGGGGCAGAGGGAGAGGACCTGATGCCATACCACACAGATAACAATTTCCAGGCGTGCCTGTAGGCAGAAGGAAGTAATTACATGGGTCCCCGCTATGAGACTGCAGCTGAGGCTGCTCTGCACAGGTGGGCAGGAGAGTCCATTTGTGATAGCGCTAGGAAAGACATTAGCGTGTAAGTACTTAAGCATTTACACTGTTTGCCTAAATCATAAAGCTTGTGCTGCTGGATATACTCACAGATCCCCTCTGCCTCTCCAGCAGGCTTAAGTGTCCCTCCAAAGGGGAACGGGGGCTGTGCCACTTCAATCCTTGCTGCTTTGCTTTCCCTCAGTGCAGCTTAATGCCCATGTTTGCAGGGAGGGGACCATCCTGCTGGGGTCCCCAGCAGAGCCTAAAAACAACCTGCACCTGCCCCTGCCCCTGCCCCAGCACTGTAGGAGCCACAGTAGGTGACATGGGCAACTCGCCCTGGCAAGAGATGGAGTGAGGAAAGGGGGCCCAGGGCTCCCCCTGCCTTGTGCCTCATGTCGAGGGATGTCTGTGTGCAGTTGGGTCTGCAGGACAAGAAACACCAAGGGGGAGACAGCCCATACCAAAACTGCAGGAGACAGTGGGAGGGATGTGGGGGGTGATGACATTTCTGGGGCAGAGACAAGCTTTGTCAGTCATAATTTCAGCTCCTCCTTGAGTTCATCCTGATACCTTCCTACACACCCCTCTCCTTCTTTTGTCCCTTTCTCTATTGAGCGCATTTATCTGCCTCCATGCTCCGTGGGGCACAGGGTGGAGGGAGGTCAGCCACAAGTCCCTTCTGTCTGACATGGGGGCTGGTACTTACACACCCTGAGCCATTCGGCTCCCTCAGAGTGAGGTCTCACTTTTTTAAAACCATCACCACGTTAATATCGCTTGCCTGAGAGAACTGTCTATGCTGAGCCAGTTTCCCCAGTCCCACCCCCAGCTTTCAGCATCACTTCAGCTGCATGCTCTGCCGGGGGACAGATGGATGCCCCTTCGGGGACCTCCACAGTCACTTCAGGGTCCCACACCCATCTCATCCCCAGGAAGAGCCCCATGTCTCCTCACAGCCCGCCCCACATCACAGGTGCCGGAAGGCAGGAGAAAAACTCACACTCCTTTTCTGACTACTCCCATTGGGCTGTGGACACAAACTCAAGCTTGCTTCAACACAAGTGCTCCGGGCACTCATCCGTGAAGGGGCAGAAGGAGAAGGCTTCAGTATGAGGTCCCCAAAGTGCATGTGGGACACGGGACCCACACAGGTCTGTGCCAGGGTAGTTTCACCTCACGTGCTGCAATTCTACTGCTGATGACCACATGGACACGTCTCATATCTGTCTTACTTGGGGCCTCTGCAATTCCTCCATCTGAAGTCCCTGCATGTCTAATTTCCACTTTTTTGTGTCCCACTCACTTTTTGTGGCAGTCAGAGGTGGTAACCGCAGAGAACACAAAAATCAGAGGAGCAGCTAGTTTTGTTCCCTCTACCAGTTCAGAGAAGATGCGGACCTTCTTTACAGATTAGGGGAGCTAACACTAGGACTAACGGCTTTCCTCCCATGCCGAGCCACCACATCTTGATACCTGTCCCGTTACCACCAGTAAATATTATCTCTGAGGCATTTGAACACTTTCCCTGTTTCTCTGGAGGTTTCAGCAATGCCACTGCTCTCTGTTCAGGCAGAAGACTGGGTCGCCTCCTCAGGCAGTGGGCAATCCTGGGCAAATAGCCCATGCATACCTACAGCTCAGCTCTGCAACACCCTGCACCTGGCTGGTGTGCGTGGTCTGGGCAGGTCTGCTTTGCTTTCTGTACGTAAGTCAGCTATACAGCACAGTTCTGGAAGAGCTGGCTTGCTTTTCGTCCATTTTCCTCCCAGCTGCCGCCCAGTAGGACCCTCTGTCAGGCCCTATCTGACATCTCTAAAAAGCAACTTTTCTGTCTGGGCCACCACTTGAGAAGGGAGAACAAAGTGAGCCAGAGGTTTATATTCATTAAATATGTATATCTATACATCTATATAGCTATCTGTTTGTGGCCAAGAGCACCAGAAGTGAGCTGCTATTTATCTTTTCCTCATGGACTTCCCTGGACTTCCAGTGCTCAGGCACATGGGCAGGAGGTGCTCATAGAGTGGTGTGAAGGGGCCACATTTGGACCCTGTGCACTGCTGAACGTCTGTGTCAGACAGGGCTCCCTGCTGCAGAGGGGAGGATGAGCAACACTCTGGGCAGGGCCCTGGACACAGAGGTGGTGGGTTACCTCTCCCTCCTCCAGAAACACGGTGCAAATGGAGTTTTTTTCCCCCACACTGGCTGAGCTTTGTGCTCAGCCTCTTTTCGTCCTGCTGTGTACTAATGACAGCACAGAGAGGAGAGGAGCTGGAGACTGACAGCCAGTAGGGATTGCCATTGTTGTTCAGAACAGACCTCTCTCCATCTCTTCTTCCTTTCTATTCATTTTGCCACCTCTTTTTCCTTCCTCCACTCCTTCTCCAGCCCCAAATCCTTCCCTCAGGACCAGTCCTCCTTTCCATTTCGTCACAGTCCTCCTTCCCTTCTCCATAAGTGAAGAATTAAATAAGACTCCATGGAGACAAACCTAGGTAGTAGCTTTTCTCTTTACTCCCTGGCTAACATATTGATAGAATTAAAGAAGAGGCACATCCTAAGGAAGCCACATTTATTTTAATATCAAGTCCAGCATGCACCAGGTCAGGGTTTTGCAAACATCCTTAAAGCTGTGTGCACGCTTGCAACCCAAGAGCTCGCTGTGAGGTCCCAAAGCCCCCACATGCCCAGGTCCCTGCTGCCAGAAGTGACAATAACCACCCTCCAGGCATTGCCCCACATGTAGGACCAGAGAAGGTGAGGTGTGACCAGCAGCAATGGCTCCTCATCACTCAGACAAGGCCCACCTGAAAACTTGGTAATGAAGAGGGGAATAGGGTACCAGGCTCAGGTCATTTGCATTTAGTGGGTAACGAAGGAACATGAAGGTGGTAGGAGCAAATAAAAAAAGGAAGGGCAGAGAAGATGGGTTTCTTTGCTTTATAAGGCTTTCTTGGCTGGGGCTGTCCTTCAGTGCTGCAACCGCATATCTGTGCCATCAGAGTAAATAAACCTATTCTTGTAAGCACTGACCTCAAGCTATGTAGTAAATTCTGGTGCCAGCCCAACCTGTGCTCAGTCACTTGCAGCAGTTTGTTGCTTCTCAGTATAATGCTGCTGAGTTGTTTTCACCACAAATGCCAAGGGAAAAGGCCGTGAGATGCTTCCCTTCAGGTCTCAATTCCAGGTATGCTCTAGGATCTGGCCAATTTTTTTATTGCTCACTCTCACTCCTCACATTGTAGAAGTAGCAAAAAGTTTCTTGTTATGTTTTATACCATGTTTCTACTTGAGAGCTGACTTAATCTTTACGTTTTTCTCTCCCTGTTAATCTTCGGATTAAGAAAAAGCTGTGCAAGTATGACTTGAGCCTTTAGAAATATTTTCTCCTTTTTTTAAAAAAAATAACCTGCAATGAGCAATGCTTTTTATTTAGAACAGAATTCATGAATTTTAACTGAAGATGGGCATGTTGGGCATTAATATATGTATAATTATGCAAAACCACTGTTATGTCTCTAATGAAAATTAGATTCTGCCACTGAGGCTGTGTTTGGCGATAGTGTGTATCTTCATTTACACTGTATTTTTTTTTTTTTCCTAGCTGCATGACCTAGGATTATAGTTGCTATGGTGATAAAACAGTTAGTGAAGGACTGAAAGGTAAGTTTATGCATCTGCCTGTGTGGTGGGGGCTGGGGGGGTCTGGCAGACTCCTTTCCTCGTGCTACGTCTGGCTCTTGCTGTTATTGGGACTGAAAACCACTATTGCACTGGCTATGGTATTTTATGAGTAGCTCAGGTGTGGGTGTTCAAGCAGTGGTAGCAAGGTGTTTTCCACTGTAGTACGTGTGTATGACCAGACCAAGGGGTTGCTGTGCTGGGAATGTTTTTCAGTGGGGTGCGAGGGGAACCTGTGTGCACCCCTGTGCCAATGGCCTCAGCGAGACCAAGAGTTGGAGCTGGAGATGCTGAGCATGAGGGGCAGCCCTATCTCCCTTGTACCCCGAGTTATGTTGCCAGCCTTCCCCCTTGCTGGGGTTTGTTTCATGGTGCTTGCTGCAGGAGGAGAGGCAGCATCTCCCAAAATCCTTCCAGCAGCTGGTACCACCTCTGGACCTTAGTGGCTAGCTCAGGAGTGCACAGATTGATAAGTGATAATGGAGCAAAGCCTGTCCTCAGTGCAGCACTTTTTATTGTAAAGGAACATACACAAGGTCCTGTTTCCATGAACACAGCTGCCTGAAAGTCCAAGTGTCTCTCCTAGCCTGTGTTCTGCACTAAAGCTCTCCTTTAGCTTGCTCTATGTTTGCAGGAGGTGCTTCCCTGGCTTCTGTCCTGCTGCCCCTGCCTTTCTCTGCACCCTTCCACCAAAACCGCCCTCACCATTTGCTTTAAGCCACTGCTAGAAATACTTTCTATGGAAACTCAGGCTAACCAGTCTTGGCAATTGCAAGGCTGACTCAGGCAGGGTTTTTTTGCAATTGCCTATTCCAAAATAACTGAAATGTTTCTTTCTCCTTCTCCTCTTGAAAGAATAGTGGCTGCTACCACCACCAGCTTCAAAAATTTTCACCTGATCTTGTCAGTAGTAACGCTTTTGTAACTCTGTGGAGCTTTGGGTCATGTTCTTCTCTCACGTGCATTGTGAATTAACATATTGAAGGCTGGTGAGTCTCAGGCTCTTACCAATTGGTCTCAGTAGCCTTGAATATCTCCTTGGACTTGTTAAACTTTTCATTAGGTATAGATTTTCCACTAGAGGTCTTATTACTGCGATTATCAAAAGACAAAAGTGCTTTAAAAGAGTCTCTCCTGCCCTGCCATGCTTTGTGTTTTTCCCCAAGTGAACTCTTCGCCTGCTTGCAGCTTATCAACAGTGCAACCACTTTAATGCAAGCAGACAGCGCTTTCCCACCCACTTGGACAGGTGTAAGATGAACGAGCTGGCTGACAGGGACAAGCCTGTGCTTGTACCGTTCTCTCCGCTCTTGAGGAAAACTGTTCCAAGCCACTGAGCCTCTGAGAAAGGGTCATCTTTATGATCCACCACCCTCCCACACACAACCATGGGGCTGGTCGAGTGTATCCGCCACAAAACATCAGCATCCATCTGTGGCTGCACAAAATGCCTGTGCTCACAGAGGGTTCCACAGCTGGGAGAGAAGGTGGAAAAACCTGCTGGGTGATGCCCAGTGGTGACTAGAGAGCAGGAGTAGTTGCTTGTCAGTTGTAAAGTAAGGGTGGGATCTTGAAGGAGCTGTATTTCAGCCTGATGGAGAATTGTTGCCACCCTCTCATGGGGGAGAAGATATCCTTGGGGCTAAAGATTTTCCATCTCAGAAGCTGGGGAGCACTGAAATAACAGAGCAGCTGCTTCACCTGCTCCTCCAGCAGGAGTCTGTCTTACTTCCAAACCCCAAACATCATGGCAGGTGCTGAGGGCAGAACCGAGCTGCAGCCTGCTCCCCGCTGCCCACACAGGACTGCTCAACAGAGTAAACTCAGCTGTTAAAGCACAGGGCTCAGCGGAGCAGGCTGCCCAGCTTTCCCCTTGAGGACTGTTTCAAAATGTTGGCAAAATGCAGCCTGGAGATCAAGAACATGCTTCTGTGTGCAAAACCTGAAAAAGCAAGAAAGAATAAAGAGATGTACAAGGGGATGTGCCACTCAGAAGAGAAGGAGCAGAACAAACTCTCTCACATTTTTGCCTCCTTTTCCTGAGTTGGGAAAAGAAGCAAGGTAGAAAAAGAAATGGGTTTTTCTCCTGAAAATCTCTTCTAGCTGAGTCCTGCTTCAGCTCTGACATATCTCATCTATGATCTGAGGTTTGCCAGCTATGGTCCCTCTTGCAGCCAGTGCCTGGGATTAAGTTAAATGCAAAGTAAAGGCAGATTTATTGCATGACCCCTGCGGAGCCTGGTTAATGCAGCAGGTTGCCTGGTAGTAGTGAAGTGTAGGATGATAGCAATCCTTAGAGGGAAGGCATTAAGCATCTCAGTCTTGGTTATGCTGTGGGTCCAGCCCAGGTCAGCAGCACACCAAGCCATAAACACCAGGCTGAGATTCAGGAGTGGTCTGTTTAACAGCTTTGGGCTTCAGTTTGAATCTGCTAGTGCCAAGTCAGAAAAATCGATGCAGCACTGAGCAGTGTCCTCATCAGCCTTTGACTTCTCTGATCCCCTCTCTTACCCTTCTGCAGGTCAGTACTGAGGCAGGTGAGACATGTCTGTATATACAAACTCACAGTGCTTCTGCCAGTTGGGTATAAAGAGACGGCTGGAGGCAGCCCAGGTGGCCATCAGACTGGCCTCTTCTCTGGAAGAAAACCTCCTGCAAAAAATAACAGATAGTTTCATGATTTCTCCCCCCTTCCCTTCTGTAAATATTCATCATAAGCAGTTAAAAGGGAGCAGCTGTGGACGATGAATCCTGGCTTGTCATTGTCCTTCATCAGGAGGACAGCCCAGTCAGCACTCAAATATCCTTGCAGCAAATGTATGCTGTGTCTGTGACCGTAATCTCAAATGAGTTAATCAGGTGCTTATGGACAGGAGCTACTACCAGAGTAGGAGTAGCTGGATGGATGCAAGGTGGCTATGTGGAGGGACTGCCATCCCGGCTTTGGTCTCTCAGAGGAAGGAGTGGGCAATGGGGTCAGAAGGCATCACAGCCTGACTTTTACATCTTCATACATTGATGCAGCAGCACAGCTCCATCGCAGACCTTGTGTCCTGTCCGCAAGAATGCCATCAAATGCAGGCGTGTCATCTTGAGAGACAACAGGTAGCCAAGAGCTCTGTGGATGGAGTTGCAAGGATCCTGTGTGTTTGGCAGGGAAATGAGAGAGGTGGCAAATTCTCCTTGTTGCAGGACAGAAGGAAATGGTGGTATGTGGGAGGGATGCAGCTGGCTGATGAATTGCCTACCTGCTTTGGGATCCAGTGTAACTGCAGTGTTTGTAGGCAGGTTACCAGACACAGAGCACAGCAAATAGGGAGATGGGGGGAAATTCCCGTTTTTGTTTTTCTTGAAAGCCGTGAGATTTGATGATGTCTCTTTCCATCAGATACCTGTGCTCCCAGGTTGAGCCAGGTCACCAGGTTTCCTCCTAGACTCAGCTCTGGGCCAGCAGGAATGTGTTGTGTCCTTACCCTCCTGGGGTGGCGGGGGGACAGGCTTTGGCTGAGAGCTGTAGTGGGTCCTCAGCAAGGATGGGCAGACACTGCTGGGTTCTGTCGCAGTGTCACGGCACAGTTACTCTCTGCTGGTGTCACACACAGGCTGTGGTGGGAGCGCTCCCTCCTGCATGGGAGGGATGGAGGGCGAGTGGGTGGGCGCAGCAGGGACGTGGCTCTCTGAAGGGAGCAGTGTCCAGCTCCTATGCCCTGGCCAGCAGCTCCTTTCTCTTCTGCAGCTTCTCTCTTGGCAGCTGAAATCAAACCCTGAATGGCCAGGCAGTTTTGATACTGAGGGCGTAGCTTGCCTGCATAAATCTTCATCTAAGAAACCATGACTTCTCCAAGCTTTCTGCCAAGAGTGCTGGATCACAACAACACAACGTTTGCTCGCCCTTGCAGCTGGTGGGCTTCCCAGGTTCCCTCATTCAAACCTGCGGCAAAGGTACACGCATCTGTTTTCCTAAGCTCCGTTTTTCCCACGAATGTTTTCTTCTCAGGCACCATAGGATGAAGAAGGGTTTGTGTTTTCTGTTTGGTTCACGTCTTTGATTGGGGGTAAAGTTTTTTCGGGTGGAGGTTCTGGTGCCTGGGACTTCATCTGCAGGGACTGGGCTCCTGCTGTGACTGGATGCTAGTGACCTCTAATGGACAGTTCCAAAAAGCCTCGCTGAGGGTTTGAGGCCTTTTAGACATGGGGTTTTATTGTTACAGCCGTTTTCATACATAGCTACTGTGGATGTGGCACGAGATGTCTCGCACGTCTTTGAAAGTCCTGTTGTTTATGGCTTGTGTACATGCTTTCGCGTTTGTATTCCTTCTTAGCCATCAGGGAAGAAATAGCATAAACACCCCAACCTGTTGATCTTTATAGTGCATCCATTTTCTCTGGCCTTTGGAGAGTGAGGAGGATGAAAGGGATGCAGGAGGGATAGATGGAAAGTGACAACTGTGGTCAGGTTTTTAGTTCTCTTTAAACAGCACTTTGCCAAACAGAGAGACCAGCGTGGCTCTATTGTGTTTCCTGAATCTATTTGTGATTTAAAGCACACAGATCTCTTTAAGTGCTGGTTTGTTTTTAAAAATTGGAGTAAAGTTAAATCCACGTGGAAGGTGAGGAGCCTTTCTTACCGCCTAAATTAAGGGAGAGAGCTCACAACTGTTTGACAACCTTCCTGGTAACATACCCTGCAACCCTTAGCACTCACTGCTAGTAAGAGTATTTAACATCATGAGACACCTGCTGAAAGCAAAAAAAAAATTGTGCTTACAAGTTGATACGTTTTGGGAGCATTTGATTTCTCTTTTCCTATATCCTCTTAAGGCTGCTTTTTTCTTTTCTCTTTGGCTCTTGTGCCTCTGGGTGAATGCTAATGGTGAGCCAAAGGTGCTTTTCCAAAGGTTGAAAAGAAACAGCACTTCAGCTGCCCCTGTATTGGCCTCTCAGGGGTGCCTAAAATACAGCACCTTATTCAAAGGACGTCTGATTAAATTAAAAGATGGCAAGCTTGGAACTAAGCTCCAGATCATTGCTAGGTGAAAGCACCCTGTAAAACTAACTCCCTGCCTCAGACCAGCACAAAAACTGGAATCTCTGTAAGATGCATTCATGCTGGGCATGAGAGGTGAGTGAGAAAATCCAGAGGTTTCAGAAAAAACAATAATAAGTACTGATAATATGCTAAAACTTATTCTTCAGTTCCTCAGTTAATTTCTATTTATTAGGAGCATGATCAAACTGACAGAGAAGATCAATGCTTCTGCATCATCTACCTTCTTTGTAGCATCTGGTAGCGGCCACAGGGAGACCAAACTGGAGAGGGGCTTGGCCTGGGTCAGTAGTCCCATACTTTGCCAGAGAGCTGCATGTCTCCTTCCCTTGCTCCCTCCTTACTTGTGGCTGCCAGTGATGTTTACAGGGAGATTTAATGAACTGGAGAGTTGTCTGATCCATGGCGTGACTTACGGCTTCCCCTCTTAGATGAACGAGCAGCTGGCAGGGTAAATGGGGGTTGTCATGTTGTAACTGAGACCTTCTGTCATCTCCTTTGTATGTCTCCCCTCCTGGGGCAGGTGAGGGGTGAACCGTTTTCAGAGGTGATGGTGTTCCTCATACAAACTCTCAGCAGCTCCCATGCTGGGGTACCAGGAGCATTTCTGAGACAAGCTTGACCCCCACCAGCTCAGAAAGCAAATGAAATAGCCTGTGCTTTGGGTTAGCAATAATTCAGGAGGCAAAGCTGAAATAACTGAGTATGAATGTCTCCATTTGGTGGGTCCTGAAAGGTGGCTATAACAATCTCGCACTGGTGAGAATGGCACGAGGTGGGGGAGCAGGGAAGGAAGGGAGATTGAGGGTGGCGGGAGCACATATAACCAGGAGTAATGATGTGGGGCTGAGCAGGGGAAATGGAGCCTGCAGATCAGCAAGGGATTACTGCTTTATTAGCCTCTGGATTAGTGTCCCAGGGCCAGAGACTGCAGAATAGGCTGTATTGAATTATTCCTTATAATCTGGTGCTGACTGACTGACTGACTTACTTGGGTCTGTCTCAGTAAGCTCCCTGGTTTGAGGAGGTATTTTCTGTGTTCGGGATGGTATATCACAGTAAAGGGCTTGGAAAGAGATGGCTCTTAGAAACAAAAAAGCCACATGGAGATGGGAAATTATAGAAAGACTTGCAGGCGAAAGGGTCACACAGTAGTTGCTCAATACTCTTCTTTTTCTTTCTTAAATTGGAAGGGCTCTCTTATCTCCAGATCAAGTCTCTCAAGACATAGCTGGAGATTTCCAGCCTTTGATTGAGATAACTTTGATTCGAACACCTCTCCATGTTCCTATTTATTCTTCAAAGTTGAATTCCGACTAGTCAAATCTGCTTTGGCTACAGGTCTAAAATGTCTGGGGATATAATTTTAACCATAGAAAACAGTCACTCTATTGATGTATGTGTGAATGAGGAAGAGAAACAGACTGTATAAAGAAAAGAGGCAAGTATGCCTGCAGCCTTCTTGTAGTTGTGCTGCGAGGTTGCAGGAGGCGAGGACAGAGTCAAAGGTGGCAGAAAGTGATACTGATTCTGTTTCTGCAGGGATGCACCTCGCTCTGAGCCAGCAGTAGTTTCTTATCAGCAATGAGTGTGGTGATCCTTTTTTTTTTTTTTTTTTTTTTGACAGAATACCAGCCCAGGTATCCCATTCACTTCTCACCTTTAAAATGTTTTTGTGCAACTTTCTCTGGGAAAAGGACACAAACTGGTTTGACTGGCCATCCTCTAGTTGGGAGGAAGGGTGAATTACACTTTTTGCATTTCTACTGTCCTATGTTTCTGACACCTTCCAAGCCTGCTGTAAGCATAAAGAGGCACGGGGCGCTACCTACAAGAGAGGTTCTGGTTCCAGTGCTGCAATGAACCATTGAGAAGTGCTTTGTATTATAAGATAAAGGAAATCCCTGTTGCAAATATATTACCCTTGGTCTGTGGAATAGATTTAAGCTCCACAGTCACAAGATGGTGTTACACTAATGCTTCCAGCCTTTATTTGCAAAGGAAAGCTTCAGAGCAGGAGCCAATTATGACTTCACGCACTTCGAGGCTTGAAACAGCAAGCAATGAGAATTAAGGCTTTTGAGCAGAGCGAACTCCCTCAGGCATCCATCACCAGCATTTTATAAACAAAACGCTGGTCATTTGAATATGTGAATTTTTTTATGATGCAAACAAGTGAGAGCTGGGCACCCACAGGCAATGAGGAAAATGAAGAGCCACCTAACAGCAAAGCTCCTGTCTGTAACATGTGCTCCGTGATGCGGAGTGGAACAGCGAGTTTCTATGCTAATAGTAATGACTAAAATTGTAGTTCCTGGATGAGTGTGGTGGTCTGCCAGCAACTTCTGTGCAAATCTCTAAGTTCCAGTAGCTGGGAGGGATTGTGCATCTTAACTAGATAGTGTGGTCCTCAGGCAGAAATACAATCCCTCCCTGCTCCATCCAATCACACTGTTATATGAGGGGTTTCATTTTCATCATGCTGTTAACCACAGTCTTTAAAGTAACCAAGTGCATCCTGTGGCCTGAGTGACCTCTCTCAGAAACCACACTGAGTGCTTCTGACCTAATGGAAGTGTTAGAAGTGGTTTTGTGCTGTGGCTACGATCATACTGGCTCATGAGAAATATTGATCTTCATTGGGCTTTACTGATTGATACTCAGCTGGGAGACCTCTGAGGAAATGCAGGTGATAAAGAAATGGATGTTGATGACTCACTGGATAGCCCCGGGGCCCTCTCTGACACTATGGCAGAGACATTTTACTGCTGGGGGTATTATGTTTCCATTTAGAGGTAAACCCAAAAGCTTAGTTGTTAGTGATGCTGTAACACCTTCCACACGAGTCTGAATGCAATCCTCAATGTTCCACTAAATTTCACCTAGAGAAAAGTAGTATTCTGCTGACTTGGCATTTGTTCTGTAATTCCACTAGAACGGTTACCCTTCATTTTCCTCTCTCTGACTCTGCTATATAGTTTTCTTACGTGCTGTTATGTAACAGTTCTGATGGGAAGGCAGCTATATTTCAGACTTAGATGAATGATCCCTATATAATATGCATATATGTCTGCAAAGCACTTTGGATAAAAGATGCTAAGAAATGCAGGTTATTATTTTGCATTTCCTTGGGTTTTTCTTTGTCACATGCTATTTTGCAACTTTGCTGTTGTTCTGTCTCAAAGCCTTGTTGAATGAAGTGTTCTGAACACTTTGGGGAGTGCTGGCATATTTTATTAATTGCCTTTTACAGGTTGTTTTTCTGTCTCCTTTGAAACTGCCCGTTTCCCAGACAGAATGAAAAATACATGTTTTAAGCTACAGTTTTAGAAACCAAGACAGAAGGGAAAAGAAAGCTCAGCAAAATATTTGGCCAATTTTAAGCCAAGCTTTGGGGCTGACGTGATACCAGAGACTTCTGTCAGTAGGGTTTTAGGGTACAGGAATAATAATAACTGGAAATGAGGAGAGATGGAGCACAGTGTTCCAGGCAGGATAAAATAAACCAGCCACCCATCTGGGTCTCTGACTCCTCAAAGAAGGGCTTTGTGCTCTGAGATTTGTTCTGACAGCAGTGTTTTGAAAATGTTTAGGACTCTTGCCATCACATTTCTTTTAAAGTCTGATTGCCTTATGTGACATATCCTTGGCTGTTATAAATTGATACCGCTTCATCAGCTTCAGTGGCATCTCATCAGTGTACATCGGCAGAGGATTAGCCCCCTGCATCCAGTCATGCTGCCTTGAGCTGCGTTGGGATCTCATCATAAGTCATTATGAGCCTGATGAGAGAGTGCTGACAAGAAGACATAGGTTATGATAGGTCATGGTGAGGGCTGACCCAATAAGTGGAACTCATTTCTTTCTGATTTATTACTAATTCCAGTTTCTCTGAATGATTTTGCCTCCAAGACGTATTATCTTCTGAGATATAAAACCTTATAGATACTAAGACCTCCGCAGGTGTCTTTGTAAGCACAGGGATGATATTGGTTCTGCTGTTCTGGCCAGAAGCAATGTGAGAAGCTGCGTTCACCCCACTGAAATTCCCTTCATAGCTACCTTTGATACTCATTTTTGCTGCTTGTTGTGAGGCTACTGTGCGATATTAATGTGCTGTAGTGTTTTATTATAACTCAGGTATAAGACTTTCTCTACAAAAGATAGTTTGAAGTGTCCTTTGGCATCCATTAGTGTGAAATGTGCCATGGAAATGTAAATCATGTCACTGGTTGTCAAGAAGCATCTGCCTTTCGCAGTGTCCTGCCACATTGCTGAGTGAGGGGGTGAGGAGACCAGCAGGGCAAAGCAAAGGAGAAGATGAATTTTCCACTTCACTTAGAGCACTCTTGTCTGCAGTCTGGCATTCAATACCCACCTGGGACTGGAGCTCCTGAATGCAAGGGCCACAGCGCTGCTTGGCTGGTGGACACAGTGGAGAATGCACTGTTGCCCTTGCTCCAGTGACACTGCACGGGCTCTGTCACCTGCTGGGCAGATTATTCTCCCTGTGGGTAGTGCTTCCCACAAATACAGAAGTATTTTACTCACTGGACTTGAGCAGGTGCTGCCTTTTCTTATGGTTTGGGGGCCTGAACTGTCAAGGCTTCCCCTCACTGGTAGCCCGAGGGATGGCAGTGGTGGATACCCCAGTCTGGCTTGGTAAGGGTGGGCTCAGACACACACACAGTCATCATGGTGGAATTTTTCTTGCTTTATTCCAGCCCTGAGTGTGCTCAGCTGACCACACACAACAGGACCAGCGTGTTTTCCAATGTGCAAAGTAGCATTTCCAAGGGCTTTTGATCTTCTGTGTGAGGGCATTGGCTGGCTTGCCCACACAGATCAGGTATAAACCTCTGGTGTATCACTCTCTAAGCCAATAATGGGTCAATATATCTCCTGTGATGATCCAAGGGCAGCTCACTGTCAGATGGCTGGTGCTATGAAACAGCCACTGAGAGCTTCCATTTGAAAACACTATGACTCATTTTTTGATGTAGCTTAGTCAACTGACAGGTTGTAAAAGTCAGTTTAAGGCCTCTCTTAACCCATGGCAGAATGCTTTGAGTCTTTCCTGTAACGTCTTAAAATTAAAAACGAAGCAAAAGAAACAACCCAAAATTTCAACCCAACAGCAACGAAACATCCAAATGTATTATATTCATCCAGTTTGAACTCCAACCCATAATACTCACCCAAGAAGTGTTATTACTAAGAAAATGAGCCTATTTGCTGAAAAGCTGCATCTTTCACTGAAGGATATCCGTCTTCACATCCCTTCACCTTTTTAAAATTTGTGGCTAACACTAGGTCAGGTGGGTAGATTTGCTGCTTAGTGCTTCTTCAAGGCTCCCAATGCAGACATCATTTTTGTATGTATGAAGTGCTATGATCTACAGCAAGTCTGATCATCACTGGGAAGACTCTGTGAACTAAGGATATTTGCTATGTTGTTCCAGAAAATAAATCCTAATCTTCTAGGGCAGCCACAGGCTTCAGACTGTCCTTAGGCTAAAGGACACAGATTCAAGTCTTGCTAAACGGAGCGTTTCCCAGTCACGTTAGAAGGCAAAGAGTGGACTACTTTGCCTCTATATCGTGTATGTCTTAAACCTACCAATGCATATATGTCAAACTGATAATGTGCAGGTCTTTAGGCAAGAATCCTGATTCACTCAGCCTTGCAAGTGGCTCCCTAATGGACTTTTCTTGAAGCCATATGACCTTGAAAGTGGGAGCTCCTTACAACATACTGTTTGATTTCTGTCTAACAGTTAAAACGTGTATAAATGGGGACAAGTCCAGACTGTGTTACGAATGAGGATTGCTCACCCTGTTAAAAATAAAGCTTATTGGAAAAGAAGCCTTTTCCCTTAGTAAAAGGCTTTTCCACCAATATTAGACAGGTCCATCTTACAAGGAGATGATACAGCTCAGAGAAAGAAGATTTGAAAATATTATGCACGCTCACATATGTGAAGCGTGTTGTAAAAAGGTTTTGCTGCCATGCGTCTGCAGTGTTTGCTCGTTGATAAAGCTACACAGATTATTTAGCAATGACTGTCACACTCTTGCTAATACTGTGTGCGCTACTAATATGCCAAGTGCTATTAAATAACTCGGGTGTTGTCAGAGACCAATTTTTATAAGAGCTGCAGTATCTGAATTTTGGTATAATGAGAGACTCTCGATCATGTGTAGCATAACCCCTCTGCATTGAGAGAACATTGTGCCTCTGAAGCAAACATTTCTGCAAAACTGGAATATTTTCTTATACTTTCCCTCAGCAAGTTAGCCCCTGTGAGTGTGCAACTTGTGTACATGTACGTACAGCATGGAGAACTGGCAATGTCTTTGTGGTAATGATTTTAACTAGCTTTGCAACCAATTTTGAAGCCTTCTAAATCCCCTTGGTAACGAAGTCCATTCTCTTGACTGTTTGTTTGTTTGATGTGTGGCCAATAAACCATATTTCTGGCAATTTAAATCTGTTTGGTTGGAGTGAAACTGTAGTATCAACTGTACTGTTTGCTTTTTGCAAATCCTTCTTTCTCAGGCTCTATCTCGAAAGCGACTTGGCCTAGAAACTGCTTCTGCAGGAATCCTTGATGCTACGCTAACATAAAGTGTAACTTCAGATCAAATTAGGAAATGTTTTTTAAGCATTTGGCAAGGCCTCTTTGAATTTTTGCAATGCTCACTGGCTGCAGACTGTAAAGGCAGAATTTTGCAGAGCATCCAGCACTTACCTAACTTCTGTGATCCACACCTGCTTGTATTTCTACAGACCAAAGCCTGGACAACACAAAGCCCACTTAAAGATCCTGTCCAAAAGGTGCACCATAGGCTGGTGGTTCTGGGCTGTGGAAGAGGGACTGAGGTTCCCGAATTGCAGAAGCCTTGCTGCTTGGGTTAAAAGAGAGCTGGCAGTTGGACTGCACTCTTGCAGATCGTTAATGTTAAACTTCACTAGCTGAACCAGTTGGGTCCAAGCTGGCTATGTGCTCTCCTAGCACTGCTTGTGAACTTGGTAAGCTCTGGCTGAGACCTTCTCCCTTGACAGGGGACTGGTGGGTTCTGCCCAAGAAGCCAGTGACATTTGTAAATTCCCTTAGCCGAGCTGTTGGATTTTACATTCAAGAAATGTTAAAGGCCTTCTGACCCAGACTGTGCTCTTGCTGATTGCAGCATGCCAAAACAATCCTGGCAAGATGAGGTGCTTATTTAAGAATCTTCTGCTGTGGAATTTCTTTAACTTTTTATGCGTATTTTATGCACTTCACAGGATTCACCTATCATCTCGCAGTGGTTAGAACTACTCACTCAGGCTGGGGCTTCTCTTGCAAATTCCTGCAAAATCAAGGAGCCTACTCTCTTCTCTGTTATCTTGCTTGACTTGGATGTTCTGAAGTCAATGAAGGTGTTTATAAATGTTCTTTGTGGTCTGAGGTATGAGTAATTCCAAAAAGGCAAATACGACTTGCCCTTTCTGATGATTAAAGCTAGTTACAGGCTTCAGTTTGAAAGTAATGCAGAGTAAGAATGTTAAAGATGACTTGACGTTCCACCAGGGATGTTAGATTGCTGAAAACTGACCCAGGGCTTGACAGAACCACCTTGTGCCTGTGACACACCTAACACAGAAGGTCTGAGTCAAAGCCATCTGAAGTCCATGAGGGCTCGCCTGCCACACTTCATGAACCATGGATCTGGGACCGCTCTGGCAAGAGTGTACCCCTTCTTAACTTGTTCCGTGTATCTTCGCAATGTCACCAGCTGACCTGGGAACATTACACTCTTATACAGTAGAATAAACCCCAACAAAACACGTAGTAACAAAATGCAATTTAGCTTTTCTAACTGAAGTCACTTCAAGGTACAGAAAGGTATGAACTACCCATCCAAAACCAAGATCAGTTACCCAGTTACCTTGACCTGGGGTAGTGACTCTAAAAAAGTCCAGGGTTTGCTCTGCCCTTTGTACTGTGGCTGTGTAGGGGGGAATATTTTTGATGGTGCCACTGGGAACACCATCTGGCCTATTCCAGTTGCAAATCACATTGCTTTTGCACATAAGATTCAGTCTGAATTAATATCAGTGATGTCTTAAAAGGAAAAATGGAAGTCTAAATGTATGGGTCTCAAGATCTCCAAAGTAATGTCCTGCACATAATTTTCCAGTAAAATGGATTCAGGAAAATGTTCCTTGTGCTTTAACAGTCTCAGAAATAACTTTGTGATGCAGCTCAAGGGTCAGCACAAGGATCTGTGATGGCATGAAAATATTGCCTATTCCTAAATGTTATTGACAGGCATACCTTGTTGACATTGCTAGTCCAAACAAGCAATGCTATTTTCAGAAAGGAAGCCATACTGCAGGAAATCAGTATTCTTTTCCTCTTATGCATCACCTTCTAGGCAGAAATATATTGGCTAAACTGGAGAGCGAGTGAGCTGGGGAGCGTCGAGGAAGGGAAAGTATGAGGATGGTGCAGATTGTTTTCTACATCTCTTGTGACTCAGATGCTGCCCTTCACGCAGCTTTGCATTGCATCCCCTGCAGCCATGCTCTGAGCTGAATCAGAACCTGTGTGAAAGCTGCCTGGAGTACTTTATCTCTTAGTAAGAGCTGAAGTGTATCTAACCTGCTTTTCTCTTCCTTTCTCTACCTGCCCTTCCAGCAGAATAGAAGACATGAAACTGTGTAGGTTTCCTTCCCTGAATAATGCCCTGCAACCTCCATGCATCTCACTGGTTCACCCACCCGCATCCCAGTACTGCAGTTTAGATGTGGGAACAGTTTCCCCTCCCCCCAAGAAACAGGAGATCATGGAAAAAGCTTTTGGTATGACATGTGATCCAAAGTCAGGGACTACAGATGTCACTGGGTCAAGAACCAAGAGGACATCCCCACTGGTTGTGTCTGTGGTGGCCACCTCTTAATGCCTCTCGCCCACGCACTGCTGTTGGTGGAAGTGGTTGGTGCACTGATGCCAGCAAGTCACTGGTGTCTCTAGCACTGCCACCTTATGCTGTGTCAATTCACTCACAGTAACACAACTGAGATTTCTCTACACAGTGAGAGGAAGCCAAGGTGCAGCCCATACAGACATACCATAGGTAGATGAAACCACAGAAAGGAAATATCTGTGATGAGAATGTGGAGGTGCAGCAGCCTCCACAGGTGTCATACCATTAGCTGGCCACACACACTGATGTCTGCACAGCCTCCCTGCCCGCAATGGTTACCTCCACCAAAGCCTGCCTGTGTGGGCTGCAGTCGCATCTCCTGCTGCAGGTCAGGCAGACCTGGAGAAATGAGAAGGTGAACAGCCCTGTGTCACACCTGCAGCAGAGTCTGCTGTTGCTGCCTGTGGTGATGTTAACAAAAATCATGTTGGATGGACCAGATGAAGAGAGAATTTGCTCTCCTTCTCTGCCCTGCTGCTGTCACCCTATCTGGGGTGGCATTGTCACTGAACCCTTATTGCACCAGTGACCCTAACACATGGCATAACACAGCCTTTTGAGCCAGGGCATGAGGAAACAGGGGTCTGAAGGGAAAGTCATTGCTGCTGGTGGAGCTAGGACTGCAAAAGTGTCAGAGCAGTGGCCCAAACAGGGAAAAGAAGAGAAATTGCTCTTCAGTTCTTTGCCAGGAGATGATGTGATTGTTCTAGTGTGGGTTGCCCTTCAAGGTGGGGTGATGTCGGGGGCTTGGAGATGTAGACATAGTTCTTGTCTTTGCTGATGGACACCGCCCCTGCAATTCTTGGTCCTATTATTTCAGCTCCACTCATCTCCCTGTGTTTGCTATGAGATACGCTTCCCACAAGGGAGCATTTTGTCAGGCTAAATTCAATGATGCCAGTGAGGTGCCTGGACACAGCGATGACTGAGGGCATAAAAGGATCTGGTTAAAATTCATCAAAATTTGTGTAGCACAGGGGAGTTCAAGGGAATGTGCTGGAAAATCACCCTGTCACATTTCTCTCTCTCATTAGCCTGAGTTGCATTCAGAGGTGTATGTTGCTCTGGCACAACCGTGTGTGTTTATATATATTTATATGTTACATATCAATTATTTCAACAGTGTGGAAGAAGAAATAATGCAGCTGGATATATCTGGTATCTCTAAGGATTTTTGTATCTTTTGCAAAGTGAAGGCATTTGATTTCTTCTTCTTTCCTTTTTTTTTTTCTTCCCCAGAATGTAGCCGGTGGTAATCTTCCTCTTGCCATCTAATCACAAATAAATCTTCTGTTTTATTTAGTAATTGAAATTGGCATTTTTGTGTCTGTTGTTCCTAGGGACTACACTGCAGGAATCAGTATCATATGTGACAGTAGCAATTGATTTGTGAGCGGTGGCACCTACACTGAGCATTTCAGGCCTCAGAGATCAAACACCTTGAAAGAGCAGTAATTTTAAATCAGGAGGGATTATGAGGAAAGAGATATGATACCCAGCCTAAATCCTGAAGCCTAATACAATGAACAAATCAATTCCTTGATTTGTCACAGGTTTTGTGTGTGATCATATACAAGTACTGAAAATTATCGCGAGTGTAACTTAACTGTGCTGTAAATTTTGCGCCCTGCAAAGCAACACCTTGACTGGTCTGTGCTTATTGCTTGCATTGGTATTGACAGCTGAAGATTATAACCAAGGCACATCCTCAGAGTAAGCAAGTAAAACACAGGTAGTGGTTGTTCAGAAGCAAATCTGAGCTCGGTGCTGGGCTGTGCCTTTCTCGGGGAGTTATACCTGGGTTAGCTGGCAGGGACGGGACAGCCCAGCCTCTGAAGGAAGGCTGAAAGGGTTCAGAAGATGTTTCTTCAGTTGTCCCCTTTTACTCGAACCATATGTGAAGGTCTGTCAGCAAGATGATTCTTAACTATTATTAATGAATGAATGTCAGTGGCAAGGTTATTAGATTTGCAGACACTTTGGTTCCTTCCTCCTTCATCCAGGTGGCAGAAGCTTCCTCTGACAAAATGTTCGATACATGGCTGTTTCTTAAATTTCAAAGTTGAGTCTCAATGGGATTGCAGCAGATCAGTGTTCAGTGGTATACCCTGGGCTTCTTTAAAGCAGTGGGGGATAAACGAAAGGCGAACAGAGCATGAAACGCTACCTTAGATGTCTAGACAAAATCAGGCAACACTTCCACTGTTCTCAGCACTTCCAATCTGAGATATTCCTGGCATGCTATTCTTTTGCATACATTGGTCCTATGAAGCATGGCCTCTTCAGATGAAGAGGCAAGGATTAATGAGCCACATGGAAACACTAATTTGTCTGAGTTAGAGGAGATTAGCTTTGCTTAGACCATTAACATAATTAATCTTGAGACTAGAAATGTTCATTCGGTATTGCAGACTCACTGGGGTTTTTCAGAAGTTGTAGTCCAACACTACTAAATGAGAATTTCAAAATACGTGTTTTATTTTAAAAAGTGGTCTCTGTTATTTGAAAGCATATAGAAGCTACAGATATGTAGAACAAAGATAATATCTCATTGCTGTAACAATTTATCCCATTATAGTGTCTTGAGGGATCCTGAAGTGGTCAGTTCCTCTGGGAGCTTCAAATCAAGGGCTGCATATAAAGTTTACTATGCTAAGGGGCAGAAGGTATGGGAGCCCTCCAAATAAGTTGCAGGGCTAGAATCCTTGATTGCATCTGTGCCCTTTCATCTCATCACGCTGTTTGGGGAAGTATTTTTGTCTTCTAGCTTTTCCTCTTTTCCCCATTGCTAAGTATTTTCGTATCAAAAAGAACACAAAGTCAGGGAATCGTTTGCTGGCATCAGAAGAGGGCTGCTGTGGATCACAGAAAGTAGTCATAGTGAGAAAACTGCGGCCTTTAAAGGGACAAGAGGCTAAGAAGTACAATGTTCTAGTCCAGCTGGGGAAAGCCATTTTCCTTGCATTTTATGGAACGGAACTGACTTGGAGGAGAAACTAAAGAAAGAAAAAAGTGGGGCTGGTGAGAGAGAGTTCATCTCTACCCCATCAAACTCCTAAGAATGGGTACAAATTTGCACCTGTTTCTGTAGCTTTGAATCTCCAACCACCACATAGTTTCGTGGTTTTTTTTTTCCTTACCCAGTCTTGAGGTTTGGGACCAATGCAGTACAGCTAGTTCAGCTGGCAACCAACTTGCCTTTAAAAATTCTGTTTCAAGACTTCTACAGTTACAAATCTATCTGAAAAAGTATAAAACATTAAGGAACTGGTGCTAAAATGAGTGTGCAGGCTGAAGCTGTTACGGGAAAAGCATTTGTAAAAATGACATTGGGATATAGCTTGTGTTGTCTTTTGATTTGGTTTGAAGGAATTCAGAAGCTCTTCTGGAAATCTTTTTTAATGTGGAGCTGCTAAGTGAACTTGTTCTAGCAATGTTCCAAAATGGAGTGTTGAGCTTTATAACCTTAGACATGGGGTTTTAGTTCTAGCTCTTTGAAAGTGATGGGAGGAGCAGATTTCCTTGTGACATTTACTTTAATTCATAAAAATTACAGGAATCTGCCAAAATATCCTAAATTGTGGAGGAGGTGGAAATTGGGTCATGGAGAAAGATTAGTATTGAACAAAAATATTTGCCTGTAGTTTAAGATTAGAAAAGGGAAACTGTGCTGCAGAAGACCAGGCTGTCTGGGGTGGGTTTTTTGGTTTGGGTTTTTTTTTTGTGAGTGTGTGGGGGGTGTTTGGTTGATTTGGGTTTTTGTGTGGTTGGTTTGTTCATTTGTTTTGGTTTGTTTTCCCACAACCATGACTGGCTCATTACTTTAACAGAGAAAGAAAAGAGAGGGCTAGCATCAGAGTAACGTTCTTTACGTTTGTTTGCTCTTCATCTTCATCTTTTATACATCATCACATCCCCATGTCCTTCCCTTTTGATGGGGGTTACTTAGATTTATTTCTGTCACCTTTATGGTTAGGGGGAGGCTAGGCCAAATTTTCAGCAGACAGATCTTCCACAGGGTCATAGCTTATAAATGCAAAAACCTTTAGACAACTCACTAGCACCAGCCAGAGCAGAAACCTTCTAGTTGCTCCTCTGGGTGGAACGAAGGAGGAAGGCAATGCACCCACAGTAGATTTTGATATATTCATCAGTGCCAGACAGCTTCTGATTAACAGCAGTTGTCTGTTTCACCGAAGCATGACAATCGGGGCCCATCCATCCTCTCTCAGTGAGTGCTGCCTTCCAAACAAATCTCACCAGTCACTTATTCTCCCATTAGTCCTTTATCAGACAGTGTTTAAGCTGCCACTTGAAATCAGCCACATTGAGTCTATTATTGGCATATCCACTCCTGTTCTCTGTTTTCAGCTTCTCCAGCTGATGAACTTCTGCTATCATCATGTGTATTCTTCAGTGCCCTTGACGCCGTGAGCTGATTGTTTTCATTTGGCATGTAAATCTAGGAGCCCCTTGTTCTCTCTCTCTCCCCTTCTCCTCAAGGCTCTGTCTTGCCTCCCAAGGCAGCAGGCAGTGCTGTGTGGGCAGACACCTCCAGCCACAGAGGTTAAGATGCCCAGGCAGTAGAGCCTGGAGGCACGGCTCGGTCCCAGAGCCGCTGCGGGTAAATGTCCGCAGACGCCACGGCACTGTGTGCGAGGGAAGCACTGCGGTTCTGCATCCCTGGTTGTTCTGGAAGGGGTGTAGCAAAATCTGCGGCTGCCGTGGCATATTGAACACCCTTTAGCAAGGAAGGTCATTCATTTGGTGTGGAATAATGTTTAATTGGTCCACTGATAATATAAAACATTGTGACAAGTTATGTTTTGTGCTGAGCGTAGCCAGTACCTTTATGTAATACGAAAGTTGTTTATCTGAAAGGACACTTTGGGATTGAAATTGGTACAAAATTTTGAGAGGGTGGGAGGCAGGGTCTTCTCTATAAAGGCCCTGTGTTTCTGTAATGTTCTTTGTTACACATCAATACCCTTTCTCCTAATAGATCCCAAAGTGCTTAAATAGCAATACAAATTGTACCTTAGCCATAGCCGAAGCTTCGCTATTTCCGAGGTTAAACTCGCTTGTCTCTCAGCAACGTTATATGACAGCTCACAACAGGGAATGAAATGTACTTTCAGTAGAATTGCAGGGACGACTTTTACGTTAAGTGAAGTATACTGGAGTTGTGGTTAAAATGCAGGGAGGGCTTTTTACTTGTGAAGATTTTTCCACAGACAAGGTTACCACAAAAAAAGAAAATCAAGTGTTCAGAATTTCTGTCCTGTGCTGCCTCTGCTAGACAGTGTACAGAAGCCCTTGTTTCCTCTACATCTTGTTGATCAGCTAAGTATTAGTTTAAAAGGAAGGATGTCATGTATGAATTACAACTTCTGTTTTCTTCAGTGCATGGGTATTTTTAGAGGTCTCTGAGTCAACCATTCAGCTCTGTCCAACCTCAATGAATCATATCGGTGATGCCCTTCGCTGGAAGGATTCAATTCCTTTCTCTGCTGTAAACTCCCTGTCATGGAAAGAAGAAGGTTTTAGGCAGTTGGGCACATGATTGTGCCAGCAGATGCATTCTGCTTCACTGAAGGTCAGGTTATTTGTGTGTGTTTAGAGACCTGCCTGAGGAGATGCCTTAAGTTCTGGCTAAGGTTCTACAGAGACCATGTCACAAGTGTGTGCTTGGGAGATATTCTAAGAGTGAGAACATCTCAAGAACTTTAAGGCAGAGCTGTTCCTATAGCTCACAGGATTGTTAATTTCATGCCTGTATCTGAACTGTGCTGGCAGAATTAAGTTAAACCATCTATTTTAGTTATCATTGAGTTGGTTCAGTTTATCAGTGCTGTGGTAGGGTAGCGAAATCTGTTTGGGTTGGTTGCACAGTTCACTGGACACTGTACAGTTCCTAGGAGAGGTCAGCAACCGTTCCTGCATCAGGCCTTTGCCCTTGCAGCAGGTTCACTCTGATGACAATGGAAAATTAATCTATTCTGTTTTGATTTTGTAGCCAGGGAAGAAGCTGCCGGTTATTTTATAAAGGTATTCAGAACATACACTGACAAGCTGCCAGGAGGAAAATTTCTGATTGCTGTAAAAGGATGGTGAGGCTGTGGATTGTAAAATACAGTGCTTCAGAGCCTATTTAGTCTGTGGTATGAAAAACAAATTGTAAAATAATACGTTAAGAAGTCCATCACTTACAAAAGCAGAGACTTGTTTAGAGTTGTTATAAATCAGGTTTTGTATCGCATAGAATATTTCCAACTTTATGGTAGTGGTTTCCCTCTTGATGCAATAAACATTTTCATAGATATTTCACTTGGGTCTTTTTTAGCTTTTGACCCTAAATCTTCCACCTCTTGCCTGCTATTTCCTATAGCCACCCATGGGCATCCTTCATACTATCCCTTAAAGTATTTCCCTACTACTATCCTGATGCTTATCCGGTAAGACATCTTTATTTTTCTGTTTATGAGACGATCGGATTATTGGGAAATGCAGACACAACTCACAGATAAGATACAGATGAATGTGCAGATAGCCAAGTAACACCCAGGCAGACGTGACTGCACAAATATTTTCTGTACACCAATGCACGCGGC
>VWYH01003720.1:246759-310725 GCA_013399365.1 Pampusana beccarii | reverse complement strand
CCCTGCCCCGCCCCGTGACGTCACCCAGGTGGTCCCCTTCGCGGCCGCGCCCTTCCCCGCCCACCGCTGCGCCCCGCCCACCCCTCCCCGCTGTCCAATCGCCTGACGGCGAAGGGCGGGTCGACCGCGCCCCCGCCAATAGAGAGCGGATAAACACGTCCGGTGGGGGCGGTGCCCGGCGGGCCGCGGAGCTGACGGACGTGCGGGCGGTCCAATAGCGATCCGCTGCCGAAGGGGCGGGGCTTGTTCTGGGGCGGGGCAGGGCGGGGCCGGGCGCGAGGAGCTGCTCGCCTTTTGTTCGGGCAGGAGCGGGGCGGGTGGCAGAGTCCAGGGGGAGCCGCCGTGCAGGTGAGCGGGGACGGGACGGGGCGCGCCCGGAGCGCTGGGCCCGGAGCCCGGGAGGGTGTGGGGTGCGGGGCTGGAGCGGGGCCGGGGCAGCCGGACGTCCCGGACTAGGAAGCGCTGGGGTTGGGCGGGCTCCGCTGTGCGGGGCTGGGGAGCGGCCGCGCTCCGCGCTGAGTCTGGGAGGAACGGGGTGTCCGGGTCGGGCAAGCGCCAGGCGCCCCGAGTCGGTCCCGGTGCAGCGCTGCTCGCAGGCGGCAGAGCCGGCGCGGAGCCGTGTGCTGCCCGTGAGCCCCGTTCGTCCCGCGTGGGGCCGGGGGAGCGCTGCGGCTGTCACAGCCTGCGCCGAGCCGGGCGGGCGGGTCCCCGGGGCGAACCCCGCGGGCGGCCGGGCCCTCCCGGTCCGCTTCTCCCCACCCAGTGCTGCAGCAGCGAGTTTCCAAGTTGCGACCTGCTATGAGGCGGTGGCTTCGTCCCCGGCCCCGCCCGGGCGCGCTCGGTGTCGCCGTTCCACGGGCGAGGCCTTGGCACGCTGCTCGCCCAGGTGGCCGTTGTGGCTCTTACGTAAACCATGGCTGCTGGGTGCCTTGAGTCATCCCCGGTGGCCACACGCTGCCGGCGCACCCGCTCGGGGCTGCCCCGGGGACCCCTCGGTGCTGCTGTCCCCACCTGCTGGGCTCCCCCTCACCTTCGGTAAAGTGCTTTCCTAGGCTGCTGTGGTTGGGGGTCCCAGGGGGCTGAGAGGGGATGGGGGTGGCCTGGCCTGGTGTCACGGGTGGGTCTCGGTGAGGGGTTCCCAGCCGAGACCCCGCGAGCGGCTGACAGCGAATATCTGTGCAGGGAAACGCGGGCAGAGCGAAACTCTGCTGTCTTTTTGTCTGGCTTTTGGAGAGGAGAGAGCACTCTAATTGCGTTAGCTGAGTGATTAGCTTAATTAATCAGGTTTACAGCACAGATGAAAGGATAATGCTGAAACCTAGCTGGGAGTTGCCCGGAGAGGGAAGACGTAGGCTGTCGTACAAGCAACTTGAAGAGATGTTAGTGCTGTGAGAGAAGCATGAACGGCGGCCAGGAGGGCACGGCAGCCTGCTGGGGACAGTGCCAGGTGACCGTGACCACACGGGTTTGAAGACACGAGCCTGTACCCACTCTTGCTGGGCAGCAGCGTCCCTGCACCCCCCAGCTTTCCCGTGATGCTGGTGGAGCGCCTGGATGAGCCCCATGTCTGGGACGATGTTCCCTGTGCCAAAAGGATGATGAGGGTCAGGGCGCCCATGACCCAGCAGGGTCCGGCCAGCGTGGTGGCTGCACCTCCTGCTGCAGCCCACGTCCTGCTGGTTTTGGCGCTGGTGCCGCTTGCCAGCTCCGACAGCCGGCAGTCTCGCGTCCGTCTGCCGTGGGGCTGGCGGGGAGCCGGGGGCGAAGCGTCTCGGTGCCAGCTGCCGTGGGGCTGGAGCGGTGCCGGGGCTGCCGGGGGCGTTCGCTCGGGGCTGTCATCCGCATCCAGGGTGGGTGCGGTGCCCGCGGGGTCTGCTCCTGGCCCTGTGCTCGGGGCGAGCAGGAGTCTGGCCCTGCCGTACTGCCCGGTAGCAGCACTGGGGAGATTTTTAAGGTCCCTTCCTGTGTCCTTGCAGGTGTTTTATCAGAGTTGGCTGGAAGGGTGTGGGGTACCCACAGAAACTGTTCGCCTATCTGAAGCCTGTAATCATTCGTTGCTTTGGAGGATTTCCATAAAGTGTCATGAAAAACCCATTTTACTGCTAATTTGGCTTAAACAAGTTGGCTATCAGGATAGCAATGCTCAGAGCTCCTGGCATCGATACCTGAGGAGCATTTTCCCCTCCCAGGCTGGGAGAGACGTGGGTCCCCAATGCTCAGGGGACTTGTGGGGTGCTGGGGAAGGTGGGGTGGCTGCGGCGGGGCCCTCCCTTCCAGACAATAGCGTTTATGGTCTATTGTCTGGGCGATGTGGCGTGTCCTCTCCGGCTCCAGGAAGCTCGTGCATCCCTGGTGGGGCTGAACTGGGCTGCTGGGGGGGCAGTGTCTACCAGGGCTGGGGGTGTGAGCGATTTGTGCATCCTGCTCAGAGCCTCAACCACCTTGGCAGTGTGGGCAGCTCATGGCTCGGCTGCAACCGGGGACCTTGAGGAATTTGCCCTCTGGTCCCAGTGCTGTATTTCAGTGTAATAGTCAGTGTTGTCCTAATCCCATTAACTCTCCCCTTTGTTTCCCCCACCTGAAATCCTCAATCAGCTCGAGCAGCTGGGGCAGGCGACCGCGGTGCAGCTGCACGGCTCCTTCTGCCGAGGCTGTTCCTGTGACGATGGCTTCCCTTCCAGGCTGTGCTTTGGTGTGGGAGCACTTGATGGGATTTGGCTTTTTATCGCGCTTCCAGATCTCCGGGGTTGAAGACGGTGTTTCTGCCGGGCGCGCTGCCGCTCGCAGATGGCAGAGCCTTCGGGAGCGGAGCTGCCCTTGGCCCCCGCTTTGCGAGCGGGGGGAAGCGGAGGTTCTTTGTAGAGAACTTGCAAGACTTTAATTGCAGCATCTACACCGAGGCTTGTGCTGGTCTTGAAGGTTTAAATTAAACCGGCTTCTAATTAACAGAAGTTAAAAAGAATTTTAATTTCTATTGAAACAGCGCAAGTCTACCTTGGGCTTCAGCTTTTGCCTTGATTTCAGCTGGTGCTTTCCCACCTTGACAGGCTGCCTGGGGCACCCAGCGTCACCCAGAGCTGGGGTTTGGGTGGTGGCTTTGTCTCGTGAGCCCACGGGGTGTCCCAGATTGGTCTGTGCGGGTGGAAGCAGCTGGGATGGCAGCTCGGGAGGACACCAAGGCTGCAGCGGTGCCTTGAATCTCAGCAGTGTTTTCTGCTTCGGGAGGGTTCGTTTTACCCCTTACACCATAGGTGTGGTTTGGCGAAGCAGCAGAGGATGTCAGGGGCATGAAGGCACTGAAGTCTTAAAGCTTGACCTAAGCAGCTAAAACCAATACCTGTGCTTAAACTGGGCTCCCGTGCGCAGGTGCCTCGATGTGCAGAGCTCCTCACCCCCTCCGCTTCCCACCTCTGCCGTGGGAATACCGCGCGGCTCATTGACGGCTTGAAGGGGAGATGAAGATGTTTCTGATTAGGCAGAGGTCTGAAATACCCTTCTGAACGTGCCAGCCCTGATGCTGTGGCTGCTGACAGGCCCGGAGGCGTTTCAATGTGCTTCGGTCGCTCGGCTCCGAAATCACTTTGCAAGCAGGGCAGGAACCTGGTGCTGCGGATGCATCGGGCAGCCCCGTGACGTCTGCTCGCGTTTGAACCGAGTGAGTCCTTGGGCTCCTTCTGAGACCCTGAGCAGGAGCTGGTGGCTGGATGGAGGTGGAATATTCAGTTTTCCAAATATCCCACGCCTGGGCGATCAAACCCACGGGAGGTGGTGAAGGCAAGTGAGCAGCGGTGCCCTCCCAGGGTGGAACCTGCTTTGGTGCTGGAGAGAGACAGAGACCCCCAATTTGGGGATATGCCGTGGTCCCCCATGGCTTTTGGGGCTGGCTGGATAAAGTGCGTGTGCTTTGCTGGTGGGGGGAGAGACCTTTGGCCGCTGCGAGGAGCCCTGCCGTAATCGCTGTGACGCGCAGGCAGAGCCCTGGTGACAAATCATTAACTTGCTCCGACAGGCCGGGTGCTGATGGGTGTTGGTGATAATTTCTTGTGAAGCGTCTGAACTTTACAGATGTAATGCGGTTGGATGGAGAAATTAAGCCGGGGCTCAGCAGCCCTGTGTCCCTCCCCGCTGCCTCGGCTCCTCTGGCGCCATCAGGGCCAGGTGGGCAAAACGCTGTGTTTCTGGACACTGGGAGCTGGGAACAGCCTATGAGCGTCACAGCCTAAATTTAAAGCCTGCAATTATTACGTTTGTAAAGGACAACTCGTTCTTTGTGCTCTTTAAAACAAAAATAATGATTATTATTTTTCTTTTCTTATCCAGATGGAGTTATTGTGATTAATTGCACCGTGCCAGTTCTCCTTTTTATGGACAAGTGGTGAGATCCCATCTCTCCCAGCAGTGTCACTAATGAGATTGGCCAGCTTTAATTGAGGAGAGGATGCGCACGGGTGTCTGGTGGTGCCCGTGCGAGGGCTCGGCCGCTCTGCCGTGCTGCAGGGGGGTGCTCGGTGTTGCGTTTGCTCTTCCAACAGGAGGGAACTTGATGGGTGATACCTTGTCATTTTGCGATGTGAAGTGCCAAAATATTACAGCCCGGGCTTGGCGTGTGCTGGAGCTGTCAGTGGCTGTTAATTCGGGCGAGGCGCTTCCAGAGGCTTGGGGAACGTGCTCTGCGTTGATGGAGAGCATCCGCGGAGCGGGTTGTGGTTGAGATGCTGACTCTGCTGCCAGGGTCTTGCTGCACTTGGGGGGATGCGGCACCCCATGAATAGCAAGAGCTCTACACGGGGCTTTCGGCAGCTCAAACTTAACCTTGCCAGGAGCAGCTGAAAAATAAATATGGTTTTAGAGCATCCCCTGGTGAGGGAGCCCAGGTCCGAAGAGTGGCTCTTGCACCCCTCACTGCCCTCCCCGGGTGACCCGAAGTTGTTGGAGCTGATGGGGTGGCCGGTGAGCATCAGGGGACGAAGGGCATCGGCTCCTTTGTGTGCAGGGAGGGCCAAGGTGTCCTCACCCTGTCACAACCCGCTTTCTAATGAGAGGCTGATCCCCCATTGCCTGTCTTCTCATTAAACTTCAAGCTGCTCACGTTCCCCTTTGAATTCTTCCACTTATCTTTGCTGTAAAGCCCCATTGAAAGGGCTCATGGTCGCAGGGCTCTGACTCTAACGCTTCCCATTGATGCTGCTGAGGTCTTGAAAAGCTCCTTTCTCTGCGTGCTCCTGCGAGGAATCCTCTTCAAAACCATTGAAGCTTTTGTACAGCGCTGGCTCTGTTGTCTGCCGCAGCAGCTTCGTTAGCTGCTGCCCCAGCTTCGTTAGCATCAGTGCAACTGTGTTGCGTCTGGGCAGGGTTTGCCGGCGGTGGGGGACCTCGGGGTGCAGCTCTCCTGGGTGCCCTTGACCTTGGGAGGGCCGTGCTGCCGCCAAGGCCGCTCTCCCCCCGCGGTCACCGATCCCCCGGCTGCTCTGGGAGGGTGGGCAGCACCGGAGATCACTTGCATGTGGCGTAAGTGCTTCTAAAATAGAGTCTTTTTCTCGCACGGCAATTCTCGAATTGCCTTAACTGCCTCTTTCCTTTTTCTTAAAAGCCTCACTGACGGTAATTGAAGTCGCTCGCATGATGCAGCTCCCGAGCGGGCGCATCTCCAGCGCCGCTGCTCTGTGTTCCCCTGGGGCCGGGAAGGATGCGGGCACGGCCGGGGCTCTGCGGGGGCTGCAGCAGCCGCTCGGCAGCCCAGGCTGCTCCGTGCAGGGGCCGGGGCAGCGAGGAGCTCTGTGTGATGTCCTGAGCTGCCTCTTGCACCCACTGACCCCCAGGTCCTGCTGCTGCTCCCGTGCAGCCCATGCCTGGGACTTGGGGTGTGTGGGTGCTCTGTGCCTGCTCACCTAGGGGTGACCCCTACATTGTGGGTCATGGCTGCTTGCCCCAGGGACCCCTGCCTGCTGAGAAGACCCTGAGCAATGACTGTTTTTGCAGTAAGCTGCATTCATGGCTTCCCTTATGTTCTGGGCAGCTCAGCCGTGTGTTAGCGGAGCGCCGTGCCCCGCCGGCTGTGAGGCCGGAGGGAAGGGCTGGTCAGGGCTGTGTGTTTGCTGGAGATTTCCTTTGCAGACGGTGTCTCGGGGAGGGGGGGACGATGCCTCCTGGACGCTGATCAAATGGCTCTGGGGGCGGATGAGCTGCTGGCCGGTGCCTCGGAGCTGCGGGAGCTTCCTCTGCCTTTCCCGGCTGCGGGAAGCGGTGGGAGAGGGATTAACCTTCTATCCCCTGTGTGGGGGTGGCTGAAGCCCCTGCCAGCCGCATGTCCCACATAGGGCTGTTGGAAGTGCTCCCCCAAACCTGCTGTCCCCTCTGTGGGCACCCCCCATCTTCCTCGCTGTTTCCTGGGGGGGGTTTCTTGCTCTTGCTGAGTCCTGTTTCTCTGAGGGTCCCAGCTTTGTGCAGGCAGGGGGGGTGAGCTGGGACTTGGGGGTACCCCTGGGGTTCATAACAGCCCGGTTGGAGGAGATAAGCGCTGGAGTCAGCAGCAGTTGTACTGCCGAGGGGGCTGGATCCCCCGTGCTCACAGATGACCCCTCCTGGGCAGCTATTTTCATGTCTGCCCTAAATACACTGGATTTTCATGCATGGGCCGCTGCCCTCCCCTTCACCACTTCCAGGGCATGGTGGGGGTCCTGCCCCACTGCAGCTGCTCACCACCAAAAGCATCGCCGGTGAGTGGCTGAACCCAGGAACAACCAGCATCCCCTGCCTGGGGACCGCTTGTCTCACTCTGGTCCCACTGAGCAGCAGGGAGGACGTCCAAGGACATATCCCGGCGTGGAGGAGGGGGGAGATGCTTGTGTTGGATGTCTGACCATCACTGAGTGATGAGCAGAGGATGCTTGACACAGGGTTCAGAAAATGTCACTGCTCGCCGCAGGAGCGTCTGACATTCGCTCCATTGGCCCCGTCACCTTGGGTGCCCATGGCAGTGAGCAGCCCCCCTGGTGATGCTCCAGGGGAGCGGTGGGGACTGCATTTAACAAGGTGTCTGTGGTCCCTTCTAGGGGGCTCCTGGGAATGGAGAGTCCCCTGGGCCATGTCACAGCCGTCCCCGTCCCTGCTGTTGCAGGACACTGTGCTCAGATGCATCTATTACACTGCTTGGACCCACTGTCCTTCTCAGAGCTTGTCTGGGGCCGATCACCGGAGCTCATGTCTGGACTCTGAGAAGCTTTGCTGGCTTTTGATGTCTCTGGGGTGCCAGCGGTGCAGACGGAGGGGGTGGCAGGGATGTGGCTCATGCATAATGCAGGGCTCTGGAAGAAGCTGGTGCCTGAGCCCAACTCACAGAGGTTTGAAAAATTAAGTGCCTGTCAAACGCCTGTAAATTGTAGAACAGCTGTTACTGGTCGACTGATGGCGCAGGTGACACCGGCCTCTCCTGCCAGTGCCAGCTTCTTGCTGCCTGAGGGTCCCTGCCCTGNGGTGGGTGTCAGAGGATGGACCAGACTCTGTTCAGTGGTGCCCAACGCCAGGGTGAGGGGCAGCGGGCACAGACTGAAACACAGGAGGGTCCATGTGAACACGAGGAGAAACTTCTTTCCTTTGCGGTGCCAGAGCCTGGCCCAGGCTGCCCAGAGCGGGTGTGGAGTCTCCTTCTCTGAGCCATTCAAACCCGCCTGGGATCCTGTGTGATCTGCTCTGTGACCCTGTGAGCAGGGCTGGGCTGGGGATCCACAGGGGTCCTGCAACCCAACCACTCTGTCATTCTTGAGCTTCCAACACAATTTGGAGGCTCTTCCACTGTGTTGACCCAGCCAGGAGGACTCACTCTCCCAAGCACTGGTGTGACAGCCCGCACTCCTGGCTCAGCACAGGGGCTCTCCCGGCCAAACCCCGCTCTGGCACGGGGTGGGGAGCCACACCGGACTCTCCCCTCGCCGCCGGCACCGTGTGTCACGCACCGCCCGGCCGTGCCAAACGGAAACTCCGGCTCCCGCCTGCGCCCTGCCGTGGGAACGATCTGCCCCCGCTGGCCTCCATTAGTGGGTCCGGCTCTTGCTGCCTTATAAACATGCATTATGCACAAGCCATTAAAGCCAGGGCCGTACTGAGTCTGCAGATTGCTGCTTGACAGCTCAAAGATATCGAATTGACAGGAGCGGCACCCTGCAGCGGCTCTGGGGGGTGGGGGTGGATATGGTGGGATGCAGGATGCATCCAGCCGGGGGTCCTGCCACCCGCCTGGGTGCTGCTCCCCAGGAATGTGGGTTTGTACCCGGGCTGGGATTTTCTTCCCTGTGAGCGCCGGCCTGTTCCGCTCGCCAGGGCTCGGCCGCTCCTTGGGAACAGCCGGCAGCGCTGGGGCGAGTCGTGCCAAGCCCGTGCGCGCCGTGTCCTGCCGAGCCGCCTCCCGCAGCCCGCGTCCTCGGCCACCGCCCGACGCCCTGACTCAGCCGCTGGCATGGCGGGGGGCTCGTCCCCCCGTTCCCCTTGCTCCCCCGAGGAGGCTGCTGGTGCTGCACCAGCCCAGCTGGTGCCTGCGAGCCCCGAGCTGTTGCGGGTGCTGGAGCGGAGCCAGGGGTGCGCGGCTGCCCTGGTCCAGCTTGCTGCATGAATCAGTGCTGGTGGAGGTGGTAATTACGCCTCTGTTGGGAAGCGCGGTTGCTGCTGCGCTCAGCTATGCCGGGCAGCAGCTGCTCCCTGCGCCTCTTATCGCCTCTGAAACTCTGAGTCATCCACAGCCCTGTGCGGCCGGAGGAAGGGGCAGAAATCCCAGCCCTGGGTCGGTGGGGCTGGCTGGGTGCTGTCTCCATCCCTCGCTCCATTCCTCCATCCCTCCCCTCCTGGCCATGCTGGGGGGCTGGATGTGGGGCTGGTGACTCACAGCCCTGCAGTGTCCGCCTGCCCCCATGAGCTCAGGGGTTAATCCATGAGCCATCCTCCCTCCCCCTGCGTCCCCAAATTAAAGAGGAGGGGAAACCCAGCCCCGCTCCTGAGCAACCTTGGCTGGTTGGTCCTGAGTTTTGGGATGCGCTGGGCTGCCAGTGCGGCCGTGGCGTGATGCTCGGCACAGCACCGGGAGCACCCAGCCCACGCCATGGGTGCTTGTGGTGCTGAGCACCCACGGGACAGCTGAACGGTGACATTTTCTGGTTATTTTTAGGTACTTTAGGACTGTCCCAGAAAGGCTTCTAAAAAGGTTTACTTTATTCTTGGAGCCCCAGCCTTGTGGCCATACCTAGATCTCCGCCAGGCCCTGTCTCTGGTCTTTAAAAAGCCTGGAGCAGTGGGTGGGGGGACATGCTATGGGGTCCCTCTGTGCCGGGCAGAGCCGCTCGCACCTTCACCGCCGAGGCGGTGAGACGCGGCATTGCGTGGCTGATGGCTCAGCCAACGCGGTCCGCGCCGGTTGCAGCCGCGGTTCGTGTCTGAACACGAGCGGCAAAGTGCTGAGCTGTGGGATTCGTCATCCCGGGGCCGCCTTTCATCTCCCGTGGGGGAGGAGGGCAGACAGGAATCTGCTCCATCTGCTCGTGGGCTGCGCAGGGCCCGGCTGCCGCGCCGGGGTCTGCCGCACGGTTTGGTGCAGGAGGGTCCCGCGGTGACCTGGGCTCTGTTGGAGATGTAACTTGTCCCCTCCCTGCCCCGCAGAGCAGCCATGGAGGTGATGAACATGATGGAGCAGCCGATCAAGGTGACGGAGTGGCAGCAAACCTACACCTACGACTCGGGCATCCACTCCGGCGTCAACACCCAGGTGCCCTCGGTCAGCAGCAAGTGCCTGGCGGACGATGACGAGGTCTACGGGAAGCAGTACACCATCAAGAAGACAACCACCACGAGCTACTGCCAGGGAGGGAGCCAGGGCCAGAGCCAAGCGCAAGGTAGGGGCTGCGGGGCTGGCACATCCGCGGGCTCAGCTGCTCTGCTCCTGCCTTCCTCCTCCTCCTCCCCCACGAGCTGTGCTCCTTCTGGGCGCTCCTCCACACCCCGGGAGTTGTTAATGCCTAAAATATGCTCCATCCTGTCCTCCTTCCCCATGCCAAGAGGCACTTGCGTCGGGGCGGCGCGCAGCCAGCCCGCGCCGGTGCTGAGCCGCACACACACATCCCAGCGCGCCGGTGGGTTGGCTCGAGGTAGGAACAGCTGATCCCGGCCCACGGATCCGCCGTCTGCTCTGCTGCCTGTCTGCCTGCTCGGGAAACCTGTCCTGGCGCGGCTGGCGGAGCTGCCGGCATGTGCCGTGAAGCCCAACCGGCCGGCCCGTCTTCTCCCGCTGCTGCGAGGGCAAAGCAGGCAGAGACGAAGCCCCCGGAGCCAAAGGAGACACTTTTCCAGCTTTATCCCTTCAAAGAGGGCTGGTTTGCTGCGCTCTCCTCTCTGGTTCTCCCATCAGCATTGGGTCCTGGAAGGTTTAATCACCAGAGCCCTGTGGAGAGGGATGAGCCCCCACATGGTCCCTGTGCCACAGAGCTGGGGACCGCGGGTGGCTGCTGCCCCTCGCATCACACTTGTCCCAGCATCCTCGCTGGGGAAAGGCCTCCGTGTCCTTCTCATCCCCAGTGCTGGCTGGTCCTAAATTGCAAATATCCTTCTTTTTTTAATTAATGGGCCTTGTGTGACAACCGCCTCATCGCGCTGCCTAATTGAGCGTTGTCTTATCTCTGCGCTGCCGTGTCTGTTTACACTTTGAAGCGCCGGCTCCTTGCAGATCATGCTGGGACTGCTGACGTTGCCGGTGGCGTCGCGCTAGGCTCTTGCTCAGCTAATTGAAATTGGAAAGCAGGGCTGGGAGCGCTCCTGGGAGAGAACCCGAATCTAATGCCGCCTCCTCATCTACCCCCGCAGCCGACATGGAGGCTCAGCTGGCCATGACCCGCGCCCAGCGCGTCCGCGCCGCCATGTACCCCGAGACGGTGGAGGATCGCTCCCTCCTCATCACCACCCAGCTGGAGGGGCAGCAGACCAACGTGCAGCGCCTGGCAGAGCCCTCCCAGATGCTGAAATCGGCCATCGTGCATCTCATCAACTACCAGGACGATGCCGAGCTGGCCACCCGCGCCATCCCGGAGCTCACCAAGCTGCTCAATGATGAGGACCCGGTAAGGAAATGTGGTTTGCTGGCACGTGTCTCTGGGATTTTGGCTGCCAGGTTTGTGGGGTGCTCTTCCCACCTGGGCTCCCATCCTCATGGGGCTCTGTGGCCACCGTGCGGCTCCTTCCTCTTGACAAAGCTCTGCGGTTGCCTACACCCTGCAGCAGGACTGAGCCCACCTCTCTCCAGCTGCACGTCTTTACAGCCTGTCCTTACTGATCAGACACGGCTCTCCTGCCCTGGCCTTGAGCAGACACTGAGTGCTCCTTGCCGGCTCTCGGTGCTCCAGCCACCCCGTGTGTCCCTGCAGCATCCCCGTGCTCCACGGACCCAACTACCTGCAGTGTAGCTCCTGGAGCATCATGCATGAGATTGCCATTTTTAACAATCCTCACCTGCACTGCTGTGCCGCCTCTGCTGCGCCGGCACGATGCGCGGCAGCCCTGGCCAAGCGGGATGGATCCATCCCACCCTGGCTGTGATGGGCAGCAGTGGGACCCCCTCCCACCCACTGGTTTCTCCTTTCCCCCCCAGGTGGTTGTCAGCAAAGCCGCCATGATCGTCAACCAGCTCTCCAAGAAGGAGGCGTCGCGCCGCGCACTGATGCAGTCGCCCCAGATCGTGGCGGCCGTGGTGCGCACCATGCAGAGCACCAGCGACCTGGACACGGCGCGCTGCACCACCAGCATCCTGCACAACCTCTCGCACCACCGTGAGGGCCTGCTCTCCATCTTCAAATCCGGCGGCATCCCGGCCCTCGTCAGGATGCTGAGGTACAGGGGGGCTCGTGGGGGTCCTGAGAGGATAGCAAAGCCCAGCGGACCCTCCTGGGCTGGGGGCAGAGGAGGGGAGGGTGCTTCTCCCAAGTAACAAGGGACAGGATGAGAGGAAACGGCCTCAAGTTGCGCCTTGGACAGGCTGCCCAGGGCGGTGGTGGAGTCACCATCCCTGGAGGGGTTGAACGTGAGGTTCTCAGGGCCACGGGGCAGTGCCAGGGCTGGGGGAACAGTTGGACTCCATGATCTTGAGGGTCTTTTCCAACCAAAATGATTCTGTGATTCGGAGCCTGTGTGTGGGCAGGAGGAATGAGCAGCCCCCTGTGCTGCCTTGTCCATGGGGATGGGGCTCAGTCTCTGCTCTGCCCCAGGGGACGTGTCCCTTCCCTGGGGACGCGTGACACCGCAGCCTTGCACCGGGTCCTGCTGCGGGGCGCTGGGTGGGAGTCGGGGTTTACCTGGCAGCCCGGTGGGCCCGCAGGCAGCTGCCTGCACTGACGAGGCTCTGTGCCACCCGCCTGCAGCTCGCCGGTCGAGTCCGTCCTCTTCTATGCCATCACCACCCTGCACAACCTGCTGCTCTACCAGGAAGGGGCCAAGATGGCTGTGCGCCTGGCCGACGGCCTGCAGAAGATGGTTCCCCTGCTGAACAAGAACAACCCCAAGTTCCTGGCGATCACCACCGACTGCCTGCAGCTCCTCGCCTACGGGAACCAGGAGAGCAAGGTGGGGGCCAGGGCTGCCCCGCGGCGCAGGGGGCGGTTTGCCCAACTTTGCTCCTTGCAGACAGAAGCCCCAGTTGCAGGGGGTGGGAGCTCCCACCATCACAACCCGTGTGCCCCCGGCAGCGGAGCGGTTGTGCTGTCTGCAACGTGGCTGCACCCGACCTCTCGCGGCGTCCCCGAAGGCGCAGACTGCCCCGGTCTGGCCGGTCGTTCGGCTCAGCTGGGTTTCTCCCCCCCTGCTGCTCTGGGCAATGCCTCTGTCTTTGTTCTTTGGCTGCTCATCTCCTCCTATGTGCAAGTTGTCGCAGCTTTGCACGTCATCCCCAGACCTGCTCTGCTGATGGCCGGGTGGGGGGCTGCTGCCTGTCCTGCCTGTGGCACGGGGCGAGGGACCTTGGTGTGGGGGATTTGGGAGTCCTATGACAGTGCATGGCCCTGGCAGGGGTGACCCAAAATGCTCCTCCATGCCCCGAAGGGTTGGACCTGCTGCCTGACTTGTGTCTTGGCACGAACCGGTGAAAGCAGAGTGGTGATCCCAGCACGCCCCGACCCTGCTCCTTCTGTCTTGCAGCTGATTATTTTGGCCAACGGAGGACCCCAGGCCCTGGTGCAGATCATGCGCAGCTACAACTACGAGAAGCTGCTCTGGACCACCAGCCGGGTGCTCAAGGTGTTGTCGGTGTGTCCCAGCAACAAACCCGCTATCGTGGAGGCTGGTAAGAGGGGCTGGGGGGCTGCGGCGGAGCTGGCGTCCAACCGGAGGAGGATGGTGGTGGGAGGAGGATGCAGCTGGGGGTGCTGTCTCACAGCAGGTGAAACCACCTGCGTGTGGCCGGGTTTCTTGCTCCGAAAAGCTGCTGAGGTGCTTTCCTGGCACTGTGCCTGGGCAGGATCTGGCCCGGCTGGTTGGTTTTCCCATTCTGCATTTGGCCTCTGCTAAGGCACAAGGCTGTGTGGTGCGTTGGAGGCATCGGTGGGGTGCTGCCCAGCCCACGCTCACCCCACGCACCCGCTGTCGCTCCCTGCTCCTCTCTGCTGGGCAGTTTTGTGTCTGGGTGTTGACACGGGCTGGTGTCTCCTTCCCTGGCAGGCGGCATGCAGGCGTTGGGCAAACACCTGACCAGCTCCAGCCCCAGGCTGGTCCAGAATTGTCTCTGGACCCTGCGAAACCTCTCTGACGTGGCCACCAAGCAGGTGAGTCTGCGGGACCCCGAGTTGTGCTTCAACGCAGCGTTTCGGAGGCTCCTCCGTGCCAGCTGCGGGTGCTCTGTCTCGGGGAGCTGCCCCTGCCCGCTGCTCGGCTCTGTCCCCAGCGAGGAGCTGCCATCGAGGCCGTTGTGCCCATGGGGCTGGGTGGCAGCTGGTGCCAGGGTGACCCCGAGCTCTGCTCTGAGGTTGCTCTCCGCAGCCCTTTGCTGCCTCCTGATGCGTTCCCCATCTGCTGGGGCCGCCTCTCTGTGCAGATTAGCGCCTGATGCAGCGTGGAAACTATTTGGGTTGGCGTGTAACCATCCCTGGCTCTGCGGATTGAGGCGGGGGACAAGGCTGTGATGCCTTTAACTCTTTCCTGGCCCGCTGCTGGCTGCCTGCCGGCACAACGGGGAGCAGGGTCACCCCGGGGAGCGCTGGCGGGGAATTGTTTGTGCTTCCCAGCAGGGAAAAGCTGCTGGAGACATTAAACTCTCTAAGTGAAGCCGCACATGTCAGGAGCGCCCGTTGCTCGTGCTGTGCCGGCAGCTCTGGCTGCAGGGGAATGGGGCCAGGCACGGTGCAGGTGGGAACGCTGCCCCCCCACCATTGCTGCTCTGCGATGTGGGGCTGGGATGTGGGGTGCTGGGGGGCCGGGGTCTGCAGAAAACGGTGTTTGAGCTCCAGTGGGGGCGGCACACAAGAGGAAGAGGGTGCAAGGTCTGGAAGAGCACAGCTTGGGGACTGATCCTCCCTGCCATGGCAGGAGATGTACTTGCCGGAGGGGACTCTTTCTCTCTAGGGCCGGGTGTCCATCCCATCCCAAGGGACATCTCTGGGTCCCCAGCCCGGGCGAGGGACACAGGGGACAGGCGTGGGGCTGAGCCCACATCGAGCTGCAGGGGGGCTGGTCTGACCTCCTGTCCCCGTTCCCGCAGGAGGGCCTGGATGGTGTCCTCAAGATCCTGGTGAACCAGCTGAGCTCCGACGACGTGAATGTGCTGACCTGTGCCACCGGCACCCTCTCCAACCTGACCTGCAACAACAGCAAGAACAAGACCCTGGTGACGCAGTCGAACGGCGTGGAGGCCCTGATCCACACCATCCTGCGGGCAGGGGACAAGGAGGACATCACCGAGCCGGCCGTCTGTGCTCTCCGGCACCTCACCAGCCGGCACCCCGAGGCTGAGATGGCACAGAACTCGGTGCGGCTCAACTACGGCATCCCCGCTATCGTCAAGCTCCTCAACCAGCCCAACCAGTGGCCACTGGTCAAGGTAAGGGGCTGGGGGATGTTGGGGGAAGCTGGTGGGTTGGCTCAAGTGAGCCCCTGGCTACTGGCCCATGGTGGGACGTGCTGCTGGGGGGGCTCTGCAGCCGGTGCGTGCATGGAGCGATGATGAGCTGCTGCCACCGCAGCCCTGGTCCCGCTGGGCCTTGTCCTCGACGGCAGCTAATGGAGGAAACAGCTTGTGCCGGCTGCTCGGCTGGAATCGATACCGGCCCCCACGGGGAGGGCGCCGGATCCGCTGCGGGAGGAAGCTGAAGTCAGCCCATGCCACAGAGGGGATGGAGGGGGACCCGGCCGGTCCCATGGGGAGCGCACGCTGCTCCAGTCCGCGGTCAGGACCAATCTCTCCTTCCCCACATCTCTCCTCCAGGCTACCATCGGCCTGATCCGCAACCTGGCCCTGTGCCCGGCCAACCATGCCCCGCTCCAGGAGGCGGCCGTCATCCCCCGCCTGGTCCAGCTGCTGGTCAAGGCTCACCAGGACGCCCAGCGGCACGTGGCAGCCGGCACACAGCAGCCCTACACGGTCAGTCCCCACCCATTGTCCCCCAAAAGCCGAGCTGTCCCTGGGGGGCAGCCTGTGCTCACGCTCAGGGTGGTTTTGTGCGTGTGCCCCGGCAGGATGGAGTGAAGATGGAGGAGATCGTGGAGGGATGCACGGGGGCACTGCACATCCTGGCCCGGGACCCCATGAACCGCATGGAGATCTTCCGTCTCAACACCATCCCTCTCTTCGTGCAGGTCAGGGGCTGGGGGGGATGCGGGGGCTGCGCTTTGTCACCTTTGGTTGCTCAGCTGGCAGCACCTGTGTGTCAGAGCCCATCAGGAGCGCGACAGCTCCTCGCCGGCTGCTTCACGTTTCCGCTGATCTCTCCTGACAGCTCCTCTACTCACCGGTGGAGAATATCCAGCGTGTGGCGGCCGGCGTGCTGTGCGAGCTGGCCCAGGACAAGGAGGCAGCAGATGCCATCGATGCTGAGGGGGCCTCGGCTCCACTGATGGAGCTGCTGCACTCCAGGAACGAGGGGACGGGTGAGTGCCGCCGTGCCGGGCCCCATGCCGAGGGCTCTGTGCCACCTGGCATCGTCCCAGCTGCAGCCGGGATGGCACCAGGAGCTGAGGCTGCTGCTCTTTCCCTGCAGCCACCTATGCGGCCGCCGTGCTCTTCCGAATCTCGGAGGACAAGAACCCCGACTACAGAAAGCGCGTCTCCGTGGAGCTCACCAACTCCCTCTTCAAGCACGACCCGGCGGCCTGGGAGGCGGTGAGCATCCATCCCCCTGGGCATGGAGATGAGCCCTTTTCCTTGGGGAAACCAGGGACTCTTGCGATGGCCCCGTCCTGCCTCCAAAAGCAGCCACCGATGCCAAACAGAGCTCAGACACGAGCGACCGGCAAATGGGGTGGGTGGGTTGTGGCATGGACTCTCTGGTAGCTCTGGGTTGTGGTACCACTGCCAGGGATGGGGCTGGGCACCATGTAGGCCCTGAGCATCGTGCATCTATGAGCACGCGTCTTCCCTTCAACTGTGTCACCTTCTTTCGTAGGCTCAGAGCATGATCCCCATCAACGAGCCCTACTCAGATGGTGAGTACAGCACCGGCGATTCCCGCAGGGTCCCCCATGGGCTGTGTTGTGGTGGGACAGATCCCTCGTCTCACCAAACCAGGCTGGTTTTAGCATAGAATCACGGAATAGTTTGGGTTGAAGGGACCTCCAAAGCGCATCCAGTGCCCCCCCTGCCATGACAGGGACGTCTTCAGCAGCTCAGGTTGCTCAGAGCCCCGTCCAGCCTGGCCTGGGATGTCTCCAGGGATGGGGCATCCACCACCTCTCTGGGCAGCCTGGGTCAGCGTTTTACCACCCTCATTGTAAAAAAATTAAGTTTTAAAACCTTCCTTGGTTGGCTGCCAGGCAGGGCTGCCTGGGATGCTCAGCTCCCCGGGGAGCACGTGCAGCTGCTCTCCCGTGTGCCTGGGCTGGCCCAGCGCTTTGGGGTGGGTGGCGGGCGGCCCCCGTGTCCTGTGCAGCGCTGAGCGCCACGTGCTGCCCCGGGTGGAGGAGCAGGAAGGGTGGCTGCAATCTGGAGAAGTCTCGCGCCGGTGGGAGCTGAGCTTTGGCGTGTTCCTTTTCCAGAGCTGGACGCCGGTTACCGCCCAATGTACTCGGGTGACATCCCCCTGGACCCCATTGACATGCACATGGACATGGACGGGGATTACCCCATGGACGCCTACAGCGACGGCGTCCGAGCGCCCTACACTGACCACATGCTCGCCTAACCCGCCCCGCAGCCCCCGCACCAGGTACTGGGTGGCATCTCTGTGGGGTGCAGGCGCTTATCAAGGGCACAATTGAGCCTGGGATGGGTGGCAGGGTTGGGTGCTGCTCCCTGGTGCTGCCGCAGGGTCCCCAGTGCTGCCATGGGTCAGCAACCCCATTTCTCCATGGGCTCGGGGGGTCCCGGTCTCTGGTCTCCTCCAAAGTCCCCCCTCGGTCGAGTAACAGGAGCTCTCTGCTGCCCTGCGCAGGTGTTTTCTCCATACAGAAGAGGGTGGCCCCAGAGCTGAGCATTCGCGAGAAGGACTTGGGAGACAGAAGTGCCTGAGAAGACAAACTTTTCCATTCCCACGAGAGGTTTTATTTTTCGATTTGTTTTTCTTCGCTGTGGGTCTGTGGAGAAGGTCCTTCCTCCTGGGACTGCTTCAAGCACCTACTGCCGCATCCAGCATCCAAGATACTGTTTCTGAAGCTTTAAAATACACAAACCTCGCAACGTTAGCGACCTTTCATTGGCAAAATAGTCTTTTCTATGAATATATATTTCTTTTTTATTTTTAATATGGTGCCAATGGCTTTTGCCGTCCTTAAGTTTCTGCTTTCTAACTTCCCCACTATTTGTTCTGCGTGTTAGCGTTCTAGGAAAGGAATCTAACACGGGAAAACCCTTTGCTGTCTGCGAACTCTGACTTAATCAGGCCCATCCAGAGCTTGCTGAAAACAAAGGGTGCCGTGTCCCAGGACCTTCGTTTTAGCCACGGGGATGTCTGCGGTTTAATTCTTTCCGATCAGCCGTTGGGGAGCTGACTTTGTGTACCTGCCTGTCCTACCAGTACCCCTAGAGGAGTGACTCCAGCGTTAGGAACCGTGTCCTTGTACTGATCTCTGTTGCACATTTTAACCCGTTTCCCTTCTTTTTGGTGAGTGGTGTGTTTCCGTCCCCTCCTCCCCTTGTCTAACACATTTTTTAAAGAGGCTCTAGAACTGATGGTGGTTTAATGCTTCGACCAGGAAGGGATGGACAGTTACTGGAGTGTGGTTCAGGAATAGAAGAGTTTATTATTTCTGTAAGTTGTTTTTGTATAGACCAAAGCAAAGAATAAAATAACCCCCCCCAGCCCCTCGTTGCCCTGAGCCTGTTCTGTCACCGTGGAAGGTGAGTGAGTCCCCTTGGGGCAGCGGCGATGAAGGTGGCCATCGCCTTCCTCAGCCCAGACGTTGGTGCTTCACTCCCATGGACGAGCTCATTCCCACACTCTGCATCTGCTTTTCCTGGCCAGGATCTCAGGTAGAGGCTGGGGGGACAAGCAGGTCCCCTCTCTGTGCCTGGGGGACAATGCTCGGTGGGCACAGGCCACCCCTATGGCACCAGCAGCAGCTCCCACCGTAACCCCACGCCCTGACACGCTGCCAGCCCTTCCCTTGTCATCACCGGCTCGTTAGCATGCCGGCCCCGTCCAGGTGTCTGTCTGCTCTGTCAGGAGGCAAAAACTCCTGGTAATTAAGATGTTTATTTGTTAGGCAGCATCACCAGCGTCCCTGCTCTGCTGCTCACTTGTACGAGCTCTGGGGGATAAATGTGCCGGTTGGGAGCGAGCCCCGCTGATTGATGGAGTGAAGCCTGGATGGAGCCGTGAGAGACCAGGTTAAAAAAGTGATTTACTCAGTGAAACCCGGTCGCCTTTTTCCGCAGCCCGGCTTCAGAGCGGGAACAGATGGCAGGAGGAAATATTCTCAGCTGAAACTCTGTCAGCTGCGCCCGGGGAGGGCGATGGGGAAGCAGCACCAGGTGCCAGGCGAGGATTGTGCTGGGAGGTGGAAACTTCACAAAGTTACCCACCAACTTCAGGGCTGCCTGTGTGCTCAGTGGCCTCCTCGGCATGGGGATGGGGCCAAGGACAGCCCCTGCCAGCTGTCCCAGACTTTACCAAAGCACCTTTTTGGGCAAGAAGGTGCAGGCTGAGCCCAGAAGCAGGAGTTTGCCCTCGGCAGCTCTCTGTGAGGTTGTGGGCAGGGGCAGGGCTGTGGGGCTCGGGGTGAATGTGCCAGGGGATGGAAGGGTGAAATGCGGGTGGCCCCGGGATGCCCACATCCCTGTCCTGTGCCGCAGGGTGTATGGGGAGGCGGGGAACCCCGAGAGAGCAGTTGTGTCACACACTGGTGTCTGCACTGGTGGCTCAGTGCTGCGGTGGCACTGGGGGGCAGTTGGAGACACAGGGCATCGTCTCTGACCCCCCCGGCTCTGAGCTCTGCCTGCTGTAGCACAGCTCCTTCTGTGCAGCCACTGGCAAGACGCTAATCAGCCCGACACGGCTGCCACCAGCACAGGGAGGTTGCGGAGACATGATCAAAGGGAGCTGGGAACAAAGTCACAGCCGTTCCCTCCCGCTGTCAGCATCAACCCCTCTGTCCTTGGCGTGTTTGCTCGGCTCTGCTGCGGCGCCTGGCCCTGCCGGGGAGGGAGGTGAAGTGGGGGGACAGGGAGGTGGAAGGATGGGGAGGTAGGTGCTCACCACTCGCAGGGCTTGGGTAGGACGTGGAGGTTTGCACGTCCGTCATGGTCAGCCCCGGATGGTCCCTGCCTGGGCTGGGGCAGGAGCGAGCTGGGGACAAAGGCAGCAGGAGCAGGTCTGGGAAAGGAGAACAGTGCTGGCTTGGGGGAACATCCTGCGCTGAGCTCAGCCCGGGGCTGCGGCCAAGCCCCGGTGCAGCGGGGATGCGGCCGTGCTTCCTGCCATGGCCCGTGCCAGCACCAGCAGCGAGCAAAACAACAGCTGCTTTCCGGGCAGCCCCGGCAGAGCCGAGCGCGCTTCCGGAGGACAGCGGGGCCTGAGCGGCTTGTGGGACGAGACTGGGGGGCCAGACAGCCCTGCCTGCTGCAGCCACTGCCGGAACAAGGGACAGATCAGTGACAGGCAACGGGAATAAGCCCCATATTTGGGGGGAGCTTGACGATCCAGCCAGGCCAGCGCTTGCTGCTTGGGCTGTGCAGTGGGGGAACAGCATTCGTGCACCCAGGCCTGCGTCCCCAGGGTGACTCCAAGGAGGGGATGGAGCACTCCTGCTCCCAGCCTGCACCATCCCTCTGCCTCACCCCTGTCCCAGGGATCCCAGCAGACCTGCCGGTGCTTTTGGCGCACCTCAAGAATCTGTGTCTGAGTAGACGCGGGGCTTCAGCCCTGTGTGTTCTAGGCTGGGGGCACCCACTGCAACGGGGCTGCCAGGGCACACCGCTGGGATTCTAGTGCAGAAACAGAGCCAGGAGACACCTGTACCAGGACAGCAGGAGCTGCTTGCGGGGTCTCCCTGGAGCTGCATCCCCCGGGGAGCCGGAGTGGGGGCAGGACCCGGGCGGGGAGGGCCCGGGGGGCACCCCGGGAGGCGGCGGGGCGGACTACAGGTCCCAGAATGCCCGGTGGTGCTCCGCACCTGCCCGGGGAGCGGCTTTTCTTATCGGCGGGGCCGCGGGAGCGATGTCCGAGGGCCCTGCCGCCGCCTCCGCGCCGGGAGCAGCGCCCAGCGGTGAGTGCGCCCCGGGACCCCCGGTGCACCGAGACCGACCGCCCCCGGCACCCCCGGTGCACCGAGCCCCCGGCTCTCCCGGTATCCCACCCCCACTCCGGGGTGCACCACACTTCGCTGCCGGAGCCTTCGCCCCTCGCCCGGGATGTCGCACGGCCCTGGCGTTGGCGGCCGGGGGTCCCGGGGCCCGGTGTGGCCTCGGGGGCAGCTGCCTGGGGAGGGGGCTCGGGGGCGGCAGCCGGAGTGTGGCTGCGCTTTGGGGTTCCCGGTGCCCGAACCAGGAAGTCTGTAGGGGAGCGGGGAGGGTTTTCCTGCTCTGCGGGAGAAGGTTCATGGTGCTGAGGGTGTTTCTGCAGGGGGAAGGGAATGGGGGGGTTCAGGGAACCCACGGGCTGACCAGTCCGCGACAAGGGTGCTGGAGGGATCACGATAGAGCAAAGGTGACGGAGCCGAGCTCTGGGCTGGGGAGCTTGGCAGCGCACAGGATGAAGTGCTGGGGCAGGAATCCGTCCCCCGACAGCCCCGGGTGCGGGCAGAGACTCGTTTCTGAACGATGCGTCAGGCAGATGCTGCCTCCTGGGGTCGCCTGAGCATCAGGACGGGATGGAACGGGCTGTGGGAGCCGCAGCCTGCCTGTGTCCGTACCCTTCCCTGCACGACAGCAGGGACGTTCCCAGCCCCGGGGACTCTGCAGGGACCCCTCTGGGGATGTCCCCTGGGCTGGGACAGGGCAGGACTGCAGTTACCCCCAACCCAGTGGCAGGACTGAGCCACCACCTCGTCCTCGCCCTGCACATTGGCCTTGCTGCTCTGCGGCCCCCCAGCCCCAGCACTTGTGGAGGCTCCTCACGCCGAGCTGCCTCCCCTCCCCAGCCCCGGGCTCCTGCCGCAGCAGCTGAAGGGAAAAAATAGCCAGGAGTGAGCCCAGCACCGCTCAGCTGCTGCCGAGCATCAGCACTGGCTGCAGGGTGGGGAAGGGGCTTCGGGTCATGTAAGAGAATCATAGGATCATAGAACCATTTTGGTTGGAAAAGACCATCAAGATCATGGAGTCCAACCGTTCCCCCACCCCTGGCACTGCCCCATGTCCCTGAGAACCTCATCTCCGTCTGTCCAACCCCTCCAGGGATGGTGACTCCAGCACTGCCCTGGGCAGCCTGTTCCAATGCCCCACAGCCCTTTCCAGGAAGAAATCGTTCCCAAGATCCAACCTCAACCTCCCATGGCACAACTTGAGGCCATTTCCTCTCATCCTATGGCTTGTTACTTGGGAGAAGAGACCAAGACCCTCAAGTCCAGCCCAGTCCCGCTGCAGGGCTGCACAGGCAGGGAGATGTGCACACAGGGAGATGTGCGGGCAGGGAGATGTGCAGGTTGGGAGATGCTCGGGCAGGAGCTGCATGACGGCATCGGGCAGGGCAGAGAGCAGCGAGCGCAGGCCTGTGTGTGCACCCGTGGAACGGGCTGAACCGGGGTCCCACTTCTGGCCACCACCACTGGCTCCACCATCCTTCTGCTCTCACCCTGCTCCTCACCAGTTCCATTGGGGCAGGTCCCCAGGTCATCTGGGAGCTGAATGCTGGTGGCTGGGGGCATAGTGGGGTCCGGGAGCGATGGGAGCTGCTCGTGCGTGTCTGAACAAGGTCTGCTGTGGGGAGGTTAATGTACGTGCAGGAGCTGGGCCAAAAGGAGACACAGGGCTCTGGCAAACCCAGCTGAGTGCTGACTCACTCACCGGGCTCCCTCCCCGGAGCCAGCGGCAGCGCGGGGAGCGGGGCAGCAGCAACCCGGCACCTCGGCACGGTGGGTCCCCTTCCTTCTGGGTGGGAGGGAGAGGGTGTGTGGATTTGGGGCTGGGGAGCTGTTCTCTGGGTGGCACGGTGCAGGACTGGGCTGCCTGGTCTGGTGGTCCCGGTGCCGTGTGCGGGGGGCTGTGGGTGTGCTGGGGGTGTCCCTGCTGCCTCGGGCCTGTCCTGGGTGCCAGGGTGCGTCTGGCCTCCCTGGAGGGAGGTACAGGGTAGCCTGGCTGCAGATGTGATATCAGCCATGAGCACATGCCAGTGCCAGGGCAGCGATGCCCTGGCATGAACCAGCCAGTGCCGCAGCCTCCACTGCAGTAGAGGTGTGAGCAGGGGTGGATGTGGGGCCATTTGGCTTGCATGGGAGGGTCTTGCCCCACAGAGCAGAGGGGCAGCAGTGCCAGCAGCGTCAGCAGCTGAGCCAGGGCGACTGGAGGCAGCAGGAGAGCTGGAACACGCCGGTTTTATGGCCTGTCACGCGATGTGGTTATGGCTGGGGCGGGATGACTGTGGATGCTGCCCAGCCCTGTCCTGGGCAGCACAGCAGGTCCCTGCTCCACATCCTGGTGCCGATGGGGTGGCGGATCACAGGCGAACTTTGCTCTCTGAGGTGGGGCTCCCGAGGGTTCTCACGGGAGCCGCTGGCACCACAGCTGTGTTCACCCACTGCTGGGCGGCTGAACGGCTCCTTCCCCTGCCCGTGGGAGCCTGGGGGGAGCAGGGTCCTGCCTGGTCCCTGCGGAGCATCCTGGCGCTGATCTGGATACCACCAAGTGTTTGCTTTGGTGCTGAGCGCCCTGCACGATGTAGCGGCTGCTGCAGAGGCTGTGCTGAGCAGGTACGCTGACCCGGCGCCATCCCAAAACTGCCCCACGTTCAGCAGCGCGTGGAGGCTGAGCTGGGGCCTGTCTGGGCACTGGCTGTCCCCACGGACCCCCTGTCCCCCCAGCAGCCCATGGACTAGCTGGAGAGTGGGGACACCTGGGCCCTGGCCATGATGTCCAGATCCCTACAAGCCCTCAGGCCTGACAGATGCTGCCCCTGGGGACGGCGTTTGGCCAACAGCACGATGCTAAGGGACATGTAGATGCTTGAGTGTGTGGCTGGGGTGCAGGATGTGTCCCCAGTCCCCAGAACATCACCCTAACAGCTCCTTCTCCCCAGGCAGGGGCCAGAGAAGGGACTCTGCTGCCTACCTGTGCTGCTCCAGGGAGCCAGGGAGGAAGGTGCTTCTCCCCATGGCAGCCAACCCCCCCATGTAACGCCAGCCAAACTGGACACCGCGGGCCCACAAGAGACCCCCCCCGACCAGCACCAACCTGCCCATGACCTCCAGCCCAGCCCAGCCTCATCTGCCGCTGCCCTGCCCCACGCTGGCCCCACGTCCCGCGGGTCGGCTGCAGGCAAGCACCGCGATGCCGCGACCATCACTGGTGGGTAGAGCCGAGCAGTGCGGCAGGTGGCCCTGGGGACTGGGCATTGGGATGAGGAGCTGGGGCAGCTCTGGGCTGGTCCTTGTCCTGTCCCCAACTCCATGATCTTGAGGGTCTTTTCCCCTGGCATCCCTGGCCCCACGCTGGCATCCCTGGCTTGCTGTCCCCAGTGCCACACGGCCGGGCAGAGCGTGGCCAGGAGATGGCAGCAGGACTCTGCCCGCAGAAAGCAGAGGGGTGAGGGGGGACAGAGGAGAGCTGGGACAGGGGTCCCTGTGTGCCACCCGTCAGGGGGGACTCTACTCCCCACATGAGTGGCCTTGGGGGCAGACCCGACTGGTGACACCAGCCCCAAATGCTGAGGGGACAGATGAGGCTGAGGAGTGCAGGAAGTGCTCCCCCGCCATGGCCCCCCCTGCACCCCACTCCTCCCAGGTGTCCCCCACCCTTGCCTGATGCTTGTCCCTCTGTCCCCAGACCTGTGCAGTGGCGATGTCCCCGAGGTGGAGATCATCAGCCTGCTGGGTGAGCAGCTGCCCTGCTACACGCTGCGGGCTGACACCGTCTTCGGCTACGACCACGACGACTGGCTGCACGTCCCCTCTGGCCCCCCGGAGCCCCTGCCCCCCCTCACCCCCCAACAGATCGAGGAGACCCTGCAATATTTCCGTGAGTGCCTCGTCCTGCACTGCGGGGCTGGTGAGGGCAGCAGGGATGCAGGCAGGGATGCAGGCAGCGGTGCAGGCAGCGGTGCAGGCATCACTGGCTGGGCTGGGTCAGGGCCGCGAGGGCAGCGCGGGAGCTAATCGCCGCTAACGGGATTGACGGGCTGGATTTCCTTGCCTGGAACATCCCGGGCTAATTCTGGGAGCGGCTTCGTCTGAGCTGAGCCGGATGCTTGGAGAGAGCCACTGTCATCTCCACTGTCATCCCTCTGCATGTCCCTGATCCCCTGCACTGTGCTGTGGCTCTCTGGGGGGTCTCTGCTCTCCCTGCATTGTGCTGTGACTCCCTAGGGTGGCACACCAGTGGGGGACAGTGCAGTGTGTGCTGGTGGACACAGTGCTGCTGCCCCACCAAGCACAGCAGCCTGGAGCAGCCAAGGGGGTGGTGGGGTCGCTGCTGCTGGTGAAGCCCCCGGTGCCTGGGGGGGGACACCACAGCCCCACGGCCGGGCAGGGGTGATGGCTCATGGCTGTGCAGCGAGGCTGGTTCCCAGCGCGGGGTCGGGGTTCAGCGGGGGGCACAGACGGATTATCTCTGCTTTGCTTCTGCCTCTGGCCCACGTGTGGCGGGGGCAGGATTAGAGTGAGGGGCTGGGGGATGGATGTGGGGCAGCAGGAGACAGATGGGGCTGAGGGCCCAGCCCTGCTGTTGGCCCCGTTCCCATCCCCCTGCCTGCGACAGGCTGGGGACAAACCCTCGTTGTGCCCTGCCCGTGCTTTCAGCCCTCCCCATGCAGCTGCTCCCCTCCCTGGTCAGCAGGCAGTGGGGTGCAGCCCCCCAGCCATCAGCACCCCCTCCCCTGCAGCGCCAGTGCAAGGGATTGAGCCCCAAACCCTGTTCGCTTGCCATAGATCTTAGCAGGACCCCAGGCACCCCCATCCCCTCTCCGTGGGGACAGCCGTGCTTGGCCCTGGGAGCCCTGCGGGTCACGTTTCTCCATGGCTCCGGTGCCACTTGCATGTGCCGGCATGGAGGGGGCCGCACTGTCTCATCCCTTTACCCAAACCTTTAAGCTGCCATCAGAAATAGCCCCTTGTAATCTGCTTGTGCAAAGACATGGGAGACCTGGCCAGAGGAGCAAATCCCTGGGCAGGGGATTAGGAAGAAGCGGCTCCTGCCCTGTCCATGCCAAGACACACACTTTGTGTCCTTGAGGTGCCTGGGGGGGGCACCCAGGTGAGCTGGCTGGGTCCCTGCCCTCACACTCTGCCGTCACCAGGAAGAACACTGGTGCAAGGAGGGAGAGGCTGGGTCTGAGGGCACCTGGCTCCGGCCCCAGCTCCAGGAGGGTCCCAATAATTATGGCAGGATGTGGTTTGGGGTCAGGATCCCAGTGGGTGGGAGTTCAGCAGGAAAATAACAGCGTAGTGTGTTGCTGAGGGGCAGCCCCAGCCTCATCGATTCATTGATTAGTTTGGTACTAATGAGGAGCTGCATTGGGGCAGGTGATGGGGGCGGGCAGCGCACCATGGTGCCGTGGCGTGGGGTGCTCAGCACACCCCGCTGCCCTCCCGCCTGCGAGGCTTGTGCTACGTGCCAGCCAGCTCCTCCATAATTCAGCACAGCATCATTTATTCAGTTCTCCTGCTTTGGCTCTGCACAAGTGTGGTTGTGGGGGAGCTGGGGGCAGCCTGGGCAGGGCATAGGGGGCCAGATTTGTGCCAACGCATGTTCAGAGCACTGGGGGTGCTGAGCAGGGCAGGTTGGAGTGGGTCGGGAAAGCCCTTTCCCAGCTCACGGACCTGGCATGTCCCAGCATTGCACTGGACACCCAGGCGTGCAGAATTTGCAGCGAGCTGTGTTGGTGACAATGGGGGGACCCAGGCCTGAGGACAGGCTTGGGGTGAAGAGTAAGGCTGGTCAGGCAAAGGACAGGGAGCTCTGGCAAAGGCTGTTCCGTGGTGTGACGTGATGTGACCACCACAGGGACCCCAGCCCTGCACACAGGCTGGGTTTGGCGTGAAGGATCCGGAACCTCTCCTTGTTCCTCTGAAGGGACAGAAGGTGTTTGTGAAGCTGGGGTCAGCCCTGCAAAGCTGCTGCTCAGGCACCAGTGACCCCCCAGTGACCCCCCCAGTGTCCCCTCTTAGCAGCTGGCGCTCGGCACTGTCCGTGGGGACCCGTGTGCCCAAACCCCCTTGTGTCCGTGGGCCGGGAGGCTGAGCAGGACTGTTCTGATGGGTCTACAGGGCGCCCCAACAGGGAGCCTGGTCCCGGGGTGCCCGGTCCTGGGGTGCGTGATGGGGAGCGTGTCCATGGGGTGCACTAAGGGAGCCCGGTCCTGGGGTGCCTGTTGTCCCCATGTCCCCAAGGTGCCCGGGGCATCACGCAGCCGCAGCGAGCCGATCCCCGCCGCGGCGGAACGGGGGGAGCGGGCAGCCCCCGNCCCCGGCCCCGGCAGGTGCGCTCGGCCGGAGCGACCCTATAAATAGGGGCGGGAGCGGCCGGCTGGGCTGGTCGCGGTGGGCTCGGCTTAACCGGGCTCGACTCCGCACCATGGAGATCTGGAGCAGCCCCGCCGCCTACGACGAGCTGAACGGGAACGCGGAGCCGGGGGGCGGCGGCGCCGACCCCATCGCCCGGGAGCTGGAGGAAGGTGAGGGCGGCCCGGCCCGGTCCGGTCCGATGCCGCCCGGGGCGGCCCCGGGAGCGCGGCTGCGGCGGGGCCGGGGAGCGCGGAGCGGGGCTGGTCCGGAGCGGGTGGAGGGGTCGGGGTCTCTCCCTGGGTGGGTGCTGTTGCCCTTCCCGTCCGTGTGTTCCCCTATCCCCGCTGCGGGGTGCGCAGGGCTCCATCCCGGGGGAGCTGCCACCTGCTCCCTTGGGGCCCTCTGGGTCACCCTGAGCCCAGGGAGGGTTGTCACCACTCCCATGGGATGGGGCAAGGGGTGCCCGCTGGGTCTGCGTGCGCCCATGGGGATGGGGGTCTGCCCTTCCGTGGGGTGCGGATCCCTGAATTGCGCTGGTCCCTTCATTGTGCCGGATCAGGCCCACGGATGGGGCGGGTGTTTACATGTTTGCCAGCACTGCAGCCCCCAGTGCCCTCCAGGGCCTGCCGCTTGCTCCAACCGTAACGATGCTCATGCTCTAATTATTTCCAATTAATGTCTCAGGGGCCTGACGAGGTGCAGTTGGGGACCCCTGCAGGGAGCAAGCTCTGTTGGGGCATGGGGAGGGGGGTGAGGCTGGGGCTGCACTTGGCCCCTCTCCCTGTGGACGTGCCTGCTGGGGCGTGCGCCCACCGGGGTGTGGGGCTGGCACCCAGGGCAGTGGGGACGGGATGGGGATGGGGGTGGCAAGTGGGGGCATTGCTATGACAACGGGCACATCATTACACAACCCCAGCTGGGGCAGTGTAATGGGATTTGTGTGGCTGAGCCCTCCTGTTAACCCACTTTGTGTGCCCGGCTGGGGATGCGGGCCGAGGCACCGCTCTGCCGGGGAAACTGAGGCGTGTGACCTTGGGGCAGTCAGACATCAGAAGGGAGCAATCAGGAGTTGCTGTGTGGTGCAGGCAGGGCCCGGGGCTTGGTGCTCGCTGCCATCTCCCTCCCACCGTGCAGCTCCAGTTTTGCCATCTGGGTGCCTGCCCGGCGCTGTCTGGCAGCTTCTGCAGGCGTAGTTGGCAGGATTGGTGCTGGGGGACAGACGTCCCCGTCCTCGGGCCACCTCTCCCTGCCAGAGACCCAGATAGCGGCAGGGGAGGAGGCAGAGCTTCTGCTGGGACCCAGCCTGATGCAGTAGCGCTGTGTGTTGGCATCGCAGTCAGCTGCCTGTTACTGAGGCAACCTGCCTGCAGCTGCCTTTGTCCCTGGTGCTCGGAGCGCCCATTGCTGCGTTGCTGCAGCTGGGGGGACGTTGGGGTGGGTGGGGGGTGCAGCATCCTGAAAGGATGCGCTTGGCTCTGCCTTGGTCAGCTTCTCCAGGGAGAAACTAGGGCAGGGCTGGCTCCTCGGGGGGAGATCTGGGGGAGGGGGCTGGGGACAGATTGGAGGGGACGCTGCCTGCAAGCCTGGCTCAGCATGGTGCCACCCACCGCTATGTACACTGGAGCTCCAGCCTGTTTTTTGCTGGAGATGTCACCTCCAATTCTTTCTCCGCCATCTGCCTTTCCCCATCTCTCCTCCCCGACCATGCGTCCTGTGTCGGGGCTGGCGCTGTGGCAGGGTTGGGGTGGTGGGTGCAGGGAGGGGGGATCTTTCCTGCTGCCCCCGGATGTGGGCAGGGCTGGGGGGTGAAGTGGGAGCGCTGTGTTTCCTGTGATGCTCTCATTGCTTTGAGCATCCCTGCCTGTCTCTGCCCCACGCCATGGCTGGTGCTGCCAAGCAGATAAAAGGTCCTTTTTGGTGACCGTCGGGGAGCAGCTTTGTGCCACCTGCAGCAGCCACCTCCCGTTCCCTCTGCCGTGCAGCCCTGGGGGTTACGATGGAAAGTGGTGACAGAGGGCAGGAGGCAGCGGGGGGACAGCGCTGAGCGATGCAGGGGTTCACCCTTCACCCTTCTCCCCCAGTCCTGTGCGCTGAACGGGTGGCCAGGATCACCAAGACCTACCATGACATCGATGCAGTCACCAACCTGCTGGATGAGGTATGTTGGTGCCCCATCTGTGCACGGGCTTGGGCTGGTGGGACCCCGGGGATGCAGGGATGGGCGAGGGACAGAGGGGACAGAGCAGGGGACGGGCCCTGGCTGACACAGACCTGCCCCTTGCAGAAGGAGCGGGACCTGGAGCTGGCAGCGCGCATCGGGCAGTCCCTGCTGAAGCAGAACCGGAGCCTGACCGAGCGCAATGAGCTCCTGGAGGAGCAGCTGGAGTTGGCCAAAGAGGAGGTAGCGGTCCCTGGGTGCAAGGTCCTGGCCTCGGTGACCCGGGGGTGGATGTGGTGGCCGTTTGCTGAGGAGCCCCAGTAGCCTAATGGATAAGGCCCTGGATGGGGAATGCGGCAATGGGGAATGCAGTGATGAACAGGGGGCAGTGGCAGCACGTTGCTGCCCCTCCTAGAAGGAGGAGTATCCAGATCTGCCAAATCTGTTGAGGCCTTGCAAGCAGGAGCTAAACTACAACGTTGAGGGAGGTGGTAAGAGGTGACAGTGTCAGCCCGCATCCTCCATCGAAGGCTCACTCAATATACAGCCCTGATCCACTTGTGAGGCAAGTGCTGCCTCGCTGCCAAGGTTAAGGGCGGAAAAAGCTTATTGCCCTGATTAAAGCCTCAAACCATTTAGGGAGTCCTAGAGTGAGGTCGAGGTTGGGCTCGATGATCCTGAGGGTCCTTTCCAACCCAAACGGTTCTGTGACTGACGCCCGTCAATGTGCCGATGTCCCTTCCCTTCCCAGATCGCCCAGCTGCGCCATGAGGTCTCCATGCGGGACGACCTGCTCCACTTCTACACCACCACGACGGAGGAGAGCGAGCCCACCTCCGCCACCTCCACACCGTGAGTCCGAGGGTCCTTGTCCCACGGCAGCCGTGGGTCCAGCCCCACAGAGCTGGGTTGCTGCAGATGCCTGCCTGGGAGCTGAGGGGGGTGGGCAGCCCCATCCTGCCCGCACTGCGGGCGCTCAGCGCCTTCCCTGCCGTCCCCAGGCTGCGCCGGCACGAGTCCTCGCTGTCCCTGCACCAGTACTTCCAGTACGACACCTTGCAGCAGAAACTCAGGTGTCTGGAGGAGGAGAACCAGAAGCTTCGCATGGAGGTGAGAGGAGCCCCCTCCCCACCTCCCCATGCCCCCCTCGCTGCCGGGGGACCCACGCAGGCCCTCGGGGAGGCTGGAGGTCCTGCCTGTCACCCTCAGCCCCTCCAACGCTCTTGCCCAGGCCACCAACATCACAACCGAGACCTGTCAGTACGAGGACCAGGAGCAGCAGCTGATGATCGACTGTGTGGAGCAGTTCTGTACGTGGGGCTGGGCTGGAGGGGGCAGCTCCTCACTGGGTGGGGGGGTCTGCAGGGGCTGGGGCGCTGTGCTCGGGCAGTGGTGGAACCCCGGTTTTTCCGCAGCCGAAGCGAGCCAGCAGGTCGTTTACCTCTCGGACGAGCTGGCCCGCAAGGCGGAGGACACGGCGCGGCAGCAGGAGGAGATCAGCCAGCTGCTGGCGCAGGTGGCGGAGCTGCAGCAGAAGTGCCGCGCGGTGAGTGTTCCCCCCTATGCCGGGGAGTACAGGGGGGGCACGGCTGCCTGACCTTGCCCACTCCTGCCCCCAGTACGGCGCGGAGGTGGAGGAGCTCCAGCAGCACCTGGCCGTGGCCAAGGATGTTCAGCAGCAGCTCCGGACGGAGGTGAGCGCGGGGAGGGAGCAGCCGGGGGTGCCCTGGCCTGGGGGGGGGGCCCGCTGCTGTGCCTGAGCTGTGCCCCCGCCCGCAGCTGCGGGACCTGCAGGAGAAGTACGCGGAGTGCGGGGGGATGCTGCAGGAAGCCCAGGAGGAGGTGAAGAGCCTGCGCAGCCGCAGCCTGCCCAACAGCACCGTCAGCCGCTACGCTGCCCCCAGCCTCCTGCCCCTGGTGAGTGGGGGGTGCGGGGAGGCCTGGGGGGGCTCTGCTCCCCCCCCTCTGCTCACACCGGGTCCCCTGTGCCTCCAGGACTCACTGGCAGCTGAGATCAAGGGGTCGATGAGGAAAGGGACAGACAGCTCCTCCTCGGACTACAAGTGAGTGCTGGCATCCGTGGCTTGTGCTGGGCCCGGATGGGGGGTTCTTGGGGAGCCCACCCTGCCTGGGGGGTCCATTCCTGCCCGCTTCCTGCCCACAGGAGCTATCGGCGTGTCTTTGAGACGGTGAAAGCAGTGAACCAGGTGGCCAAAGCCAAGTCTTGCTCTGGGTCTCCCCACAACACACCGGGCTCCAAGCAGTTGTCGGCTGCTCCTTCTGGGGGGGCCAGCACCCCCCACACCAGCTGCCCCGGCTCAGAGAGCACCCAGTGAGTGCCACAGTGGGGGATCGGGCTGGGTGGGACGGAGCTGCTGCCCCTGCGAGGACCTGGGGCATTGGCAAGATGTTAGAATCACAGAACAGTTGGGTTGGAGGGACCTTCCCAGCCCCCCCAGTGCCCCCCCTGCCATGACAGGGACATCTTCAGCAGCTCAGGTTGCTCAGAGCCCCGTCCAGCCTGGCCTGGGATGTCTCCAGGGATGGTTCATCCACCACCTCTCTGGGAACCTGGGCCAGGCTCTCACCACCCTCAGTGTAAAGACATTTCTTCCTCATGTCCAGCCTTAATCTCCCCTCCTTTAGTTTCAAACCACCACCTCTTGTCTTATCGCAACAGGCCCAACTCAAAAGTCTCTCCCCCCAGCATTGATTGCATCAGAGGATTAATCAATGCCGCAAGCCTGGGGCAAGGGGAGGGCAGGCGCAGCAATAAGGGGGTGGTGCAGTGCAAGGCTATGGCCCCAGCACCCCAACACTGTCCCCTTTTTCAGGGATGAGGGGACCGGAGAGGAGCCCCGGGCAGCCCTGGGCCGGCAGGACCTGGAGGCAGCGCTGCAGCGGCTGTCGGCGCGGCAGCAGAGCCACGGCTCGCAGGAGCGCTCCTTCTTCGAGGCGGAGCGGGAGCACAAGCTCTGGCAGCTGAGGGATGGGGAGAGCTCCAGCGGCTTCCTCACCCCCAACGAGAGCGTCGTCTCCACCGGGACCCACTGCTCGGGGGGCTCAGAGCTCACCGCCGGCTCCGGCTTCTCCCTCGGCTCCCTCACCTACTTGCCCGACAAGCTGCAGATCGTGAAGCCCCTGGAAGGTGAGGGGTGGAGGGGGAGTCCCGGTGTGCGAAGCTGGAGATGCTGGGAGGGTCCCATAACAGCAGCTGAGCCCCCCCGCTGGCTGTGTCCCCCCAGGCTCTGTGACACTGCACCACTGGCAGCAGCTGGCACGGCCCAACCTGGGCGGGATCCTGGTGCCCCGGCCCGGGGTGCTCACCAAAGACTTCAGGCAGCTGGACATCGACCTGGAGGAGGTCTACAGCCTCGGCGACCTGGAGGAGGACGACGTGGACGCCAGCGCCTTCCAGCTGCGCCCTACCTCAACACCCACCAAAGCCAAGGAGCGCCCTGGGGGTGAGCGTGGGGCGAGGGGGCCGAGGGGATGTGTCCCCCAGGACACCCGTGTCCCCCTGCCCGGGCTGCCCCTCGCACGCCCCCCCGCTGTCCCCTCTTGCCGCCCGTCCCTGCCGCCCCAGTGTCCCCGCGGGGATGCTCCGACTGCAGCTGCACGAGGGCTGTTCTCCTGCAGCCGTCCGGGGGGGGTGAACCCCTGTGCTCACAGCCCCCTCCTCTGAGCGAGCGCTGGACCCAAATCCTGGCGAGGCGTCCCCCGCATGCAGCTTTCTGCTGGTGGGGGCAGCTTTGGCTTTCCTGTCTCCCCAGAGCCCTGATCCCTGTCTCTGCCCGTGTTGTGCCCCCCCCTCCCCGCTAACCCAGTGTCTCCTGTCCCTTCCAGTGTTCCTCTCTGTTAACAACCTCCCCCAGACCCCGTCTACCTTCACCATCACCACCTGCCACATCCTCCACCCCACCACTGCTCTCACCACGGTGACACCCAGGTAAAGTGTGTGGCCCTGTGCTGCCTGCACCGCCCCCAGTGCCCCCATCTCCCCCCAACCTTCTCCTCCCCACACCTGGCTCCGTGCAGCTCGAGGGGGTGGTGGCCTGGGTGCCCCTGGTGCTCTGAGAAGTATTTGGCACTTAAAACATCCCTGACTGTGGCTGCTCAAGCAGGCGTGTGCCCAAGGCTGTGAACCCCCCGGGGGATTGGGACCAGCCCCCCGGCCTCTGTGCTGCAGCACCGAGCCCAGCTCACCCTGTGCAAGAGCAGCGTTTGCTCCCGGTACCCATGGGGAGTTGCAGACGTGGATTTTCTCCTCCCTGGACTTGTGCAGGAACCAGGACCTTTCACCGGGCACTGGGCAGGGGCCATAGCCCCCTTCTGCTTAATTAATGAGCACTATTGCTTAGCACTAATGAGTCCCTCCAAAGCTTGTTGGGGGTTGGCGTGAGCTGAGTTCGCTGTGAGCTGAGTTTACTGCGCGCTGTTAGACAAAAGCCCTGCATGTTTGGAAAACACTCATGGAGCAGCAACTGTGTCCCATCCCCTCCTGGCTGCCTGGCAGCTGTGGGGGCCGTGGCTGCAGCCCCCCCAGCCCTGTGCCATGAGCTTGGGCCTGTTTGGCTTTTGCAAGCATGGGCTGGTCAGGAGAATGAGTGTGCAGGAAGAAGGAAAGGGGGTCCCTGCTCTGCCCGAGCCCCCCATGGCCCCTGCAGAGCATCCCCCCAAGGTCAATCCTCCCACTGACCCCCACCTCTCCTCTCTCTCCCCCTCCAGTCTGTATAACACCGTCGTGCCTTCTTGTGGGCCCCTTGAGGGGCTGAGCAGCCGCAGCCCCTCGCTGGAACCATCAGCACCTGGCCCGGGACCCCCTGACGCCCCCAGGGGACTCATCAGACTTTTGCTGGTGCGGGGCATCTCTGCTTCGGTGCCAGGGACTGGGCCGTGTTGGGTCCCCCCACACCCCTCCCAGTTCCCCCAGCATGCTGACACACGGCCCTTCCCAGTGCTGGGGGGGCAGGACAGACCCCGGCACCACAGCAGCATCTTCAGCTTGAACCTGGTGGAGAAACTGCGGCGGCTGGGGCTGGACAAGGTGGTGGCCAGAGGGGAGATGTCCTATGTACGGGGAGAGCGCAGGGGAGCCCGGGGTGCGCTGACGTGATGGGGCTGTGGAGCCTGTGAGCGTGGGAGAAGGTGCATCCTCCATCCTCTTCATCGCCTGCCCGTGGGCAACTGGAGATGGGACGGGATTTCAGCCGCGGGGCTGTGACCCTGCGGTGCCGCCTGGTTCCGGAGCGGTGCTCCCCGGCCCCCCGTTATACTGCGTGGGGTGATGCTCTGAGGGAACGGACCCTTCACAGGAGCTGGTTGTTGGCAATAAAAACTGTTCCTGCTTCTGCTGAGCCTGGCAGAGGAGTGAGGGGCAGCTCAGCCCTTCGGGGGCTGCTGCAGAGGGGGCTGCTCAGCCTGGGCAGGGGTGGAGCTGGGGGAACCCTGGGCTGACTTCTGAAGGGAGCTGTGGTTTTAAACCCTTTCCTGCCCATTGAATAGCAGTGGTGTGCCCAGCTCGGGGGGTGCCTGTAGAAGTATTTTTCGGGGTGTAGCTGTTGCTCCCACCAGCTGCATCCCTCACCCCGGGCTGTGCCCTGTCCCCCATCCAATAAATGTGAAGTCATGAAGCGGCTTGTGTGCCACGTTCACTGTCGTGTGTCTGCCCTACGCGCCCTGGCGGTGCTGGGGACAAATCCTACGCATTTTTCCCCAGCTTTTCCCAGCAATACTTGAGCAGCAACAGCTGTAGTGCCAAAGCTTTATTGCTCTGAGATGTGCACCGAGCGTGCCGGTGCTCGGCGCGGCCAGCACGGCGGCTACGCCGCTTCGCCCGAGTCCTCAGCGCTGCGGCGGCCGAAGTCCATCCAGTCGGGGTAGAAGTGGTCGTGCAGGGCCTCTGTCCCCTTGTCCCCGTGCATGTGCCCCAGCTCTGCCAGGGCAAGGAGAGCAGGTCAGAGCTGCCCTGAGCCATGGCAGGGCCAGGATGCACCTTACGGGGCCCCCCGAGAACTCCCCACCCCGTGCCGCCCGGTACCTGTGAAGACGTGGGGCAGGAACTGGGAGATGAGGTGCTGCTGCTCCTGGGACAGGGACTCGGGCCAGTCCCGCCGGACCAGGCTGGCGGGGGGCCGGCGGGGGTCCCCCGCAGCACCCGGCACCGCGGGCTGGCACAGGGCGCCCGTTGTCATGATGGCAAGGATGAGGACGACGCAAACCTTCACCCTCATGGCTGTGAGACTGCGGGGAAGGGGAGCGGAGGCTGCAGCCCCCGAACTGGGGTCACCTGCTCAGCCTGAGGTGAGGGTGACCCGAGCAGGGCGCTGTGCCCCAGGGCACGGCTGGTCCCCATGTCCCCTCTGTCCATCCCAGCGGTCCCCAAGTCCCCTCCATCCCTCCCAGGTGGCTCCCAAATCCTCCTGGTCCATCCGTCAGGTCTGGTGCTCGAGTTCCCTCCACCCTTCTCACCCAGTCACTCCCCAGGTCCTCAGCCCCCCCGGCAGGTCCCCGTGTCCCCCCGGGACTCACCTGCTGGTTCTGGGGTTCACTGGTGGCTCGGTCTGGGCAGCCCCTGCTCAGCTCCGCTTTTAAACGCACGACCGGCACCGGCACACCCTGGGGCGGGAACACGGCTGCGCCCGCGTGGACACACGGCTGTGCACGGACACACGGCTGTGCATGGACACACGGCTGTGCACGGACACACGGCTGTGCACGGACACATGGTTGTGCACGGACACGGCTGTGCATGGACACACAGATGTGCACGGATACACAGACATGGGTACAAGGACACACATCACACACACACACGGACACAAAGGCACAGACGTGGGCTTCTAGGGCTCTGTGTTTACATAGAGAGAGAGAGAGAGATGTATGTATATATAGACACACACATATATTTATATTTCTGCAGAGTACATGAAACAAAGGGATCTATATATATATATAAAAATATCTTTTATATATATACACATACGCTATATTATATATACTATATATATCCCATATATATATACACTATATTTTATATACTTTAAAATATATACTATATGCTATATAATACATATATATATTTATTTATATATATATATACACTATATATATATATACACAATATACACTGTATTTTTAATATGTGTGTATATATATTTTTATATAAATACATACACACTATATTCTATATAAGATATATTACATTACATTACATTATATTATATTATATTAATTATATATATATATATTAAAAATATTGTGTGTGCGCTATGGACGTTCACATAACTGTGTTGATATGGATAGCAAGTGGTAACTCTGTGTGTGTGTGTGTGTGTGTGTTGGTTCACACATACAGGCACATATCTGTGTGTATAGCTGTACGTACATGTTTATGTGTGCATGTATGTGCATACACAGACACACTCACATGTTTTACACACACCTATTCACCACTGGGGTCAATTGTCCCACGGAGTTTCCAGGCACCTAAACGTGCACGGCGTCCTCAGTAAATCCCCATCTGCTGCCACCGGCCTTTTCCTTCACCATCGATCCTTCCTCTTGCCCGTATTTACCCTCATCTTGTATTTGTAGAGAACATTTGTCTTGTTCCTTCAATAAAACAGGTGTGAGTGACATCCTGGGGACACTTTACTGTCGGCCGGTGCCCCCGGCGCTCACAGAGAACGATCCCGCTGCTCCTCAAACAACCCCAAAACAAATGGGCTTTGAATGGGCAGGAAGGCAGCAGCACCCAGCACCTCTCTATCGATCGCTCGCTCTGCAGAGTGTTTTTTTTACAAGGAACAAACAAATTGTTTTGCAATTTCTGGCTTTTAATGGCTCAATCCGGGGCAAATGAGCCGTCAGGGTGACGGGGACACGGTGGTTCGATGGGCTCCGTGGTTCCTTGACGCAGGTTTGGAGCCGGACCCACAGGCGCTCGGCTGGTCCCGTCTCCAGCTCTGCTTGGGGCCGGACCTGGCAACCCTGTGCCCGCAGCATCGGGTCCTGGCTTGGGGCGGCCGGGAAGGTCCCAACACAAACAGGTAAGTGACATTGTTAGAGCAGAAGCAGCCTGCGGACTGCACTGCGTCCCGTGGTAACTCTCAGCCACTGTCTCCGAGGTGCAGGCAGGGCACAAGGGCACCCGCCGCCTCCGTGCGCTCGTCAGGGCTTTGTTTAATTGCGGCAATTTGGCTTCCGAGAGCAAAGTCTCGCAGGAAAGTCAACGGCAGCAAAGTGACCCAAGTGCTCTACGGCAGCACGTGGAAATGGGGCGAAAAGTCGGGATCGTTGCAGGCAGCGAGCGAACAAACAAAACTCAGTTCTTAGAAAGCTGCTAAAAGTGCAAGTGGTCACCCGCGCAGTGCAGGGTGCAAGTGACCTCCCCAAAAGAGCCCAAACCTCACAGGGGGAAATGCACAGGCTTTCTAGGCCATTTCTTACAGACTTAGTATATTGGATGTACCCATAACACTAAAGGGTGTTTTACCCAACAGCACCAGCAGCACTGAGCCAGTGTCACTGGTGAGAGAATGCAAAACAGTTTGGCTTTAAAATGCAATTGAATCCACCACGGAAACGCTTTTGAAAACCGTTTTTATTTAAATAAGACTTTAAATACATTAAGCATTAAAAATGAAACCAAAAGTCTGTTACTTCACAGGGCATTAGGCAGGTTGCTAGTGACACATAAGCTCTGCGGCTCTATCTACAATGGTATTGGTTACATTAGTCCAAAATTGATCCCTTGTCAGAAGTTTAACCCCAGGTAACGGTTCCTCTGGGTACACCAGCCCGGTAGCTCGGGGCTCACACAGTACCAGGACCTGCCAGGCCTGAACTGCAACATCCAGCCTCAAAGTCCCTCTTCGGTCACTCCTCTTGTTCAAAGTCACACGTCCCCACGTCCCTTTGCCACCAGGAGCTGCCCAGAGAGAAGGCACCACAGCCCCAGGCAGCGTCACGACTCCCGCTCGGTGCCTCGCTCCGTCGGGGACCGTGGGAGGCACCAGAATTCCCATCCATGGGGCTGGAAGAGCAGCTGGACTGCGGAGCGATCCGGGCAGCCTGACAGTCCCTGGGCTTAAGTCGGAACATCTGGTTACTTTTAGCTTCAGGCTGGACCACGCCAAACGCCCGATTTACCTCTGTTAAATGAGGGACAGCAAGACGAGATAGCATGGGCTCGTGTCAGTTTATTACATCACTGAATTACACTAGTCCAGACTGAACAGTGGACCCAAGATCATTACATTACACAAACCGGCTGGTTTTAAACTTATGACAAGGGAGAGGTGGGAATTTCATGGTAAGGAAATCTTCTTGCATAAAGCTTCAGTGAGCCACAGGCACTTAAAACCCATGGACTTTCAGCTGGTCGTCTTTAGCCAGTCCAATCTGCAAGAAAGAAAATGCACTTTGCAGCACATGGAGGCATACAAGCCTCTGTGCGCAGCCACACAGACAGGGCAAACTTCTGCTCCCCCCTAAAATATGGAATAGAGATTAGATTGCAACTGCAAAATCTTGCTGGATGGTATTTGCCTCAAGCAAGACTTTCAAGAGTAGACAGAGCCTCCCCCATCAGCCTCTCTTTTAACGCTAAGAAAATCAGAACCTGCATGCTCATTAAAACAAGAGCCTCGCATTCAGTTTAAAAATCAGGTAATGCATGTGGCAGCCTAAAGAAATCCTACCTCCACGAGGAACTGGCATATGTTCTTGCGCTGGTCACCTTGCAACTGAATCACTTCTCCATATTCAGGGTGTTCAATTACAGTACCATTGCAGGCAAATTTCTACAATGAAGAGAAAAGCCTCCTTTAGCACAACATAAACCACAAATGCCACTCCGAGGTGCTGCTGTAGCCCCCCAGAGAATCCACACCCCAGTGTCGCGGGTTCCTCCAGCGGCCTCCCTGCAGCACCCACCTTTTTGAAGGCTTTCACCAGTTTCTTTTTATCGTAATCATCCGCGATACCCTGGACTGTGGTGAGGGTCTTCCTGCCGTTCCGCTGCTGGATCCTTATATGGATGTAGTCCTCAGTGCCGGCGGGGAGCAGGTCATCACCCTTACTTGCATCAGCAAAGGGGTCTGCGGAGAACGCCCGTCACACCCCGCCCCGTATTGGCCACCCAGCCTGCCCGTCACACCCCGCCCCGCTCCGTATTGGGCACCCAGCCTGCCCGTCACATGCCGCCCCGCTCCCCATTGGCCTCCCAGCCCGCCCATCACAAGCATGACCCGCCCCTTCACGCCTCCCCCCGCCCCCGCGGGACTGACGCAACCGGCCCCTGGAATAGCAACTGCGCCACGGGGCGGGGCTGCCCCAGGGCGGGGCTGCCAGGCCGCTCCCCCCCCCCGGCCCGGCCGCCGCACAAAAGGCCTCACCGAAGGGTTGGAGGTTCTGGATAGCGGACATACGATACGCTTCCCTTCCCTCGGCGGAGGCTGCGGCGGCGGAGGCGGCGGCGGAGGCGGCGGAACGCGACGGAGCGAGCGGCTCTGGGCGGGTGATGCTCTCGCAGCGGCGGCTGGAGACGCTGTCAGGGGGGCGGGACTGGCACCGCCCGCTTATATACCGCCTCCGTGTGACGCAAGCACGCACGGGAAGCGAGAGCGGCGATTGGCCGCCGGGCGGGACGTCACGCCGCACGGGCGAGCGCGGCCGCGCCCCGGCTGGCGCGAGAGGCGCGGGCNCCCCGGTCCGCCCCGCCGGCCTCGCCCGCGGCCTCTGCCCCCAGAGCAGCCCGCTGGGCTCGGGCAGCCCGGGCTGCGGGGCCCGGGGAGGGAGCCCGTGGCGTGGGGCCTGGTCCCCGGAGCGTCTGACAAACGACAGCCGAAAGCTGCTGGAAGGCCGAATGGTGTTGGAGGGATCACCGGGACCCACGGGGCTCCCGCGGGTGTGGGAGGCGTTTGGTCACCGGCCCGTGTCCTGGGGAGAGGGCCTGGGCTCTTCCAGTCAGGGCAGCTCAGCTCATGGTGACCAAAACACATGGTGATGCCCCAAAACGCTCAGTAATGCCCCAAAACACACAGTAATGCCTCAAAATGCTCAGTAATGCCCCCAAAATGCTCAGTAATGCTCCAAAATGCACAATAATGCCTCAAAATGCATAGTAATGCCTCAAAATGCTCAATAATGCCCCAAAACACACAGCCTGGGGGTGACGCTGCCGCACTTTGGGTCTCGCAGGCCGGGTTTGGCCTCGCTGAGCCCAGCATAGGCTGGTTGATCTACCCCAAGCTTGGCAAGTCAGACCTTGGCAAACTCAAGCCCTCCTCGCTCGGTCCCGGTTTGCCGGCTGTCCTGCGTGGCTGGTGTCACCTCATCGCCTCCCCTGTTCTGTATGGCCTGAGTCTCGGTGTTCAGTGTGAGCTGCTAAAGAAAGACAATTTACCGCTCTCCCGGTGCTCGCTGTCTGGCTAAAAACCCCTCGCAAACTGATGAGCATCACCCAGCACAACACAGAGCTGGCGGGTGAACATCACATCCAGCTCAAGGATGTTCTAAAAATACACTGAAGCCCCAGATATGAGGAACAGTAAATCTACACAATTAATAGGGTCAAAAGCTATACAGATCCAGACAGAGCGTAAAGCCTCTGGGAGCTGGTTATTGCTGCAGATGGAACGGGAATATTGTCCCCAGGGAGTCATGGGTTTATTGCGTTGCATCTGTTGGGCTGCAGATCGTTCATCCCGGAGCCTGTCAGCTCCTTTCAGATCTGCTGCTCCCACCATGTGGGTGTTCCTGCCCAGCTTTGGGAGCCATCTCGGAAATGCTACGTATTTTTGACAGGTTATTGGCATCTGGGTGTGCTGCCATCTGTGGGCCCTGGCAGCCATTACATGGCTTAGATGTTGCATCATTCTTGGGGGTTTTATTTAAGATAAAGGCAAATAGTTTATCTCGCACTAGGTAGAAGGAATAATTTGTGTTGCTGTATTTCAGTGTCTCTCTGGTATTTCTAAAGCATCTGTCACCTTTTTTTTTATGTTTGTATGTGGGAGATCAGCTGGAGAACTGGCTTAAATTTTCATTAAAATGTAAGTTTGCTCCACGACCATCAGGAACACGCAGATGGCTCTTCTCTCCCCTCTTTTTTCCAACCAGATTTTCCTTCTCTCCTGAAAAACGAACCGTCTCTAGAAGCCGCATGGTGGTGTATCCAGACAGCAGAGGAGCAATTTGAGATTTACAGTGCACCTTTCTGCTGGAGGCATTTCAAAGTCTTTAGTACAGCAAAGGGACTGTTTATCGTATTTAACGCCAAACACTTGAGCAGAGTCAGCGGTTCCTCCTGTTTTCTGGTGGCCAGGCTGGTCCCACGGCTGAGCCAGGGCACCCAGGGTGCCTCTGAGAGTCAATTTATCAACGTCGGTGCAGATTCGCAGTGTCCATATGACATGTCAGGTTCTTTTTCCTCGCCACTGGACCCCCAGAGCCTTTGGTAAAACACCAAAAGTGGCGAGTGTGTGTCATTGGTATCATTGCCATCGCTGGCGACGGGCTGAACGCTGTCAGGGGAATGTTAATAGCAATTTTTCGTCCTTCAGAGCTGGATTTGGAGCAGGCACCTGCTCAGCTTCAGCTGAGCCCCCTGCACCCTCCTCACCTCTGTCCGTCTGTGGGTGCTCGGTCCCCACCCGCTCCTGGAGGTGCCCGATCTCGGGGAGCCATTTGTCCCGCTCCCCACGAGGTGGCAATGCTGATCTCCTTTGCAAGAGCATCTCTCCGCGGGGAGCACCGAGTTGCTGCGGGTTTTTTTATGCCCGGTGCCTGGCGAATAACCATCTCCCTAGTCTGAACGCTGGCCCTGTGCACAGGACAGTCGCACGGGGCCGTGACAATGCCCGCTGAGCTGCCAGGTCTGGTTTGGGCTCGGCAGGAGGAGCAGAGAGGGCTCGGAGCGGCCTGTGTCCTGTGACACCTGCGATATTGTCCCCTCAGCCAAAGACCTGGCTCTGCGGTTGCGCTTTGGGCTGGAGGTGGCTTCTGGAAACCATCTCGGTGGCACACGGGGACTGCAGAGGGTCCCTGCGAGGAGGAAAGGCACTGGTGGCGAGGGCAGGGCTGCCCAGCATCGGTGCCTCTGTGAGACCCCAGGATTTGGGGGGAAATGCTCCCACGTGCACCAGCCTGGCGTTGCTGCACATCTGATTTTTGAGTCTGGCAAAGCCATTTCACCCCATGCTCTGAGGTGGGAGGTCTCAGTGCCTTCTCCAATACACCTGGGAAGTGTAACAGAAAGGAAGAAATCATCCTGGCATTTTGCTTTACTGCTTCTCCTGCAGCTCAGAATTGCCCTCAGGGCTGGGACATTCCTAGAAACCAGCTTTTCTCCTCTGACATCCTTCCTGCAGCCTCCGTGTGACGGCACAGACTGGGATTCAGGACGAGCCAGATTTCTGATGTGCAGTATTTGATCCCATTAACGAGCGAAGGCAGCTCTGACAGGCGTTAGCCCCGGTGATTAACCTGCTCCTGGAAAGAGCCGCGGCACGGCCGGGTGAGCCCGGCTGTCACGGGGCCAGCGCAGGGAATCCCAGACTGTTTGCTCAAGTACCACATTTCCTTCCCTTACACAGCTGATCCTGGCAACACACGTCGCAAAGTTTGCAAACCCTGGAAGCGTTTATTTAATGAGCAAGCGAACCGATCCCTGCCCACCCGAGGTGGGAGCCGGGGCCTGTGGGATGCTCCTGTGACACCCACCTGTCTGTCGGGTGCTTCTGTGGCACCTGTCCGTCTGTTGGGTGCTACTGGGACACGTTGTAACACAGACGTGCACAGGAGTGTTTCAAATGCTGCAGCGTGTCCCGGTGCAGCCCCCTCCCCTGCGACACACAACAAGGGTCATGTGCAGGCACATCCCAATTCGTGTGACCCCCAGGCACCAGTTTGGCTCCTGGTTTACCCCAACTCCTGTTTTCTATGGTGTTTATTCACCCTCCCTCCCACAGCTCAGCCTTTGCCTCTCCCAGCGCTGGCTGTGGAACCTCTTCTCTCCGCGAGGTGCCAGGAGAGCTCTAAGCACCAAGGCTCAGCCCAGCCAAGCTCAGCCCAGCCAAGCTGCTGGGGCTGGCGGGCAGGCACAAGCCTGGCTCACAGTCTGGCTCAGCCTCTCCCTGCCTGCAATTGCGAACAAAAAATGGGGGTGACGCAGCTTCTCCCAGCTGGGAAGATCCCTGTGTCCCAGGAAGGTTGTCCAGGGGCTGGGGGATCCCACGTGCTCCCTGCAGAGAAGGAACCGCTGCAGCCCCATCCGGGTCCTGTGTCCAAGGCATCATCCTGGAGAAAAACCTGACACAGGAGCAGCGATGGCAGGGACTGCGAACGGTGGGAGCAGCTCCCCTGCCCAGCTCCCCACACACCAGCGGCCCGTTCCACTCTGCCCAGCCTTGCTCTGCCCATGGGGCAGTGGGAGGGTTGCACCGAAGCAGATTTGGGCAGCACAGACCCCACCAGGGCTCCCCAGGGTCCCCCACGGCTCTGTGGGTGCCTGGTGGAGAGCAGAGCCACTCCTCTGAGACACGGTGACCCCTGAACACGGGCCACACTGTCCCCACAGACATCTCTGGGTCCCCCATGGCTGCTCCCCCCCTGCTTAGCGACGGGAAGCGAGTCTGAAGGGTTTTCTGCCCCCAAAGGGCCCGGAGCAGCGGCGAGGGCAGCTCGAGGAGCCGGCACAGAGAGCCGGGACGGGTTTTTGCGTTCAGTCTCTCCCGATGGAGGGTGGGAGCGCGGTGCTGCCGGCACCAGGCACAGCCGGCACTGGGCTGACTCAGAGCCTCGGCATCGGCCGTGCCGGGGAGGGATTGCCCCGCACGGCAGTTCTGCGTGTCAGCCCGGCACGGCCTGTTTGCACACGCCAGCAAACCCGCTCTTGCCAGGCACGTCCTGCTTTTCTGCAGTTTATCACACCTGGGCCACGCTGCTGGGATGGAGAGCAGCTCTGGGTGCCATGGGAAGGGGCAAAGGTGCTGGGTTTTGCTCCCTTGCTGGGCTGCAGTGGGGCTGGCCAGCGTGGCAGGAGAACAGCGGGGACACGGGGGTCCAGCCGGGGACACGGGGGTCCAGCCGGGGACACAGGGGTCCAGCCGGGGACACGGGTCCAGTCGGGATGTAACATCTCCCATTGTGTCTGCCCTGCACGGGTCCAGCTCTGCCTCCCTCCGTCCCGCTGGCTGGGGGCGATGGGCGAGTCCTGCCTTGCAGCCCCCCTGCTCCCGTCTTCCCCGCTGTTCTGGTTAAGCCAGGCAGCTTCACCAAGCTCTGCTCCCTGCCAGGGGGGGATTTGGGCACGGAGAGAGCCTGGGAAGGGCCGGGCTGAGCTGGGCTCCTGGTGTGTGGTTGCTCACCAGCAGCACCAGCACCGGCGAGGTTTGTGGACACAGGACACCCCAGTCTGGGCCCTTTCTTGCCATGCTGGGTGCCCGGGTATTTGGGAAACCCCATATTCACTGGGAAGGGCAGAGATCCTCCTCCCGGTGCCCCCACGCACAGCCTCGTGCTGCCAATGCTGCCTCGCGCTATGGGGATGAGTCCCCAGTAACCGTATGGCAAGGGCTGGGGGGAAGAGCCGGGCTGGGCAGCTCTCCCCATGTGTTCGGGGGGCTCCAAAGCCCACGAGAGGAGCAGTGCCACCCCCCGGGAGCATTGCTGCCTGCTCTGCGCTGCCCCATGCACCTCAGCCCAGGCTGGGGTCACCTCCTGCTCCTGCCACGGGAGGAACCAGCAGACAGCCCAGGCTGGTGTGACAGGGAGGGGACACTGCGTGAATTCACCTCTCGCTGACCCAGGGGCAAAGGGACAGGAGCTTTTTGGGGTAACAGCAGCAGAAATGACGAGCACCCGGCTGTCCCTGCTCTGCTGACTTGAGCAGAGAGACGGGGCAGGTAAGGCCAAACACCTTGGCCAGCATCTGCCTCGCTCCAGTTTGTATTTCACTTACGAGGCAAAACCTGCGCGGGGTGTGAGCACGTCCCGGCGTTCCCCCCGCCGCAGCCCTGCCCCTTCCCTGCCCCACGGCCAGGCACACTCATCCTGCCTACGCTGCAGCTCCCCGAGGGCCAAACACTGGCCCCCAGCCAGCCCTCCTCGCTGCTCGCCCCGTCCCAGCACGACGGAGATTTGCCTCTTACAAAACACTTGGCCGTGGCACCCGCTCTGCTTAACTGGGCCGGCCACGCTTTGGGGTCCCAGCACCCTGGGTGCTCCTGGTGCTCAGCCCCGAACGGGGACACGCTGGCCACGGGGACGTTGGAGCTTTGTGGACACAGCCGGGCTGCAGAGAGCACAGGATGCAGTGCAGAGGGACGCTTGTGGGGACCCCAGGCCCTGGGGTACCTGAGGTGCTTTGTGGTATCGTGGCTGCAAAGCCCGGAGCCACGGCTCGTGTTGCTGCCGTGTCCCGCAGCTGCCTGGCCCTCCCGTGGCCACTTGCACTGTCCAGGGCTCCCCTGGCACCCAGGGGTGCAGGAGCAGCGGGTTTAGTGTGTCCCATGTGCCAGGTGGCACAGAGCTGCTCAGGCCCCTTATCTTGGCATTTCTAGGGGACGGAGAAACCTGGGCAGGCTGTGCCTGGGGGGGTTCAGCTGGAAAACAGCCCAGCCACAGCCCCTTCTTTTCCTTCTTTAGATCACAAGATGTCAGGGAGACAAGCACCCGTCTGCCTGCAGACCTGCTGGGCCTCACCCAGCAGCAGCAGCACCCCAGAGATGACACCAGGGATGTGCCCACCCCAGGGACCCCAAATCCCCCCGCTCACCCCACTGAGCGGTACAGGCTGAGGTTGGAGGTGCAAACGCTGCCTGGTTCCCCGGACCATCTCCCTCCCGCTCTGGCTGAATTTCAGTCTTTGCTGCTTAACCAGGAGCAGGAATAACACCCCCCTGCATCCTTCCCCACCTGCGGGGAGTTCTGAACCCAGCAGCCCCACTGGAAGCAAACACAACCCAGGGCATGGGGGCTGCCCCACAGCCCCAACACGCAGCCCAGGAGGCAGGAGACCCCCCCGGGGCCATCGCGCGATGGGGCAATTTAGCAGGTGCGTCAATGCGGTGTGGTTTCAGCTGACACGGCCGCCCTGCCGCGTCCCTGCCGCGGCTTGTCCCCGCGCCCGGGCGTGACCAGCGGGGCGGGGGCCTGCCCGCGCCTTCCCATCTCCCGGCTCAGCGCCGCCGCCCTCGCCGGCGCTGCCAGCCGGGTGTGCCGCCCCACCGCCCGCTCACCGCAGGAGCCGCTGCGAAGCCTAATAAGGAAACGACCCGCACCCTCCTGCTTGCAAAACACCTTGGACTTGGTGCTGTGCTGGCACCACCCGTTCCCAGCAGCTCCCGGGAGGTGGTGGAGGCCAAAATGGCCTCAGTAACCCCCGGCTGGTCTGCGGCCAAGAGCCCTGGGACCCCGCAGAGCTGATGCTCCAAACCCTGGCACTGTTGGTTGTTGGGGTCTCAGTGCCATGTCTGCGGAGCAAGGGACACGGGGAGGGACACAGGTGGGGAACCGTGGTCTGAGCACCAGGCAGCGCCAATCCGTGGGGTCCACATGCCGTGCGTGGTGTGCATGGAGCTTGCAGGACGCCAAGGGCTGGCGGTGCCGGCTCTGCGCCGTGTGCCGCGCTGGCCTGGCTGGTGTGAACCACGGCTGTGGTCTTGCCAATGAGCCGTGGAGCCGTGGGTGCAGAGTAACACACTCCTGCAACAGCTTTTGCTGGTGCTCAGCCCAGGCTGCTGCGGTGCGCACCGGGCAGAGCCAGCAGCAGGACAGCGGTCCTGGTGTCCCCGCGATCCCACGGTGGCCTCAGTGCTGGGTCACCAGCACACGGTGGGAAACACAGCGGTGGCTGGAGGAGAATGAAGCAGGCGGCTCTGGCGAGGGCTGCGCAGTGAAGCTGGCTCTGGGGACCACCTGCCTGCCTCTGTCTGTGTTCGTGGGGGACAGGGAAAGGCGCAGGGGACAGGAGGGATTCGGGTCTGTCCCCACTGGTTTACCATATGTGTTTGAGGGGGCTCGGTGGGTCCAGCCCTGTCTGTGATTTGGGGAATGCTGGCTGCCTGCTGGCTGCAGGCAGAAGGTGACAGAAATGCCCTGAGCAGAAATGGCCCCAGCGAGTCCCAAAAGTCTCCCCTGTCCTCACGATTGCCCTGGGTCCAAGCCCCATCCTGAGCAGTCACCGTTCCCAGCTGAAACGAAGGTGAAGGGCCTGGCTGGTCACTTGTGGGTCTCCAAGCTCTTGGAGACCCTCGTGCAAACCCCCCCAGCTTCCAGTCACCGAGACCCCTTGGGGACAAGCAGTCAGACCCCAGCTGTGTTGGGACACTGAGCTCCCTGCACCCGGCACAGGGAGCGGAGGCACCAGCCCTCCCGGGGCTCTGGGGGCAGCAGGAGGGGGGACAGGGCTGTCTGCAGCACCCACCACCACCCAAGATGGGGCTGATGGGATCCCCCTGAGCCCACTGGGCTCCTCGGGCTGGGCTGCGCAGGTGGAAAGTTATTTCTCAGGAACTGGCTGATGGGGAAAGTTGTTTCCCAGGTGTGGCCTGGGAGGAATGTAAATCCTCTGAAGGTCTGGTCTCCCCTGTAATTACTCAGGCAAGTTTCAGCTTGGAGCTGGGCCGCCCCAGCCCCAGGCGTGGGAGCGAGAGGGGTGACGCAGCCGGCCCGGCCCTGCAGCGCACATGTCCCCTCCTGCCCCAGGAACGTGCCCGCTGACTCACGGGGACAGCGGGGGCGGCGAGGCCGGGCAGCACGGAGGGGAGGGCTGGGGGTGCTGGGGGTGCAGGCACAGAGCCCCACGTCCTGCAGCCTGGATGTCCCGTGGGGTGACCGAACACCCAAGCGCTGCCCTCAGCCCGGGGACAGAGCTGCTGGAGCAGGCAGCATGCTGGCCCCACGTCTCAGCAGAGCCAGGGGAAAGGCACATCCGTGGGTCTGTGGGACGGGTCTGGCCGTGCAGGACACAGCCTGGCCCAGGCAGCCCTCACCCTCACCAGCTCTGCAGACACCAGCCCCAGGACGTTGCCACAGGGGCACTGGACAGATTTCTGGCAAATGGAAGCCAAAGGGGCTCAGCTTGTGGGGCTACCAAAAAAAACGGCCATTGCATGGGCCCATCTCGGGAGGGCCCGTACAGCTGTACAGCCGGAGCAGTGCGTTGGGCGAGGTTGCCTCAGGCCCCTGGCATGGAGCTCGGGGTGAGCACGCAGAGGGGTCCCCCAGAGGGGCTCCACTTGGGCAGGAGCGCTGTGCTGCCCCTGCACACCACGGCCGGGCCTCTGCGCGCTCGTGCTGTACAACTGGGGGTCAGTAAGAGGCGTCTGGGCAGGGCCACGGGCTGCAGCCGGGCAGGGACAGCAGCCACCCAAAGCCCGCGTCCTCGCAGCAGTGCAGGGGCTGCAGCTGCGGTGCCAGAGGGACATTTCCCCACCAGCCTCTCGGTGTGGTGAGCAGCGAGTGGTGCCATCTGCGGCAACGAATCAGAACTACGGACAGACGTGCATGCACACGTGTGTGCACACCCTTACACGCTTGCTCACACTCGCCTCCTCCCTCTCCACTCGTCTCTCCCTCTCCAGACCCAGCGATGTGGCGGCTCTGCCTGCCGGCCTGGCTCTGCCTGCACCGGGAGCGGGAGCAGGAACCACTGCTGGGGCGCAGAGCGAGGGCAGAACACTGCAGGCAGCACCGAGAGGTGCGGCCGGCCCCCCTGGGATGCCTGCAGCCTCACTGGGGTGGCGGTCCGTGCCCTGCCTCTCTGCAGGGTGCTGCCAGCGGGCCCCGCGCACAGTGTGCCCCAGGACCCTTCGCAGCGAGCGGCACTGGCGGGATGCAGGCAGGGGGCAGCTGCCCAGGGTGGAGCACCCTCTGCACCCCCCGCTGCACCCCAGCACCCCCGCCCTGCACATCCCAGCAACCCAGCACCCCCAGCGCCCCCCTGCACTCCTCAGTAACCCACACCACCCCCAGCACCTTCCTGCACCCCTCAATAACCCCCAGCATCTCCCGCCACCAGCAGGGGGCGCCCGTGCGCAGCGAGTGCGCCCTCGGGCACCGCCCGGCGCTGCGCGGTCCTAGCGCCAGCCGGCGGGTCCCGGGAGACCCCGGGGGGGGTCCCCGGCCCAGCCCCCGGTGCGGGTCCTCGATCGCAGCCCCAGGCGGGTCCCCAGCCCGATCCCAGCACATGCCCCGTGCAGTCCCAGCCACCCCCGGCTCGGCGCGGGGCCCTCCCGGTGCCCCCTCCCCGCTCCTGGTGCACCGGGGTCACCGGGGCTCCCGTCGGTTTGCGCTGCCGAGGCCGCCGGGATCCCACAGGATGTCCCCCAAACCGGCACCGGGCTGTGCCGACACACACCTGCACGATACGGTGCAGTGAAACAAGGATGAAGTTGAATCATAAGCGTTTGCTCTTCCCTGCAGCGACTGGTTGAGCACAGTTATTTGGATTAAATGNAAAAAAAAAAAAAAAAAAAAAAAAACAGAGGCAAAATTGCTGATTCCAAAGCTGCAGCTCATAATTACTGTTGCATATCAGGAGGATCAGCCGCGCTCTGGGCGAGAGCGCAGGGCCAAGCGCGGTGCCAAGCCCAGGCGGGTAATTGCCACAGACAGACACCCAGCTGACGGGCGGCTGCGTCGTGTCTCTTTGAACTCGTGCACAGAAAATCATTAGCGCTCCAAGGTGGAGCTGTGGACTTGAGCCAGCAGAGCTGCAGGGCACGGCGCGAGGGATGCGCAAAGCGGGGGCCGTGGTCCCGGCGGGTCCCGGTGGGTGCTGGTGGAGCCGTGGGTGGGGGCAGTGAGGCTGGGGGCTCTGGTCCTCCGGGGGAAGATGGGGATGGATGTGGGGAGGTTTATGGTCAGGGACCTCTGGTAGGTATGGACTGTTTCAGTCTTATAAATGACTTCAGAAAACTGCCCGCCAAGTGCGGATTAACGAGCGGCTGAGTAATTAAAACGGTGTGGGAAATGACGGCACAGCCTGGTTACCGGGACTGCTCTGGGGCCGTGTGGTGCATCTTGTGTCCGGGCAGCCCCTTCCCGGCAGCATCACTGACTCCAGGGAGCGTCCCCCGCTGTCCCCCATGTGCACAAGGTGACCAGACCCTGCCGCACGGCGGCCAGGACAAGCCCTGGGAGCAGGAGGGCACTAAATGCCAGCAGACGATGCCACAGAGCAGTCACAGGGCTGGCAGAGTCCCCATCACCAACAGGGTTGGGCACATCCACCCAGGGTCCTTCGGTGTAACTGGCTGCATCTCAGAACTGGGAGGAAAAAAGGTGACTCCTGCCCTTCCGTGAGCACGAGTGTCTCCAGGCTGATGTGAGCGTCTGCCTCACCCCATCGCCAGCGTCACGGGTGTCCCCAAGCTGGGGTTCCCATCAGTGGGTCGGAGACCTGGGCTGGAGTCACCATAGCAGGTATGGGCATGGAATGAGTGTGAGAGCTGCTGCTTGCTGCCCACAGCAGCATGGGAAAGTATGTTTGCAACTCCCTACCTGCTCTATGGTGCTCAGCGAGGGGAGAGGAATGAACAGACAGGGTGTGATCGTATTTCCACACCAATGGAATGAGACATGAGCAAATGCAAGAGCTGCTCGCTATCTGGAAGACAGACGCTGAAAAAATAACGTGGGAAACTCCAAAGGCTGGAGCTTGCTGTGGAGATAGAGCTGAAGCAATTAGTGATAGCTTGGCCATCTGGCTCTGCTCAGACACAAAACATATTCTTTTGTCTAGAGTGAAACAAGCACTGATTTGTTGTCTGTCTGTCCTCCCTTCCCCAGCCAGAACGACTCCCTCATTGTGCCTCTGCCTGCAGCTCGCAGAGATTCACGGGGAGAGCCTTGGACCCCCACACGCTCTGGGGCTGCTCGTCCCTTGGGCTCCGGACCAGGGAATCCCCGTCCCTTGTCCACGACTCCGTGTGTTGTTCCTGGCTTGAGCCTGACCTGGAGCACACGAGCTGGGATGTCACCGGGAGCCCTTCCAGGGCAAGAGGAGCCGAGCTGCTCACAGCACTGAGCTCACTGGAACGGGTTCCTTGTCCCCAAGCAGGGGCAGGTGGTCCAAGCTTTGGAGACAAGACTGGTTGTGAGCAAAAGCCATTCAGCATCTTTATTGCTAAAACATGCCAGCAGAAAAGGAGCGCTCAGACATCCTTGGGTTGGGTGAGCCCACAGCATGCTGGGCGGTCACAGCGCTTGGGTGGCTGCGAGGATGAACAAACGCAGCAGGACCTGGGGGACGAGCTTGAACGATCAGCTGAAAGACCACCAAGTGCCAGACAGGTCTGTGACCCCCAAAGCAAAGCAGCAATAACCACACCGCTCTGATAACCACACTGCTCACATAACTACACCGCTTCACACTGCAGCTGAGCAACCGAGTGTGCCAACGGGCTGCATTGGCAGTGCTGATTCACTGGGAATCACTCCCGTGTGGGGATCCCAGTGACACACGCTGTGCCGAAACGTGCAGAGCGGGTCTGTGCTCCAGCAAGGTGCTCGCTGGTTGGAGGTGGCTTGTGAAGCATCAAAGGATGCAGGGCCAGGACCCCAGGACCTCGCCTGCTGCTCTGCAAACACTGTGGGGCATGGGCCAGCACGGAGGAGCATCACCCTCTTCCACATGCACCGAGAGCAGAACAGGGGTTGTCGAGAGCCCTGAGTGTCCCCAACACTGGATTCCTTGGGCTGTCGATGGAGGCAGCAACCAGTTTGGAGCCCAGAGAAGGACAATATAGAATCATTCCCCTGGTCGTCCCTCCGGTGAGTCCTTTGCCATGCTGCCTCCTCTGCTCTGCAGCTGATAGGGAGGAGGTTGTGCTGCCTGGGGACGAGGCTGTGCTGCCCGTCCCCTCCATCCTCACAGCAGGGGAAGAAGGGGTGATCGTCACCCGGCAGCGGGGACCAGCCTTGGCAGATGCTGAACGCTGTGAGCCTACCCAGAGGGAGTTTCCATTGCAGACACACCGTCAAGTTTCCTTTCATGGTAACAGATCCAGGATCACTTTTTTCCAGATAACGTGGTGGTGGTGGGGGCTGTCGGGACACGTCCCAGAAGGTGATAAAGAATCAGCAGCTGGGATAGAAACACAGACAGCATACTTCACTCCACACCTTGATATATTTGTTACCCATCTTGCTGGTGTTCAAACCCCCAGAGCAAAGCTGTCAGCGAGGGGAAAGCCTGTGCCTGCAGCTCCTCACACGCAGGAGACACCTCTCCCAGGCTTGCATCCTTCAGCTGGTTTCCACCGAGCCCTGAATTGCTGTGAAAAGCACTCAGGAGAAGCTGCCCCACAGGGGAAACCCAATGACTCCTAATTAGCTCTTATTCATTGCATGAAAAGCACAATTAAGTGCTATTGTTTGAGGCGAATGCAACTCACCGACCCTGGCCTTTTGACACCAGCCCTCCCCACACTGTGTGCACTGCTTGTCCACCCTAACCTATAATTTCACCTCCCCATGCCAACCCGAGGAGTTCAGTTCTTTACTCCCCTGCAGCACACAGAGATAGCATCTCTGGCGTGCTTCGAGCTGGAACAGCCTCTGATACCATCTCCTGAACACTGTGAGGTTTTTTTTCCTTCTTTAATCTCAAGGGAATTTATTGTGGGTGAGTGTTTCAGGAGAGCCTGGGAGGTTGAATTCTTCTGGTACCATAAAACAGCTGAAGTGGTGCATGCTACTCTGCATGATCGTGCTCTGTTGACAGAGCCGGTGTCAAAGGGAAACTCTGGGCTAAGGGTTTCTCTTGTCAGAGCGGGGCCAGTTTGGGAATTACTATTTAGGAGCTCAGCCAGAGGTCAGGGCAGCAGCTGGTAGGTCAAAAAAAACCAGAAAAAGCTGATATTGCAGGACAATCTCCAGATCTCCTCTTAGGCTCCAACTGTAATAGAAGAGCTTAACTATGGGCTGAGGTTGTGATAACGCAGCAAGAAAAGCCCTAAACCCAGGTATTTCCTCCTCTAGGGCTGTGGCAGGGCTTTGCCTAATTTGAGGGCAGTTGTCACCTCCAGGGTGACTTGTAACTTGGCCTAAAACGCGAGGGTGACGTGAGCAGGGGGACAGAACTCACAGCACAGTGTTGGGCCCACCTGGGAGCTGCCTGGAGCGGGAGGGCGTTTGTTGGAGCAAACACGAGCAAAGCGAGCACATCTGGAAGAGCTCGGAGCACGGGTGGCCAAGGAACGGCACCCGAGCGCGGCTCCCACATGGCGGCTGTTGGGCAACCCCGCACCCCCCACGGCGGAGGGAGCCGGGCCGGGGGAACGCTGATCCGCACCCACAGTTTGCCCCAGGATTTCGCCGCAAGCCGAGCACCATCATCTGCACGCTCTGCCCGGGTTGCTCCCAGGTCCCCATCCTTTCCCCCAGCCCCACGTGCGCATCCCAAATCCCCAGATTTTGCAGCTTGGGGAGTCAAGAATCCAAATCTGATGCTGCCCAGAGACTAGAGCCCTGGACTAAGAGGATCTGGAGGCTCTTTCTGGTTAAGCTGCTTCCTCGGTGGCCGCCCAGAAAAATCACACCACCTCTCCTGGAGCTGCTAAAGAAAGAGAACGTGACTCCCTATTAAGCCCTTGAGATTTAATAGCGATGCAGATAAAGCCTTGTTGTTATCGTGTCCTTCAGGGAACAGATGAAAGAAAGGAGGCACTGTGAATTACCAAGGGTGAGGCCCTGGGAACTTCTTAGCAGCTCCAGAATCATTTAAGTGCATGAGAATGTGAAAACAGCCAGAGGGGCCCCAGGAAGGAAGGAGATCACCACAGGGGAGAAGGCACAAAAGGGTTCCTAATCCCTATAAACTCTCTTTTGCTACCTCACAGGCACCTCCGCTAAAAGAAAAAATAACTTCTGTTATCCGAGAACGACATTGCTGGAGCCAGGCAGGCCAGCAGGTTGGGCGTGCGATTTTCTCCCGTGCACTGCCAGAGCTGGCACCACATCAGTAAAGGATTTTTATTTTCTTTTTTACCCAACAAAGAATAAAACAGTGCAGTTTCTCCCTCCCTGGTTCTCTGTTTCGTTTTGGTTTGGTTTTTTCACGCTAATACCTGTCCAGCTGCATTACTCTAATCCCTGTGCTCAATCCCTTAATAGCAGGATGCAGGTGTGGCTATCGGGGTTGCTGCGTTGCCTCATCTCTGCACATCTTTGTCCTGTTCCAGCCTCCCAGGTGGTCGCCGTGTTCTTGCTCCTCACCACGGTGTGTGTTTGGGCTTTGCCCATCAGTACTTTCAATCCAGGCGCTGCTGGTCCTGCTGAGTTACATTAGCATTGGCTCCTGTAGGAAAAGGTGTAGGAAAAAGCACATTTGCAAGCAGGGATAAGCACTGATAAGAGTTGATGGTGCTTTTCCCATCAGGAATTGCACGTAACATGTCCTGGCAGTGGGTGTCTAATGCAGCTCCAATTATTTTTCTCTTATTTAGACTGTTTAAGCATTAAAACTGGCCTCAGCAACGAGAAAGGAGAAATTGTGGCAGGGATGTTTTTAGCTTTTCCAGTTGTTTTAGCAATCACAGATTGCTGCTGTGGAGCTGTGAGAGGTGACGCAGCAAGGCAGGTGCCACCAGGAAACAGCAGGCATCTGCCTTTTAAATGGACTGAAAAGCCACTGCTGTAGGGACTTTCCGGTCTCTGTAGACCAGTACGTAAGCAGAAATTACTGGAGTTTCTTCTCTTTAGAGCTACGAGATTTCTGCCAAATATGGTATCAGTACACAAATACCGCCAGGTCTGTGCTTGTCCTGGGATAGAGGTCCTGACGGGAAAGCTTCCATCTGCCTTTGGGTTGACCCAGATAGAGATTATGGATGTGCAGAGCTTTTAAGTCAGTAGCTTTCATCGGCTTTAGGCTCTTTAAAAAAGCAAATAAATAGATTTGTAGATTTTTAATGATATAAGACACTTGCGGGCGACTTGGTGTATCACAGAGGATTATTCACTTGTGTTACTTCCCGAAGGAGCAGCGGGGTGGAGCTGGAGCGAGCACCTCCGTGCAGCTCAGGTGCAACCCTGAAACGCTAAAACATCGCTGTGGGCCGGGAGCCTTCGCTCTGAATCACGCCGGGTGCCGGGAACCGCGGCGGGAGGAGAAGATCCCGCATGTCCCACGGTGCTTCTGCTGCGATGTGACAAGAGACGTGAAATCGGGGAGAGAAAAATGATGATTCCGGAATTTGGCTCTGGCTGTCAGGGGTGACGAAAAGCGTGGGCAACGCCTCCCGGCCGGGTTATAAAGGGCTCCGAGGCAGGGGGAGCGAGCACTCGCTGCCTGCGCTGCCGAGCCGGGTTTGTCTCCGCAGCCTCCGCAGCCGCAGCCATGAGCACCACTGTCCGGCAATTCTCCTCCTCCACCTCCCTCAAGGGCTTCGGGGGCCTGGGGGGAGGCTCCAGCCGCCTTTCCTCCGTGCGCCTCGGGGGCGCAGGGTACAGAGCCCCCAGCCTCCACGGGGGCTCCGGCACCTACTCGGTCTCTTCCCGCGTGGTCTCGGGGCTGGGCAGCGGCTACGGGGGCAGCTACTGCAGCAGCGTGGGAGGGGGCGTCGGCGGGGGCTTTGGGGGCGGCTATGGGGCTGGCCTTGGGGCCGGCTATGGAGGCGGCTTCGGAGGCGGCTTCGGAGGCGGCTTTGGAGGCGGCGATGGCATCCTGCAGGCTGGGGAAAAGGAGACGATGCAGAACCTCAACGACCGGCTGGCTGCCTACCTGGACAAGGTGCGAGCCCTGGAGGAGGCCAACACGGACCTGGAGGTCAAGATCAGGGAGTGGTACAAGAAGCAGGGACCTGGCCCTGAGCGCGACTACAGCCCCTACTACAGGACTATGGAGGAGCTCAAGAACAAGGTAGGATGCTGTGGTTAACACAGCGGGATGTCCTGTTATCAGAGAGGATGCAGACACACTGATTGCTACCTCTGTAATTAGTAAAAGCTAATTATGTCATGAAAAGTGTCTCGGATACACACGCAGAGCACCAGGCTGGACATCCAGAGATGTCTCAGTGTCAGCTTTTGATGACATCCTTCTAGATGGAACACATGGCAGTTTTCCCTGGAAGAAGCAGATGTAAAAGGGTGTGATGCAAAAATGTATAATGAGAGATAAGTCTGCATTGATGATGCAGATTTTTTCTGAGCTTAAAATAAATGTGCAGTGAAAACTGCAGGTGTGCATGAACTGAAACACTGATGTTCTATTTGTAAACATTCAGGCAAAGAATTTGCAAACTTGTTTCAGCTGCTCAATATTGATGTGATGATGCTAAAGAGGAAAAGATGGAACTGACCAATAACAAGTTTTTTGCCTCCTTCGGCAGCCACTGCCCCAGGGCCAGGCTTGATGCAAACCCACCAACCCAGGCAGCTCTGCAGGGATTTCTCTCGGTTCTGATTTGATTCCCACCACCCCATTTGAGGAAATACTCAAGAGTTGACTTTGTTCTTCTCTGTTACTTCTTACGCGGTGCTGTGGATGGGGGAGCAGCTGATTCCTTGTCCCTGAATGGTGGGAACAAATGCCACCATCAGACCTCACAGAGGTGGCTTTGAAATCCTCACAGAAGGATTTTTGGAGGGGGAGGTCACGAGGAATGAGCCCCTTCCTGCAGGCAGTCTCAGCTGTGTCTCCCTTGTCCTGGTTCAAGACACGCTTCTGCTAAAGAAATCCCAAGCTTCCCCAAAACTACTCCTGTCCCGACAGCCTCACTTGTGTTCCCGTCCCTTGGTCAGCCAGGAGAAGTTCCTGACACTCACTTAGTGCTTTTTCTTTGTCCTCCACCCTCCAGGTTCTGGGGGCCACAGTTGACAACGCCAACCTGCTCCTGCAGATCGACAACGCCAGGCTGACCGCTGATGACTTCAGGACCAAGTAAGCCACATCTCCTGGAAAAATGGAACAAAGGCTGCGGAGATGTCCGATGAAATGGGGAGAAAATCCCATCTCAACCTCCAACAGGCAACGTGGAAACAAAGCCTTCAAACTGAAGGTGTAATTTCCAAAGCAGCTGGTTATTTAAATCTATAGGTGCTTAGGGATTTCGCTTCCATCAAAACCTTCACTGTTTTATTCCCACCGCCTGTTTCGCTGTGGGACGAGCTGTCCTGCTCAGAGAACTTCCACTTTAACCTGGGTGTGTGTAGCTCAACAAAGGCCAGGTCCAGTAACAAGGCGCAGCGATGTCAGGGCCAAGGTGATGTAACGAACTCAGACGGGCACTGTTGTATCAGTTGTTCCCGTGTTCACCAGCACCCACCATCAGAAGGCTGTCCAGGCACCGTCGGGGTCAGGCAGCGCTGACACCACGCCAGCGGCACTGAGATGCTCCTTCCCCTGCTGGGCAAGACCCTGTGTGACTTTTGTGGCTGTTCTTGTGTCCCCAGGTTCGAGACGGAGCAGGCTCTGCGCCTCAGCGTGGAGGCCGACATCAACGGGCTGCGCAGGGTGCTGGACGAGCTGACCCTGGCCAGAGCTGACCTGGAGATGCAGATCGAGAACCTGAAGGAGGAGCTGGCCTACCTCAAGAAGAACCACGAGGAGGTGAGCGCAGAGCCAGGCTCAAAAAAGTCCAGCCTGGGCCTAGAAACATGAGGTCTGGTCCAACCTCGAAGGCTATGCTGAGTTTTTAACTGCTGGGAGGGAAGATGAGATGTGCTGGCAGGGAAGCAGGGATGATGTGTTCTGGATAACAGCGCATCCTCTCCAGAGCCTGTATAAAACCATTTGCCACTTGTTATTCCAGTAATGACCACTGTAGCTGTTAAAGATTAATTAACGATCCCAGCAGCTTCAGGCCTGGAAGGTTTATCTCCTGAGGAACAGCGCCAGCTACAAGCTCTGATTTATTCTCTGAAGGAAGCCAGATTTAAATGCAGATTTCTCGAGCATTTGGGTTATTTCGTTTGTGATTGTGGAGTGAAGGTGCCAGTTTGCTCCCTGCTGATCTGCCCTAGAGATACCTACTGAAGGATGCTACCTTTCCTGAAGAACTCTGTCTTGAGAGGAACGCCCTTGTGTGCGATTGTTGGATTGCACAAAGACGTGTTTCTCTTTTCCGCCAGGAAATGAACGCCCTGCGCGGGCAGGTGGGTGGAGAGATCAGCGTGGAGATGGACGCGGCTCCTGGCGTCGACCTCACCAAGATCCTGGCTGAGATGAGGGAGCAGTACGAGAGCCTGGCCGAGAAGAACCGCAGGGACGCCGAGCAGTGGTTCTTCAGCAAGGTGGGCCGGGTCGCCGGTGGCGCCGCGGGGTGGGGGACCCAGGGCTGTGCCGGAACCGAAGGGTTTTGCCTTGGTGCAGACGGAAGAGCTGAACCGGGAGGTGGCCATCAACACGGAGCAGCTCCAGAGCGGCAAGACGGAGATCACAGAGCTACGACGGACCATCCAGAGCCTGGAGATCGACCTGCAGTCCCAGCTCAGCACGGTACGAGGGGCCGGGGGGAACGCAGGGCCGCGGGGCGGGGGGCGCACGGGTGCCGCCATCCCCGCCACCCTCCGTCCCCCCTGAACCCGTCCCTCTCCTCCGCACGCAGAAAGCGGCGCTGGAGGGCACCTTGGCGGACACAGAGGGGCGGTACGGCGCCCAGCTGGCCCAGCTGCAGGGGCTGATCAGCGGCGTGGAGGAGCAGCTGGCCGAGCTGCGCTGCGACATGGAGCGCCAGAACCAGGAGTACAGGGTCCTCCTGGACGTCAAATGCCGCCTGGAGCAGGAGATCGCCACGTACCGCCGGCTGCTGGAGGGCGAGGACGCCCAGTACGTAGTGGGGCTTCGCTTGGGAGGGCGGCTTGAGTAAGAGCAAAGGAAATAAGAAAAGAACAACCTGCATTCCCCGGAGGGTCCTGAGAGCCCGTTTCCTGACCCATGACATGCCACAGGGTCTCTCTTTTTGGTCCTACTCATCCAGAACAGCCCAGAGGTTATCCCAGCGCTGCAGCATCCCTGGGATCTGCTTCCCATCACCCCAGTGATGTGGGTACAGCTGCTGCTCGGTGTGGTGGGGATGCGGGCTGCCTTTGGTCCTGAATCCCCACAGCACACATCCGTCCTTAGCATATTCTTCCTTTACATTTTGACACTAGGCAGTTTCCAGAAGGCATTTTAATCACATACTGGTATCAGAAGGAAAGGCAGGGTTTTAAAGAAAGATTTTGTCTTAGAGACTACTCACTTATTTTTCTGTTTCTGACCATTCTTTTTCTTTTCTCCTCCCGTAGCATTTCCTATGTCCCGCAGCCTGTGAAAGAAGGTAAGAACAAGTATTGGCTGAAGCACTGATCACACACAGCTCTGTCATATCCTTAGCCACCTTCTTAGCACATACTCTTTTTACTAATTTACTAAAATCACTATTTTATTATTTTTTCAAAAAGTGAATTGACATTAACCACTCTTATGATACACCAAAACATGTTTCAGAAGATCATCTGCGCAGACTGTAACTATATAATAAAGTATTTATGAGCAGCAATGTGGTGGTTATAACGGGTTTCTGAGGCAGTCGTTGGCAAGAACATGAAAATCTTTAAGACGCTTTCTCCTTCGTGCCCTGTAAATAACGGTTCCTTCTTTCTCCGTTGCAGGACCTGTAACTACCCGCCAAATCCGCACGATCTTCGAGGAGGTCCAGGATGGGAAGGTGATTTCCTCCCGCGAGCAGATCACCCAGGCCGCCCACTAAGGCCCCCGCCCGGTTTGCTGCAAACCACGCACAGCAAAGCAAAAGAAGATTCCAGTTTACTTGCTCTGGCTATGCAGACCATGAAAAGCACCTTCTCTTTTTATCACCCCCCCTGCTTCCCTCACCCCTTCTCTAAGCGCTGTGCCCTGCTCAGAAATCAAATAAAGCTTTTCTTCGTACTCGTGCAAAGCAGGGGCCGGTCTCGTTGCTCCTCTCTGGAAGGAGGAATATTCTCCATCTCTGGTACCCAGGGACAATTCTATAGCACCGGAGACCCGGCGGCTCCGCTGAGGACAGATGATGCAGGTGGAGGCCTGGAAAGGAGCTGATTACACGGTCGTGGGAGGTGAAACTTGTGAGAGTCCTTGTGTTTCATCTCGGACTCCAGCGGGCTGTTCAGGTCGGGGCATAGCGCTGCTGCGATGTAGAGCAACAGCAGAGCTGAGGCTTTGAACCCAGTGAGTCCCAGCAAGGAAGGGAACAAAGCCCAGGTCCTGCAGATGGGACTCTGCAAACGCCCCCGTCCTGCTCTGCCCCAGCAGCTCCCCTGCCGTCCAAGTAACCGGCTTCGGGATAAAATGGAATTAAGCCATAGATATGGCAGGGAAACACCGGCTGATACCCCTACCGGGAATACAAACTCAGCCTCGTTTAACCCTTGTTTCCCAAGGCACCACTAAAGGGTGAGGAAAACAAGTGATGGGCAGTGGTGGGTATGGCCGATATAAGTAAAAAAAATCAGAAACCTGTTTTGGGAGGGATTTGCGGCAGGGCCGGGCTGTCGGCGGCTGTTCCTGAGCAGCACCTTGCGTTGCCATCAGCTGGCCCGGCCGTTCCTGGAAAGCCAGTTCAGACACATTCTTGGCTGGATTCTGTCACTTTTATTACTCCATAAATCAAACTTCCAAATCGATGGGATGATTCAGAGAAGCGCCACTGAACGTGTGTAAGAACAGAGCAGGCCCTGAAGCTTGATGACCGCTTTCCAGCAAACCCGCCAGGATTTTCTGGGGAGATTAAGAGAGAGTTCAGGGTTTTTTCCAAATATCGAGAGGATCCCCACAATGCACCATCTCCACCGCTCTGCTCCCGGCGTGGGGATGCTGAAGGGGCCTCTCCCGAATTCATCCTTGCAGTTTTTCTCCTGGAAAAGCCTGGGCACACCCGTGTTGCTGTAGAAACAACAAATAATACTTTGCCAACAAAATCCCCCATTTTTAATTACTCCTGCTACTGCAAATCGTGAGGGAGGTGTGGAAAGCACATGTCAATCCTCTCCTGCCTTAAGCATTAATAATTAGTCCTGACCTTAGGAAACCCGCTGGGGAAGGAGCTGCAGGTGGTGGCTTACGCAGACAGGCAGCGGCAGCTTGAGGCAGGTTCCAGAAAGAGGCATTTTATTCCAGAAAGAGGTATTTTATTCCAGAAAGACCATTTGACTTCTGAGGCTACACCGAGGGAATCTGACATAAAAGACCACTTCAGAGAGAGACATTAAGGCTTGGCTTTTCAGCTCTTTTTGGGGAACTTTTCTATAATCTGACATTAGGGCAAACTTCAGAAATAAACCAAGATAATCAGACAAGTGTTTTTGTGCAGGGAGTTTAATCTACTGGGCCTGCCAATGTGTATGTTTGGAGCCAGAACTTCATCTCCATTTTGCTCCTGAATTAAGACAGATTTTCGAGTCCAAACACCCATATAGTACCATAAAATAACTCTTATGCCATAGAACTGGTGTTCTGATTTTGAAATGTATAAAAAATAAGCTCATAGTGTGTATGTGCTCATGAAACAGAGGCAGAATCTGGCTTAAAACTCAGCCTTTTATTTAAAAGAGAGCATGATACAAACAATATGTAAGTCATTTGTGGTTGTGTTCAATGGGAGGTCATGTAAATGATGTCTCAGAATTTCTAATATGTTGTTTTAAGTCTTAATTAACACCTCATGCTTTTAATTGCCGCCTTGTGGTATTATCAAAATAGCACAGATATTTCGAGCAATATGTATTTTTACGGCGCAGCGGTTAAATAGGAAACAAAAGATGAAAGAAAAGGCAATTTTATGCAAAGATGGAATACGCTGTTAACCTTGTAACGCTGGGACGGGCGTTAATCTGCAGGTCCGAGGGCTCTGCAATGGTTTTGTCACCCACGTCCCCTCTCCCTGTGCTCGGCAGGGACAACCCACCCGCTCTGCCCGGCGCTATCAGCCGGGTGAAGGCGAGGAAATGAAGACGGAGCACATTCCTCGGAGCAGCACGTCCCGGCCGCCCCCGCGCTGCTGATCCCTCGCCATCCACACCTGGGGAGGCCGAGCGGAGCGGGGGCGTCCGCTGGCTCCGCGCCGCGGATCCGCAGCTCACGCGACACCGAGATGCTGCTGCCGAGAGACCGAAGCGTCCTCCGGCCAGAGCAAACACGGCGGAGACTCCAGTTCTCCGTTTCTTCCAGTCCCGTCTCCATTCACCGGTGGCAAACGGGAACGGCCTGAGCTGTGTTGCTCCACAGCAGCCAACTCTTGATGTTCCAAGGACACGTCCCGCTCCTGTATCGCTTCCAGCTCTCTTCAGAAAGAGGGGAGGGAGTCGTGCCCTTTAAAGCTACTTAAAGATGTACCTTGGTAGCTGATTTCCATACTCTTTCCCCCCTCCTTTGGCAAATGATCTGAGGAAGAACTTGGCTGTTGGGAAGGGGTTGTCGGGGCCTGCCTGCGAAGACAGTCAAACAATCCGCCATGTACACACATGAGAAATATCTTCTCCTCCACGCCCTGCATTATTAGCTAGTGACACTCAGGTTTGTGGTTTCTGCCCGTGACGCAGGCCAGGGCAGAGAACAGACGGGGAGCTTGACCATACTCGGTGCAATCAGTTTTTGAGCCTTTTTGCTCTTCAGAGGCAGCCGGTGCCTCTCCTAAAGCTCTGTTTACACAGGAGCTGTAAATTCCAAACTCCAGGTTGGCCTGTCTGCTCACAACTGATTGAGATGTTAATCACCGAACGCATCGTTAGCATTACCTGCTAAGTTATGTTACTCTCAATTTTAGCTCTTGTTCACAGTGCTTAGAGACCACGAGCCTTTTTCCAGACATCCTGCATCTACTTTATGCTATTCCACATTTTTTTCTGGAGCATCTCACAATTTTTAAGTTATGCCAGCTAGTAGCCATACCCTGCCCCTTCTGAATACTTTGCTAAGCTCTTGTTCACGAAGAACAAGACAAAACATCCCCTGCTTTTTGCCTTTTCATAATCCTCCCCTCCCGGGTGGTCTCTGAAGCGAAGAACTGAATGAGCCCTGAAGCACCAACTCCTTTTTCTTTGCTTTTTCATTCCAGAACAGCCCCCTCTCTGTGGATAAAAGAGCAGACTCGCATTTCCAGGATCGGTACCCACGTTCCTTCCAGCACCGTCGCACTCACGGGACTGCAGACGTACGTTCAGGGCTCCAGGACACGGGTGCTGTCCCCGTGCTGTGTGTACAATGTCAGGAGGGACAGCAAACTGTACTACCCGGGACAAAAAAACGGCAAAGGAGATGCTGACTTATCCCATCTGCTGCCTGGATAGCTCCGTTTCAGAGCTAACAGTACAAAGCAGAATTAAAATGTAGCCCTGAGCAAGAAGCCTCCTCCTTTGAATCACACCTGACTATTTACTTGGAAACGGAAGAAGCATAAAGACGCCCTTTGTGGGATAAAAAGTTTCTCGTGGAATACGACAAAAAAAAAAACCCCATGAATAGAACAAAGGCAAAAATGACGATTCTGGAAGTTGGCTCAGATTTTAGGAGTGACGAAAATCATCGGGAATGCACCAGAAAAAAAAAAAAAAAAAAAAAA